>QTSX02007151.1:0-443205 GCA_014839935.2 Entomophthora muscae | reverse complement strand
ACCGTCCTTCCTGATTGGGTCAAGGTATCTCCTGCGGCCAAGGTTTTGGCTCAACTGGCAGGCTGGCAGGTCCTTGTCTATCCTGGTTGGTGCAAGGCATTTTCTGAGGGCCAGGGTTTGATTTCTGTGCTTTTAATACAAGTTTTGAAATGCCATTCATGAAAACAGAAGTCAATCCTAACATCATCTATCTTATCAAAGGAATTGGTGCACAAAAAGCTATTAAGTTGATGCATCATAACAGGATCAGATCTTGCAAAGCAAGACAAGTGCAAAAAGATTCCTGCCTACTGGTATCCAAGGCCAAGCTGGACCAATACCAAGCTCACCTCCTAGATACTCCCAAGAAAATTACCAAAGCTCTGCTTTTCAAGGTCCCAAGGGATATATTGCAACATCTTCAATTACTCTCTCTCAGGAAATTATTTTCAGAAGAAATGACTTGATTTCCAATTAAAAGGTGGTGCCCATATCACATCTAGATATTATGCTAGGATCAATCATTAAATTCTCACAGGAATCAAGATCTTCTAAAGCCCTATGACTACTATGATCTACATGAATGCTGTGTGGCTTACCATCAAGCTATAAAAACTCTTCTTCTATATTCAGTAGATACCATTCTTTTCTTCAATTCCCCTTTATTTTGTATTATATACTTCCCAGAAGTGTATACTTGGCATTATTTTAAAAGTGTGTGGGATATCAAGCGCAGCTATTTAATAAAGTATCAACATCCAAGTGTCAGCATAAGCAGCTTTATGGTAAGTGCCTATAATATGTAAAAGGATGGATTTTTCTTTGGGTTATAGCTATTCAAAGCTGTTTACTCAGTGAAACCAACTTTTTAGAGCCGGCTTAAATTATTTCTGGTGTTTTGATAGTATGTTTCAAGGTATCCTGATTGATGGCTCAGATGCTCGTTGGTGGAATTGGATATTGGTAGTTTTTTAAGCTATGATTTTAAATAGCTTAAGTAATTGGTTGAAGTTTATGAAAACAATTGTTTATAGGGATTTGATTTGACTGGTATCATCCATATGATTTTTTAAAAAATAAAACAAATGTTATTTGGTATTAAAGGTTCATGATATTTTATGCTTCAAGTTGGCTCATGAATTAAATAGATATTTATAGTCTTGTGAAGTAATTTGGTTATTCTGATTAATAAAAATTTTAACCCTGTAATCCTACAAATTTTCTATTTATCGGGATGGGTTTTTTAATTTAAATTCTCAAGGATTAGTATTTGGTTCATTTAGGATTGGTCCATTTTACTTAGTACGAATTAATACGTGTCTGAGAAGCCTGACATTACAAGTCAAAGCGACAAGCCAAAGTGATGACCTAATCGCTTGCTGCCTGATCAACTCTTTGTTTTATAGTGAAGGTATTGGCCAGATTATTTTGAATCTATTAGTATCTACATTTAATAAATCTAGCTTTAATTGATCTTAAATTTCTTTAGCTCTTGATAGAACCTACTTTCTCAACCTATATTAGATTTCAAAATAAAGACAGAATGACTGAAGCAGAGAATGTTGCCATGGATGTAGATGCTTTCCCTGAAGAGAAGTCCTCTATTGTTCTAGATGGTGACTTAAAGTTTTTTACCGTTACTTATTGGTTAGATTTGAAGCAAAATGTTCAGCTCCTCGAGAAGGCAGTCAACTTGCTTGAGACCAGATTCATTACCAGAGTCATGCGTAGTGTGCCCTCAATGAGAAAGCATTTAAGATCAAGCGTTTTAGTCAAAGCCATTCAAAAGAACTACCCTGAAGGTAAAAAGTGGATTAGATATTTTTTAATCAACTAGATCACGTTCGTGGTGCTAAACTTTTGGAATATCTTGGTTGCAGCTCTACTGATTCCATGGACATTAATGAGAATGGAAAGAATTTGGCTTCTGCTATCATTCCTGAAACTGAACTTTATCTTGGTTTACTTGTTCAGATTTTCCTTTTAGATACTAACGAATGGAGAAAGTATACAACTATAATGCTTATAAACTAACCGTATATAGGGAATTCAATTATCCACTGAACTTGTTAGATTTATCCATGCTCTTAATCGTCGTACAGCTGATAAACTTGCAGCTCGTATTTATTTTTACTATGCACGCTTTCATGAACTGAAGGGGGATTTGGCTTCGATTAGAGCGTACTGTTTGCTATCGTTTGTGTTGCTTACTTTGGCTTTAGTAATTTATTAGCGACACACCGCTCCGCCACTTTGCGCAGAGATGATGAATCCCAAGCTACACTTCTCAACATCCTGGTTCGCAGCTATTATGCTAGCAACCTTTACGAGCAGGCACATAAGCTCCTGGCTAAGTCTACCTTCCCTGAGTCTGTCAGCAATAACCAGTTCGTCCGACACATGTATTACTTGGGCCGTATCAACGCTTTGCAATTAGACTACACCTCAGCTCATCAGCATATCCTTCAGGCAGTCCGCAAAGCACCCCAGAACGCAGCTGCTGCCGGATTTCTTCAAGCAGTTCATAAACTAGCCTTGATTGTTCAGCTTCTTATGGGTGATCTTCCTGACAGAGCTACCTTTCGACTGCCCATGTTAAGATTGGCACTTGTTCCCTATCTGCACATCACCCAAGCTGTGCGTGTTGGTGATCTGGCCAAATTCCAATCCACTCTGGCTCAGTACCACACACAGTTCCAACAAGATAACAATTACAATTTGATCTTGCGTCTACGCCACAACGTCATCAAGACTGGTATCCGCATGATCTCCCTGTCTTATTCTAAGATCTCCCTGCGTGATATCTGCTTCAAGTTGCAGTTGGACAGTGAACAGGATGCCGAGTACATTGTTGCCAAGGTAATTACCTTCTCGATCTTTCTGACACTTGCAGGCGATCCGAGATGGTGTTATTGATGCTGAGATCAACCATGAAGACGGATACATCCAGTCCAAGGTACAAAGCAGCGCTAGTCATACCTAACTCTTTAGGAAAACGTCGATGTTTACTCCACCCAGGAGCCTATGGATGCCTTCCATCAGCGAATATCGTTCTGTTTGAATCTACATAATGATTCTGTCAAGGTAAGGTCATCACATGCTTGGTTTTAACCCTTTAGGCTATGAGGTTCCCTATGAACTTCCACCACCCTGAATTAGAATTTGCTGAGGAAGCTCGTGAGCGTGAACGAGAATTGGTCAAGGAAATCAATGAGGCTGACATGGATGACGATAGCAATATGGAATACTGATGTTTGAATTGTTCTCCTAAAAACAGTTAGTGAACAATCCTTGAGCTTTGTGTGTCTATTAATCTTGGACAGTGCCTATTTAAACTCCATAACATACTTTTTGAAATATTTTAATTTATTATTGTTTTCGGTGCCTTTTAACAATGTCGCTGTAACATAGAATAGGGATTAAACTTACATTCAAAAAGTACTTTCCGTGGGTGGGAAACCGCTTCACGCAGCAATTGAGTGTCAAGGTGTGTTTCCTTGGGATACATCCTGTCGAGTGACATATACTCAATAACTTCCTTTGAGGAGGTAAAACAAAAACTCAAAAAAGTACTTTCTGATAATTTAACATGTTGCTATATAAGACTCAAGATCCATCTAAGACAAATCATACTGTTGTAACTGTGCTGTTTTAGCAAAGTTACCAGGGGAAAATATTTGGAAACTAGATAATGTTCTTTATTGAGATATGATGTTATATACTCATTGTGAATCAGGGTAGTAGGAACATGATTATGAAGATCACTCTGTTGGATAAGTAGGGGGTGGCTTGATACTTGTAATGAGTCAAGCACTGAATTGAGCTGTCCACTGTACAGAGATTGTCATTTGGTCATGTTGCTGGATTTGGAAATTCATGTTGACTTCCGCATTTGGCTTTGAGTCACTGGGAGGTCAGATCGCAGGTTGTGAACCTGTTTAGTCAGAACCTTACCAGGGGGTCAACCCCGTTGTTTTGACAATACACTCTTTAACAATATCTTTTAGGAAAAGTCATTTTGGGGTTTGCACTTTGTTAAGCTTAGCTTTCATGTTTAGAGGTACTTATTGAATCCTTAAAATCTTTTTAAACAAGTTTAGTGTTGCAACTGAACCAATGTTAGTTCAGTATTTGATTGGGGAAGACAACAAAACAAAAGAAAAAGCAAGCATGAGAATAAGATAAGGTTTATTAATCAATATGTGACTAATATACTATATGGGGAGAGCCACAAGACCACCAGGGGGTGGCATGGTAGCAGGTTCCATGTAAGGTTTGAAGCCAAGGAATAACTTGTGTGGGGATCAGCAATGTCAAATTGGCAGCGCTCCTAATTAGGAGATAATGCCTGTAACTTGACATCCCCATCAGATTGGTCCATGTCGTTAGATATGTCATGGGGCAACTCATTGAGTGCCTCATGTATTGTGAGATACGTTGGCAGACAAGATGGGAATCTTGGTTGCAACAGCAGGGCCCTATCTTCTAGTGATAATCTGACTCAAGACCAGATTTGTAATGATGGAGAAACTTCAAAATTCAGAAAGATTGAGAAAATGGGGAATGCAAATCCAAATGCTGAAAACATTGAGTAGCAAAATAATTATCAGTGTCAAAGTTTGTAAGTGATAAACACCAAGCAAAGGTACAGGCAAAATGCAAGCTGTAAAAAATGAGAACAAGCATGGTTAAAGTTAATGATTGAGAAATGGAAACTGGCTTTTGCAAATGGACAACTTGGAAAATTGGCTCAATGCATTCCTCAATTTTTGGATGAGAAAACAGCAAACAGCAGTTTGGTGGCTGCAGATAGCACCAAATCAATTCTGTGTTGCAACAGTGCACACAGGAACGTACACAAACAGGAATTTGATTTCCATTAGGTTTACTTATCAGAAATAAATAAAATGGATAACTTTTAAGATAATGTGAGTTTTATTCAACTACTAAGGTATTTCTGAGCTACAACCTAGCTCACATGGGTGGTATTGTCAGGAATGACAATTTGGATGCTCCTAAATCTCAAAATACGGAACCAGAGTCAAACCCTGGACAAAACCCTTCACAGACCGCCAGGCTCATAGTTGCTACCAGCCCGCCAGGACCCAAACCCTTAGCTGTCCTGCAGGATTCTGCAAGCAAACAGCCAGTGCAAGATGCCAAGAATTCCCCCGAGGTGCCAACGCCTGACACTGGCGGTTTGCCCAGTGAAATAGACAAATCTCCCCCTGGGAATTATTCCAAACTCTCCCAAAGTCCTGAGGAAGGCACTGAACCCAAAGAGGCACCCAACATTCAAATCAATAAACAGAAGGATTTGAAGTCTTCTCACCCCAAAGCAGCCAGTGGCAGACCGCCAGTGCCAAGCGCCACACTGCCATCTGAGACACCCGATGCCAACCCGCCTGAGTCCAGAAAACCCAACCAAGAAGTGAAGCCTGGCAGTGAGGGATAAATACCTGCCAGGCCAAGACCAAAACCCCATTTTCATTTTTAAATAAAGGTTATGAGATATTGGTTTCCCCAATTCTTGCCGTATTTTATCCTTGTAATCTGCCAGTTCACTCGAAGATCATCTGGTCCACCTGCCAACCCGCCAGCTACGTACCGCCTGCCAGGTGCCCCCTTTGGTCCCGTCCACTTCACGGAGTATCCCCTAAAGCCCAAGTACAGAGACTATACCAACAACATACTAGCCCAGGATCCCTTGGCCAGAATCACTGAGAGAACCAGATACAACCAAGAAGGCCCTTGGTACATTACCAAACCTGGCCTGTTCAGAGATAAATACAACTTCCTCCCTGCCTACCAAATAGACATGGAGCCACCTGTCACCCCCAAGCCAATGCCTGCCTCTGCCGCCAAACTCCCACTGGACCATACCAACAAGCTTTTTGGAATTGTATATATAACTCTCACTGGAGTAATAGATACTATTGTTCCTGCCGCCGGTCTGTGGTTGTGGTTGGGCAAGTCAATGTCCTACCTCATTAAGTTAGCACCAATCCTTTGGTGGGCCCTGCCCACCCAGTCCGCAACCCGCCAGTTCCCAGACACTAGCAAGCCGGCCAGTCAGGGTTGGTTCCCTGACATTATGACAATCTATTTTAACACTGGTACCCTGAGCCCCAAGATGTTGATTATTCTTGGGGCATCTTGTATGTTTTTTGTAATGATAATCACTTATTACACATTTATGATGACCAAGAACCTGATTGCTTCCGTGTGAAAGAACACAAACGTAACCCCAGATGACCCCAAGAACTCTGACCCCACCGCCAAACCTGCCAAAGGATCCTCCTCTCAGGTTCAGAATGTGATAGTCAACCAATCCCTCACCAAAGTGGAGATGCCCCAGATGGGAAAACTCACTCTTAAAGAGGCCCGCCGTGCCATGCCAGTGCTCTGATTACACTTCCAAGCCAATGCCCTGTCCTATTCCAGTGACACTGAAAAGGTACTGGGAGTAGCTGCCATGCTATCAGGAGATGCCCTTGACTGGTTTGGCAAAGCCACCGCCAAAGACGTGGAATTTTGCCTAGACTATGCCAAGTTTGAAGCCGAACTGATGGCCACAGGGGAAGACCGCAACACCAGATACTACGCCCTGAACTCCTTGTTGGAAATCTGACAGGGTGCCTGTCCCATCCAAGCTTACATTGACAAATTCCTCAAGCTAAAGACTCACACCCAACTGGAAGACAAACTGGCAGCCATCATCTTCCAAAAGGGAGTCAACCTAGCAATGAAGGACTTGTTGAAGCACCATCCGCCCACCCTCAGCCTGGATGATCTGGTTCCCCTGTGCAAGGGCCTTAGCATGAACCAAGAGAATACTGGCCCCTCCCAGACCCGCCAAACCCGTGCACCAACCCCTAACAGAACAGGAATGACACCTAAAGAGCTCCAACAACACTATTGTGAAGGACTCTGTTTCCACTGCCACGAGGCAGGCCACTTGACCAGAGCCTGCCCTAAGAAGAACACTGCCCCAATCTCACTGGCGCAAATAAACACTTCTTCCCAGTCCTACAAATTCATCCAAGTGACCATAGAACTATTGGGAAACAAGCGCCAGATTGAAGCTTTTATTGATACAGGAGCTGATGAAAGTTTCATTGACGCCGGCCTGGCAAAGGAACTAGGCATGACAGCTTCAGAGCGTAGCCTACAAGTGGTCATGGGAAACAGCTCCCTTGACACAGGCTATGAGTGTGAACAAGAACTCCCGTTGACAATTGGACATAATGTGTACCTGTTGTCCCTGATCCTCCTACCTGGACTGCCCCACCCCCTTATACTGGGCGACTCCTGGTCTGACAAACATGGCCTGATCCTGAACTATTGCAAACAAACTGCCACGTTGGGCCAACCTGAATCTTGCAACACCGTCCCCTTTTGCATGAGCCATGGCCAAACCCCTACCAACAAACTCTTAACCATAAAGATAGAACCTAGTGTTGGAATACTACCTACGCCCCTACAGAAATGGGACCACATGTTTAGTGAAGAGGCAGCCACCAAACTACCCAGTCATTCAATCTACAACCACGCCATAGACCTGCTGCCAGGGACCCAACCACACCACAGCCCCATCTACAGCTGTAACCACCGCAAGCAAGTGGCCTTGAAAGCATACCTTGAGGATATGACAAACAAAGGGTTCATATGGGTGTTGAAAGCCCCCTGCTTGTTGCCCATGCTGTTTGTAGGAAAGAAAGACAGTGGGATGTGTCCTTGCGTAAATTACCAAAAGCTGAACAATATCACAGTGAAGAACCGCTATCCCATCCCCAATGCTGAAGACCTCTGTGACGTACTGACTGGAGCCCAGGTGTACTCAAAAATTGACCTCCAAGATGTGTTCAACCAAATCCAAATCAAGGATGGAGACAAGTATAAGACTGCTTTTAAACCCTGATATGGGCTGTACAAGTACCTGGTGATGCCCTTTGGCCTCTGCAACGCCCCCAGCACCTTCCAAAGGATGATCAACACCGTCCTAGGGGAATACCTTGACCGCTTCTGTGTGGCATATCTGGACAACATCCTCATCTACAGCAAGTCTCACAAGGAACACCTGCGCCACCTAGACCTCATATTGGAGAAACTCTCCCAAGCTAATTTACACGCCAAGCTCAAGAAGTGTGAATTCTTTTGGTTGGAGGTTGAATTCTTGGGATACTTAGTGAAGACTGGCGGCTTTGCCATGGCACAAGACAAAGTAGAAGCAATAATGTCTTGGCCGGTGCCTAAAAACAGAAAGGATGTGAGAAGTTTCTTGGGTCTGGCAAATTATTGCAGAGATTTCATCAAAATTTTTTCTCACATTACCCTCCCCCTGACCCGCCTTTGCTCTGACAAGGTTGCCTTTGCCTGGACTCCAGAGTGTACCGCTGCTTTTGAAACCTTGAAACTCGCCTTCACCTCTGCCCCCGTCCTGGCCATGCCAGATCCCTCCAAACCTTTTGTTCTGGAAACCGATGTGTCTGATTTTGCGGTGGGAGGGGTCCTTCTTCAGGAAGGAGGGGATAGTATGCTACACCCTGTAGCATATTACTCCAAGAAGATGCTGCCTGCCAAAGGAAACTACCCAATCTACAACAAGGAGATGCTTGCAATAATGAAGACCCTGAAACATTGGCGCTGGTACCTATGTGGCGCTGAATTTCCAGTAAAAGTTCTAACTGACCACAAGAACTTGGTTTACTTCTTTAAACCTAGACAGTTGAACCAGAGACAGGCCAGATGGGCTCTAGAACTGGCTGACTACACCCTGACAATTGACTACAAACCCGGGAAAGTCAACATAGTACCTGACGCACTGAGCAGAAGAGCAGATATGATCCCCACCACAGCTGAGACCAAGGACCACAACACCCATGTACTCCTTGACCCCGCCAGCCTAGGCATCCAACTAATGTTCATGAAGATCATGGCCTGTAAGCCTGACATCATTGAGGCGCAGAAATTAGACAAGTATTCAGCAGAACTCATTGCCAACCTGACCTCAGACCCAGATAGCCGGCACTACAAGAAGGGATTCTCATTGAAAGGAACTACCCTGCTGTTACACAACCAGATCTACGTACCAGAAGGTGAAACAAGGACCAAAGTACTCATAGACTACCACAATTCAGAGATGGCCGGCCACCCTGGCAGACTCAAGACAATCCAAGGAATCAAGAAGAATTATGCTTGGCCCCAACTGGACAAAGACGTGGCCGCCTACATCAAAGGCTGTGAGACATGTGGAAGAACCAAACCCCGTAGATCCAAACCTGAAGGCTTGCTAAGACCACTAGACATCCCAGCGGGACCCTGGCAGTCTGTTTTAATGGACTAAATTGTGGAACTACCCCCCTCTAATTTGTTCAATGCAATCCTAGTCATGGTAGATAGATTCACAAAAATGTCCTATTTTGTCCCTATCACCACCCACTGCACTGCTGCAGAAACAGCTAGACATTTCCATGACCACATCCTAACCCAACACGGCACCCCAGAAGAAATCATCACTGATAGAGGACCACAATTCACCTCCAACTACTGGGCTCAGGTGATGAAGGACTTGGGGTTAAAGCGCTGTGTATTGACCTCCTACCATCCACAGACTGACGGCCAGACTGAACAAGTGAACCAAATACTTGAACAGTACCTATGATGCTATGCCAACGCCAACCAAGATAACTGGGCCAAGATGCTACCCATGGCACAGTATGCCTACAACAGCAAAGACCATGCATCTACTGGAATGTCCCCTTTCAAAGCCAACTACGGGTTTGACCCCTCATGGGACCCTAGCATAAGAAACAAGGAAACCAACCCATCAGGACGTGCCTGGATTGAACAGATCCACAACATCCAAACTGTATGCCTAGAAAACCTGAATTGAGCCGTATATATATACAAGGCCTTTGCTGATCAAAAACAGACCCCCGGTAAACCCCTCCAAGTTGGAGATGAGGTCTATTTGGATTCCTGTAACGTGCCCCTGCATGTGCCTTGCAGAAAACTAGCTCACAGGAGAAGCAGACCACACAAGATCACCAAGCTCATTGGAGAAGTAGCCTTCAAGCTAGACCTACCCCCCACATGGAAGATCCATAATGTTTTTCACCGTGCCCTGTTGTTCAAAAAAGACAGAAACTCCCTACCCCACCAGAAGATCAAGTCAAGCCTTCCGCCAATCTGGAAGGACCACTCAATTGAGTATGAAGTTGAATACATCCACGGCAACTGAGTCCACTATAAGACCCCCCAGTACTACGTCAAGTGGGCAGGCTACCCCCTGGAAGAAAGCACCTGGGAACCCTTGAGCAATCTAACCAATGCCCAACAGGCCATCCAACAATACCTTGAGAAGAAGGCCCTGAAAGGGGGGATTTTGGGGGAAGAAGGGGATGATGTCAGGAATGATAATTTGGATGCTCCTAAATCTCAAAATACGGAAGCAGAGTCAAACCCTAGACAAAACCCTTTGCAGACCTCCAGGCTCATAGTTGCTACCAGCCTGCCAGGACCTGAACCCTTAGCTGTCCTGCAGGATTCTGCAAGCAAACTGCCAGTGCAAGATGCCAAGAATTCCCCTGAGGTACCAACGCCTGACACTGGTGGTTTGCCCAGTGAAATAGACAAATCTCCCCCTGGGAATTATTCCAAACTCTCCCAAAGTCCCGAGGAAGGCACTGAACCCAAAGAGGCACCCAACATTCAAATCAATAAACAGAAATATTTGAAGTCTTCTCACCCTGAAGCAGCCAGTGGCAGACCGCCAGTGCT
Source organism: Entomophthora muscae (assembly GCA_014839935.2). Classification (NCBI taxonomy): domain Eukaryota; kingdom Fungi; phylum Entomophthoromycota; class Entomophthoromycetes; order Entomophthorales; family Entomophthoraceae; genus Entomophthora; species Entomophthora muscae. Next base: position 432,444 of record QTSX02007151.1, on the reverse strand, counting down.
GAGCACCACACTGTCATCTGAGACACCCAATGCCAACCCGCCCAAGTCCAGAAAACCCAACCAAGAAGTGAAGCCTGGCAGTGAGGGATAAATACCTGCCAGGCCAAGACCAAAACCCCATTGTCATTTTTAAATAAAGGTTATGAGATATTGGTTTCCCCAATTCTTGCCGTATTTTATCCTTGTAATCTGCCAGTTCACTTGAAGATCATCTGGTCCACCTGCCAACCTGCCAGCTACGTACCGCCTGCCAGGTGCTCCCTTTGGTCCCATTCACTTCACGGAGTACCCCCTAAAGCCCAAGTACAGAGACTATACCAACAACATACTAGCCCAGGATCCCTTGGCCAGAATCACTTAGAGAACCAGATACAACCAAGAAGGCCCTTGGTACATTACCAAACCCCGCCTGTTCAGAGATAAATACAACTTCCTCCCTGCCTACCAAATAGACATGGAGCCACCTGTCACCCCCAAGCCAATGCCTGCCTCTGCCGCCAAACTCCCACTGGAACATACCAACAAGCTTTTTGGAATTGTATATATAACTCTCACTGGAGTAATAGATACTATTGTTCCTGCTGCCGGTCCATAGTTGTGGTTGGGCAAGTCAATGTTCTACCTCATTAAGTTAGCACCAATCCTTTGGTGGGCCCTGCCCACCCATTCCGCAACCCGCCAGTTCCCAGATGCTAGCAAGCCGCCAGTCAGGGTTGGTTCCCTGACAGGTATGACAATGCTGACATCAGCAGGGTGAATTCTGACAAGTAGCTCTTCAGAAGTGAGTGAAAATTTTCTGTAGTCATAAATCAATTTCAGGGCCAAAAACACCAAATTACCTGATTTTTAGGTTTTTGGGCCCTAAACAGCAGATTTATGGGTCCCGTTTGAAGGTGCACCTACTTGGCCATTACCCAATTCCTGTCAATTGTTTGATTCAGGTCAGAGTAAGTCTTCATTGGCACTTTCTTGTAGATGGCTCCTTTTTGTTGGGTTTTCTGGGGCAAACATTGCCAACCAAGATGTCTTTTTTCCATGGCAAGGTTATACAGAATGTAGCGTAGTAGACCTACTACAGGATGCATTTGAAAATAAATTTAGACCAGGAAATAATTTGGTTTATTGAGTAATTTAAGAAGGAATCAACTCTTAGAGTTAAACAGTGAAACTTTCCAATATGTACCAAATTTAATGACTAAGCAATATCACCTGGATCCATGGCTCCTATTCTGTTTCCATTATCCAAAGCATGCCTTGTCCAGCACATGAAAGACCCTTGAGTGATTAATTTCTGTCAATAATTCTGATAAATGAGGATGTATCAAGTGACTCTCAGATTACGTCTATTTATCAGTGTCAACTTGCACAGGGTGATCAAATCATGCTGACAAACCAGAGCGGCAGTGACCCATTTCTGATCAACAGTTTGGTTTAAATCTGTCAACTTGGTTAGATTAGTTAACTGTTTACCCATATTCCTGGCTTTGTCATTAGGACAGGTGAGAAATCCCTGGCTTTTTGACTTGAAAATTCAGTCATCAATCTATTGATTGGAATTTGTAAAGATATTCAGAATAAATTGATGTTTGGCCTGAACGTTGATGCATCATCCAAATTGGTGGCACTAAAGCCAAACTGCTCCAAGAATTAAGATTGATTCTTCCTGACCCAAAATCAATGGACCAGTCCGCCTAAATCTAATCCAAATCAAGTATCCACCTCGATCAATCCAGCAGTGCGGCGGCACCACCCCAAAATATCCAAGTGCTCCATAGGAGTTGAAAACTTGACTGTTGATGCACTTTTAAGTGCTTATCCCAATCATCATAACCACAATAATGGTTAGTCTATGGTTTAACCCAGTTCTGCCTATATTGGATGGGGTTGAACCCTAAAAAACTCCTTGATATTTTTCATGTGTTATATTATTATACTCTGTGATGAAGTAGATCCCACCCATAGGACATGGGATGGATAGACTGGTTTTCAGGAAGAAAGCCACAATAGCAGCTTGGCATCACAGCTGGCATCACGCTTGCCTTAGGACAAGGTCAGGAACAGAAATGATGCAATAACAATAACTCTGCAATGGAGCATTGGGTGAGATGCCTTTTGGGATAACACTATTCAGTAAAGCCCAAATACATAGTCCGGTATGTCCCTAGGATTCTTGGGTCAACTGCCCATGAGATAAAAATCCTACAAAAGGATATTTTTCTAACAATAATAAAGGATTCAACTCTTGCTCTCTTCAACTTTACTCTTTATTAAGGTTTTATCTGTGTTTAAAGATAGTAAGACTGTGTTTTGGTCTGCCTAGATAAGTAAAAGGTATTTTGAAGTTAGTAACTGTGTATTGACATCCTTAGTCCTCATACAAGGAATCAATACTCTCTTCCCTTAAAGTGAACCTATCAACTCTCCTCTTCCCAAAGTTGAGAACAGGAAGTACCAGGAATTAGGAGAACTACTGTGACAGTTATCTGTTCATCCTTCAGAGACGCTTCCAAGTCCTGCTACAGCAAAACCTCTTTGCCCATTGTAGTGAGAACCCTCTTCTTGCAATCAAACAAACAGGGAGCACCTCTGAGTACCTTGCTTCTTGGCAAAAAGCGCTTGCTGCTGCCCCAGAAGCCATTACTGATGGGAACACCATGCTCTTCACCCTTATTATCAACGGGTTAAAACCCCATATCTGTAAATGAGTGCCTGTGGGGTGTTGCATCTCCATTTTGAAGGCCTGGAACAGACCTGACAAGGAACTCAATAGCATCAGGAAAAAAGAATGTGAATTTGCAACCATGCAATTGCCCAATTTGGTTTGAGAATAAGGTTTCAGTAACTCATACCCCAATTCCCCAAATGCCAAAATTGATGCCCTGGGAATGCTTGCACCTTAAGGCACCTACAGATGTAGCCTTTACTGTCAGGGACCCAGTCTTGGGCGGCTGGCCCGCCATTTCCAGGGTTAACTTGGGCCGGGGTTTTTGCGAGCAGGGCCCACCACAAGAGAGGAGCTAACTTTAGAAGGTAGGAAGCAGACTTCCCCACCCAAGACCACGGGCTGGCGGCTGGTATAATGGTGTCCACCACCCCTGTAAGGGTGATGTACACTATTCCAAAAAGCTTGCTGATATGGTTGGTTGGAAGGTCAGGTGAAGAGACTGGCATTGGTTTGGGTGTTACAGGTGGTTCCATATGGATATTGTAGGCTGGGAGATAATTGAATTTCCCTCTAAATAGTTTTGGGGTGGAGAATATCCACGGGCCTTGGCAGTTGTATCTAATAGTGGATTGGATGTGGGCTAGCAGTTCAAGTTCAAGGATTTTCTCTGGTGTATAATCCTTATATTTGGGCTTCAAGGGATAATCAGTGAAGTGAACGGGCCCAAAGGGTGCGCCAGATGGACAGAAAACTGCAGGTGGTGGGGCAGGAGGGCCAGGAGATCTCAAACTGAATTGATAGACAGAAAATACAAAATATGGCAATAGCTGTAAGAGCCAAAGTAACATAACCTTTATTTAAAAATGGCAATAAGGTTTGAGTGCAGAATCTATAGGCATATATAATATTCCACCTCCAAACTTAGTATTTTCCATCAGGGCTTTATCAAAATATTGGGAAAAGTGCGGGCAGGCAGCCAGAGGGCCCGGGTGTGGGAGCGGCAAAATGGCACCTTGGCTGGGTGTTCTCTCATTGGTCAGAACAACCAATTTGGTCACTCAATTTTCTTGATTTTTTGCTGTGGTCATGGGTTCAGGCCCAAAGCCTGGGTTTATCTTTGGCAGTAGGGTTTGATTGGTTGCTTGAGAGGACTTCAAATTTATGAAATTCACAGAGGCTCATCTCTGCTTCTATTAGGCAATTTGAGAGGCTCCTCTTTGGGCGCCACCATGGTTGAGCTAGTGCAGGTATTCTGGATTTGGGACTTAGCAGGAGCCTCAGCTTTCAGGGGGTTGATCCCAAAAAAACGCAGGCGGGCGGGCCCTTGGTCCATGGGTCCAGCGGCCTGCAGGAATGTAGGTTCAGGGTTTGAATCCCACCCTTGGGCCCAGGTTTCCCAGGGTAATGAATTGTCAATCCTGACACAGCCCGTTGTTTCCTGGGGTAACCCGGACCGGGTTTTTTGCGGGCAATGCCCATCACAAGAGGGGAGCTAACTTAAAAGGTAGAAGACAGACTTTCCCATCCTGGATCACGGGCCGGCGGCTGGGATTATAGTGTCAATCACCCCTGTGAGAGTGATGTACACATTCCCAACCAGCTTACCAATATGGTTGGTTGGAAGGTTGGGTGAGGAAGCAGGCATAGGTTTTGGGGTCACAGGTGGTTTCATGGGTAGGCCATAAGCAGGGAGATAGTTGAATTTTCCTCTGAACAACTTGGGTGTTGAAAATATCCACAGACCTTGTCAGTTGTATCTAACTGCAGATTGTATGCAGGCCAAAGGATTGAGTTTTAGTATCTTTTCTGGGGTGTAGTCTTTGTATTCCAATTTCAGAGGGTAGTCAGTAAAATGGACAGGTCCAAAGGGTACACCAGGAGGACAGAAAACTGTGGGTGGTGAGGCAGGAGATCTTGAACTGAATTGATAGATAGCAAATACAAAATAAGGCAATAGCTGCGTGAGCCAAAATAACATAACCTTTATTCAAAAATGGCAATAAGGTTTGAGCGCAGAATATATAGGCATATATAACATCCTGCCTCCAAACTTAGTATTTCCCATAAGGGGTTCATCAAAATATTGGGGAAATGCGGTTGGGTGGCCAGGAAGCCTGGGTGCAGGAGCAGTGAAATGGCACCTTGGCCGGATGTTCTCTCACTAGACAGAACGTCCAAATTGGTCACTTGATTTCCTTGATTTTTGGCTGTGGTCACGGGGCCAGGCCCAAAGCCCGGGTTTTTCCTTGGCAGTTGAGTTTGATTGGTTACTTGAGAGGACTTTAAGCTCATGAAGTTCACAAGGGCACCTTCTCTGCCTCCATTAGGCAATTCAAGAAACTCCTCCTTGGGAACAATCATAATTGAACCTGTACTGGTATTCTGACTTTGGGACTTAGCAGGGGCTTCAGCTTGCGGGGGCTCAATCTCAGAAAAATGTGGGCGGGCAGGCTCTCAGTCCATGGGGCCAGCAGCCTGCAGGAATTCGGGTTCAGGGTTCCAATCCTGCCCTTGGGCCTGGGTTTCAAGGAGTAACAAATTGTCAATCCTGACATCATCCCCTTCTTTTCCCAAGGGCCCTCCCTTCTGATCCTTTTTGTTCAGATAGAGTTGGACGGCTTCTTGAGCATTAGCTAGGTTGTTCAGTGGTTCCCAAGTGCTTTTCTCTAGCAAGTATCCTTTCCATTTGACGTAGTACTGGGGTTTTTGGTAGTGGATTCTGTCACCATGTATGTATTCAACTTCATATTCCTTGGAGTAGCCTATTTGGATGGGTGGGGGGTCTGTCTTGATCTGTTGGTGGGGAAGCAAGTTCCCATATTTTTTGAACAACAGGGAGCAGTGGAACACATCATGAATCTTCCAGGAGGGGGTAGGTCTAGCTTGAAAGCAACCTCACCAACTAGTTTGGTGATCTTGTGGGGGCCACTTCTTCTGTGAGCTAACTTCCTGAAGGGCACATGCAGGGGTACATTCCAGGAGTCTATGTATACTTTGTCTCCAACTTGTAAGGGTTGGCCTGGGGTTCATTTGCGGTCAGCAAAGGCTTTGTATGTTTGCACTGCGCGGTTCAGGTTGGTTAAGCATGTTTTTTGTGTGCCGTGAATCTGTTCAATCCAGGAGCGCCCAGTGGTGTTTGATTCCTTCTTGCCAATCTGGGGGTCCCAGGTGGGATCAAACCCATAGTTGGCTTTGAATGGGGACATGCCTGTGGAGGTGTGGTCTTTACTGTTGTAGGAAAAATGAGCCATGGGGAGCATTTTGGCCCAATTGTTTATATCAGCGTTGGCATAGCATCAAAGGTATTGTTTAATGATTTGGGTTACTTGTTCAGTTTGGCCGTCTGTCTGTGGGTGGTAAGATGTAGATACACATTGCTTGATTACCAAGTCTTTCATCACCTGTGTCCAGTAGTTTGACGTGAATTGGGGTCCTCTGTCTGTGATGATTTCCTCAGGTGTTCTGTGTTGTGTGAGGATGTGGTCATGGAAGTGTTGGGCTGTCTCTACTGCTGTGCAATTGATAATGGTTTGTACAAAGTATGCCATCTTGTTGAAGTGGTCTACCATGACCAGGATTGCATTGAAAGAGAGGAATGTAGGTAGTTCCACAATTTAGTCCATGAAAACAGATCTCTGAGGTCCATGAGGTATATTCAAGGGTCTTAGCAGTCCTTCAGGTTTGTTTCTGCGAGTTTTGATCCTTTCACAGGTCTCGCACCCCTTCAGGTATGCAATCACGTCTTGATCCATTTTTGGCCAGGCAAAGTTCCTTCTGATGCTCCAGAGGGTCTTGAGCCTACCTGGGTGTCTAGCCATCTCCAAATTGTGGTAGTCTCTCAAGATGTTGGTTCTGATGTCCCCTTCTGGTACAAAGATCCTGTTGTAGAGCATTAGTGTTGTTCCCTTCAATGAGTAGCCTTTTTGGTAGTGAAGGCTATCCAAGGATTTAGAGAGATCAGAGATCATGATTTTGGTGAATTTTTCTAGTGTTTGGGCCCTTAGTACTTCTGGTTTGCTGGATCTGATTTTCATCAATACCACGTGAATACCTAGACTTTCTGTGTCCAAGAGGACTTGAGTGTTGTGGTTGCAGGTTTCTAGGTGGGTAGGCACCAGGTCAGTTCTTCTACTTAGGGCATTGGGTACCATGTTCACCTTCCCTAGCTTTTAGTCTATGGTCAGAGTATAGTCAGCCAGTTCTAAGGCCCATCTTGCTTGTTGTTGGTTAAGCTGGCGTGGTTTGAAGAAGTAGACCAAGTTCTTGTGGTCTGTCAGGACCTTTACTGAATATTCAGCGCCACATAGGTATTGACGTCAATGTTTCAGGGTCTTCATAATGGCTAGCATCTCCTTGTCATATATCAGGTTGTTCCCTTCTGCGGGTAGCATCTTCTTGGAGTAATATGCTACATGATGTAGCATACTATCCCCTCCTTCCTGAAGAAGGACCCCACCCACCGCAAAGTCTGCACGTCAGTTTCCAGAATAAAAGGTTTGGAGGGATCTGGCATGGCCAGGACAGGGGCAGAGGTGAAGGCAAGTTTCAAGGTTTCAAAGGCAGCGATACACTCTGAAGTCCAGGCAAAAGTGACCTTGTCAGAGCAAAGGCGGGTCAGGGGGAGGGTAATGTGAGAAAAATTTTGGATGAAATCCCTGCAATAATTTACCAGGCCCAAAAATCTTCTCACATCTTTCCTGCTTTTGGTAATTTGCCAAGATTTTATTGCTTCTACTTTATCCTGTGCCATGAAAAAGCTGCTGGTCTTCACTATGTATCCCAGGAATTCAACTTCAGATTAAAAGAATTTGCATTTCTTAAGCTTAGTGTGTAAGTTTGCTTGGGGGAGTTTTTCTAGTATAAGGTTCAGGTGGTGCAGGTGTTCCTTGTGAGTCTTGCTGTAGATGAGAATGTTTTCCAGATATGCCACACAAAAACGGTCAAGGTATTCCCCTAGGACAGTGTTGATCATCCTTTGGAAAGTGCTGGGGACGTTGAAGAGGCCAAAGGGCATTACAAGGTACTTGTACAGCCCATATTAGGTTTTGAAGGCTGTCTTGTACTTGTCTCTGTCCTTGATTTGGATTTGGTTGAATGCATCTCTAAGGTCAATTTTTAAGCACACCTGGGCTCTAGTCAGCACATCATAGAGGTCTTTGGAATTGGGGATGGGATAGCGGTTCTTCACTGTAATGCTGTTCAGTTTTTGGTAATTTACGCATGAACGCATACCATCATCTTTTTTTCCTACAAACAGCATGGGCAACAAGCAGGGGGCTTTTGACACTCAGATGAACCCTTTTTTGTCATATTCTTGAGGTATGCTTTCAAGGCTACTTGCTTGCGGTGGTTATAGCTGTAGATGGGGCTGTGGTGTGGTTGGTTCCCTGGTAGCAGGTCTATGGTGTGGTTGTAGATTGAATGGCTGGGTAGTTTTGTGGCTGCTTCTTCACTAAACACATGGTTCCATCTCTGTAGGGGGTAGGCAGTATCCCAACGCTAGGTTCTATCTTTATGGTTAAGAGTATGTTGGTTGGGGATTGGTAATGGCTAATGCAAAAAGGAATGGTGTCACAGGATTCAGGTTGGTCCAACATTCCAGTTTGCTTGCAATAGTTCAGGATCAGGTCATGTCTGTTGGACCAGGAGTCACCCAGTATACAGGGTGGGGTAGTCCTGGCAAGAGGATCAGGGACAACAGGTATACATTGTGTTCAATGGTCAACAGAAGTTCTTGTTCAAACTCATAGCCGGTGTCCAAAGAGCTGTTTCTCATGATTACTTGTAGGCTATGCTCTGAGGCTGTCAAGCCTAATTCCTCTACTAGGCTGGCGTCAATGAAACTTTCATCTGCTCCTGTATCAATAAAGGCTTCAATTTGGTGCTTGTTTTCTGCTAATTCTATGGTCACTTGGATGAATTTTTAATACTGGGAAGAAGGGTTTATTTGTGCCAGTGAGATTGTGGCAGTGTTCTTCTTAGGGCAGGCTCTGGTCAAGTGGCCCGCCTTGTGGCAGTGGAAACAGAGTCCTTTGTGTTAATGTTGTTGGAGCTCTTCAGGTGTCATCCCTGTTCTGTTGGGGGTTGGTGTTCAGGGTTGGTAAGTCTGGGAGGGGCCAGCGTTCTCTTGGTTCATGCTAAGACCCTTTCACAGGAGAATTAGCTTGTCTAGGCTAAGGGTGGGCGGGTGATGCTTCAACAGGTCCTTCATTGCTAGGTTGACTCCCTTTTGGAAGATAATGGCTGCCAGTTTGTCCTTGAGTTGGGTGTGGGTTTTCAGTTTGAGGAATTTGTCAATATATGCTTGGATGGGTCAGGAGCCTTGTCAAATTTCTAACAGGGAATTCAGGGTGTAGTATCTAGTGTTGCAATCTTTCCCAGTGGCCATTAACTCAGCCTCAAACTTGGCGTAGTCTAAGCAGAATTCTACATCTTCAGCTGTGGCCTTGCCAAACCAGTCTAAGGCGTCCCTTGATAGCATTGAAGCAACCCCAAGGATCTTATTGATGTCACTAGTATAAGAGAGGGTGTTGATAAGGAAATGCAGGCAGAGGACTGGCATGGCACGTCTAGCTTCTTCAAGCGTGAGCTTCCCCATCTGAGGCATCTTCACCTTTGTGAGGGACTGGTTCACAATCACGTTTTGCACTTGAGAGGACGGAGCTTTGCTGGCGTCAGCGGTATTTGTGTTGGTTCTCTTTGGGTCATTCAGGTTTGTATTCTTCCACATGGAAGAGATCAGGTTTGTGGTCATATTATAGGTGTAATAAGTGATTATCAATAGCAAAAGCATACAAGATGCCCCAAGAAATAACAACATATTGGGGCTAGGGTACCAGGTTTTAAAAAGATTGCTATAATGTCAGGGACCCAGTCTTGGGCAGCTGACCCACCGTTTCTGGGGTTAACTTGGGCCGTGTTTTTTGTGGGCAATGCTCATCACAAGAGGGGAGCTAGCTTAAAAAGGTAGGAGACAGACTTTCCCACCCAGGACCATGGGCCGGCGGCTGGGATTATAGTGTCAATCACCCCTGTGAGGGTGATGTACACAATCCCAAACAGCTTACCAATATGGTTGGTTGGAAGGTTGGGTGAGGAAGCAGGCATAGGTTTTGGGGTCACAGGAAGTTCCATGGGTAGGTTGTAAGCAGGGAGATAGTTGAATTTCCCTCTGAACAACTTGGGTGTTGAAAATATCCACAGGCCTTGTCAGTTGTATCTAACTGCAGATTATATGCGGGCCAAAGGGTTGAGTTTGAGTATCTTTTCTGGGGTGTAGTCCTTGTATTCTGATTTCAGAGAGTAGTCAGTAAAATGGACGGGTCCAAAGGGTACACCAAGAGGACAGAAAACTGCAGGTGGTGGGAAGGAGATCTCAAACTGAATTGGTAGAGCAAATACAAAATAAGACAATAGCTGTGTGAGCCAAAATAACATAACCTTTATTCAAAAATGGCAATAAGGTTTGAGCGCAGAATCTATAGACATATATAGCTTCCCACCTCCAAACTTAAATTTTCCATAAAGGCTTCATCAAAATATTGGGAAAATGTGGGCAAGTGACCAGGAGGCCTGGGTGCAGGAGTGGCAAAATTGCACCTCAGCTGGATGTTCTCTCATTGGTCAGAACGTCCAAATTGGTCACTTGATTTCCTTGATTTTTGGCTGTGGCCACAGGGTTGGGCCCAAAGCCCGGGTTTTTCTTTGACAGTTGAGTTTGATTGGTTACTCAAGAGGACTTCAAGCTCATGAAGTTCACGGGAAGCACTTTCTCTGCCTCCATTAGGCAATTCAAGAAACTCCTCCTTGGGAACCATCATAATTGAACCTGTACTGGTATTCTAACTTTGGGACTTAGTAGGGGCTTCAGCTTGTGGGGGCTCAATCTCACAAAAACATGGGCAGGCTCTCAGTCCATGGGGCCAGCAGCCTTCAGGAATTCAGGTTCAGGGCTCAAATCCCACCCTTGGGCCCAGGTTTTGAGGGGTAACAAATTTTCAATCCTGACATTTACCTCTGAAAACACTTCCCATTGGCCACCCCATCAGAAATGGGATATCTTTGCCCCCAAAAGCTCTCTGGAAGACCACAAGGTTTGAACCAAGCACCAAGACCTAAAAATAGTGTGTTGTCACCCCTGGGCAACCAGATAGATGATGCCAGTGCCAGGAAAACAGTGGCATGTGACCACCCAACCAACCAAGATGCATTGCCTGTAAATTCACTGTCACCTCTGGCTCTGGATCAAACCGTTTTCCCCTGCTGCACCAAAAAAAGGGCAAAAATTACAGCCAAGTCACTCAATTCTCTAGGAGATTTAGCTCATACTGTTGATGAGAGATTTGTTCTGGCCTACCCTGCAGACCCCCTGGCTTTGGCTGCCCCGGCCTGGGAAGAAATGCTGGTCAATTTGGACTATTTTTTAGCATGGTGTTGTCCTCTCTTAAAAAGAATCAGGACTTCCTAATCAAATGATGCCACATCTAGGACCAGAAATTCAAATAAACCTGAACTGGTTGAGGTGTCTTCCAGCCAATCATGCGGATCCGCGGAAATTACTCTGAAACTCTCCAGCACCCCTGGCTCTGGCCAGCAAATTTTATCATCCAGCCAATCATATGCAACACAAAATAGTCAGTTGACCATCTCCCAGCAACTCATCCCCTTTTAACAATGCCAGGGGACTTTGGGTCCCCTGCTTGTCAATTGTTAATTTCATTAAAGTTTGGGATTTTGTTTGCACTTTGTATTTTATTTTAAGTACTTTGGTTGATTAGAACCCTGCTTCTGGTTCCTATCATCTAAAAATTAAAGTGTTAGTGGTTTCTGTCTTGCTTACCTTATACTCCCCAGTTTCAAACCCAGGAACTCCTCTGGTCTCTCCCAAAGAGGCTTCAGCATATAGTTGTTGTCTTTATTTGCTTTTGCTTTTGAAAACTGCCTTCAAACTTCAAATTCTATTTAAATTTCATTATAATCTCTACTATTATTCTGATTATTCTTTAAATTTACTGATTCTAAACCTGTTTTTGCTTTTTCTTGAGATCCAAGACCTCCGAGACCACACCCAAGCCATCTGGACCTGCTCTGCTGCTTCCTTTGGTCTTCTGCTTGTGGCTACCCCTGTGGCCTATTCTTTATTGTTTGCCATACAGAAACTTTACAAATCTTCTCCCAATCTATAGGAGATCACAACCATGATACTCCCTGTGCTAAAATTTGTTGTGTTTTCCTTGGCCCTGTTCCTGTTACTCCTTTGGTCAACCTTGCTGTACTTGTGGTCAAAGATCACTTCTTCTGCCCAGCTTGTGGGGGACCACCCCTCTAGCCTTCTGAATTTCCCTAGTGGTCTCCTCCTCTCTGGAGAGGCGGTGGTGAAAAGCTTGACATGTGATGACCTAGATTTGAACGTTGTCAATTATATCTTGCCCTCCACCAAGGGAGAGAAGACATCAGTGCCTCCCCTTTTCAGCCCAGATGAGAGCGCTTTGGTCCCCCCTGAGGTTCTTGAGATTCCTCCTCCTGTTGTCTTTTGTGCCCCTTGGGTGATCCCTGGCCTTGTGTTGATGGGATTGAACTCCTACTTCCCTCAACTGTCCCAAGTGTTCTCCTTCTGGTCCCCCCTTAGAGCAGCCATCCCTGTTCTTCACTGGGCGGCATCCTGGTGGTTCCTTTCACCGGGATAGGAGCCAAACTTAGTTAGTTTAGCTCCCCTCTCTTACATTGCCAAGCCAAGAGCTAATTTCCCAGCAGTGTATAGCTGGGGAAGTTAGATATTCCTTTTTTGTTGACATAACACAATAAACATCTGTTGTTTAATTCAATCAGAGCATTTTTACTTTTCATGAGTTTATTACATTATCAAAAATCTTATACTGTTAGTGCTATCTAATAGAGAGTACCTGAAGTTTCAATGCCAGTGCTGGGAGACAGCGCAACTTATTGCTGCCTATAATCAACCAATGTTTGCCCCTGTTTCTTCCCCAGAGTACTGAATCAGGAGATAGTTCCTTCTCCTGCACCTTCTCTCTTCTTTCCATGTGTCTCTCTGCTTTTACAACTTCTCTGCCAAGTCAGCCCATGAGTTCCACCACAGGAAAACTTCAGCTTGTCAATTCCATCCTGTCCTACAATTATAGTAAGCTTGGGTTCACCTACCTAACTGTGCTGGGGCTCTCTGAGCAAGTAATTCCCCACATGGAAGTTTGGCATCCTTGGGCCACTGCTGCCAACTACATGATAAGTGTTAGGATAACAGGAGTACCATGGAGCACCAGCAGGTGAGGAAGGAGTTGAAGCAGGTACTGGCATGGCCCACCAGATGATGAGACCTAACTTTACCAGGTAGGAAAGGGCCTTCCCAGCCACAGCCCAAGGCCCAGCTGCTGACAAGGCAGAGTCAATCAATCATGTGAGCGCCAGGTAAAGCACTCCCAGGAATTAATTACTCTGATCAGTGGCATCAGAGGTTGGTGGGGTTGAGATGGTTGGCTTGGGTGTTGGGGGTGGTTCCATGGAGACCAGATAGGCAGCAGGATTGTTGTACTTTCTGTTGAAGATCAAAGGGTATATGGTGATTGCTTTGCTGTTACAGACAATTTTGTAGGGTTCCTTGGGTGTGTTAGGGCAGGTGTACCACTGCAAGTCTTCCCAGGTCCAGGGTTTGTGGTCAGAATTTGGGGGATACTCCTTGAAATGCACAGGGCCAAATGGTGTATTGGGTGGACGGTAGAAGTCATGTGACGGATCCAGGAAATTCATGCTTGCTTCTTCATTATCCCGGTCTGACTCTTTTACAGTTTGACAGGAATCCTTTATATAAGCTTTGATGAGCTTGGATTCCAGGCAAGCAATCTTGGTGTTAAATTTGTTGCCATCTGGTGATCACTTCCACGTTTTTTGCTTCCCTTAGTCTTAGCTGCAGATCATCTCTTTCATTCCATGGTAGTCTTCTTTCAACCAAAAGCCAAAAACACAAAACATAAAAAGATTGAGGGGAAAGCAACCATTGTCACAATAAGCATCATTTTTTATTAATTATTATCATTTTTCCATTATATACCAATTGGGGTACATTCAGCTGAAACCCCCTCTGGTTCCGGAATCACACCTGGATTCCTATCACATGGTTTATAACATAAAGGCGTCATCCAATCCAGATCTTTACCAAAAAGATCTTCACACTCTTAACCTAAAAGAATGTGCCCTAATACATTCCAGAATTGCCTGATTCCTTCTGTGGAAATGTATTGCTTTGGCTTGAAGCATTCCAGACTTCTGGCGCCAAAACCCTGTGGAATATATGTATTCCTGATCTAAGCTATCCTTGTTCCAACTGGGAACCAGCTGATCAATCCTGAATGCATAGACACCATTGTCTATATTTAGTTACTTTTGCATTTAATGGTTTTTTGCCTTAAAACCCATTAAACTGCTTTGAAACTTGAACCAGGCGCCACTGTGGCGCCCAGCAATTTCCCCAGGCGGCGCCTGAGAAAATTTGATAGTGGCGCCTTGCAAATCCATTAGGTGGCGCTGCGGCGCTTTTAACCCAATGAATTTGCCGACGCAGCGCTTTTAAACCACAATTCAGGGGTTTACTTTTGGCTAACCTTAACCAAACTTCTTGACACAGTCAAGGCAATTAAACAATATAATTGAATCCTCATTAATTATATTCCAAGCATATATTAATTAACCTTCCCAGTTAATTAATCCGTTTGAAGACAACAAGTCTTTACTTGACACAGTCAAATCCATTTTGGCCCTATGATTAAATCCCCATTAATCATATTCCAGGGTATCAATTAATTAACCTTCCCAGTTAATCAATCAGTTTAAGACACCTAGTCTTTACTTGACACAGTCAAATCCATTTTGGCCCTATGATTAAATCCCCATTAATCATATTCCAGGGTATCAATTAATTAACCTTCCCAGTTAATCAATCAGTTTAAGACACCTAGTCTTTACTTGACACAGTCAAGTCCATTTCAGCCCTATGATTAAATCCTCATCAATCATATTCCAGGGTGTCAATTAATTAACCTTCCCAGTTAATCAATCACATTTGAGACACCTAGTCTCATAATCTGAATTGTTCAGATTATTCCTTACAGCCCTCAATTAGTACAGCCTAATTGATTCCTGGGTATCAATTAACCTCCATGGTTAATTAGACGGTTTGAGACACCTAGTCTCACAATCTGAATTGTTCAGATTATCCATTACAGCCCTCAATTAGTACAGCCTAATTGATTCCTGGGTATCAGTTACTACGCTGGAAAGTCTCTCCAAGGTCAATCCTATTGTTTTGAATTTAAACCTATAAAATTCATCACAATTCAACCTCTTTGTGAAACCACAGCCCAATGTGACTGTAGTATGGTCACAAGTCAAAGGCTTTGGGTTTGGCAACTGAAGTCTGGTTATCTATCCCAGTGGGTGGGTACTGACGCTTGGGTGTATGCAGATGGAAGAGTATCAAAAATAGGTATGGAAACAGATTGGTAAACCAAAGGTTCATAACAACTTTATTTGCTAAGGATGACAATACAGAACTTTTTCAAGTGCTTCTGATTTATATACTTATTCACATGCAGGTGCCTCTGGGTATTCTTCTGGTGTTATCTGTGTGGCAAGACTTGGCATCTCAGGTTCTGCTGTTTGATTGGCTGCTGCATGGTCGTTTTTGGGGCTTTCAGTAACAGTTGTTTGGCTTTTTGGTGGTCCATCTTGGCTTGGCTGGCCATTGGTTCTGGCAGGTTTGGCTTCTGGGGTTATGAGGGTTTTCCCAATTTGATCACCATTTTGGGACTGGCTTGACAGGCTTTCCTGAGCCCAAGGAACTTGATTAAAAAAGGGTCCCCAATTGGGGACCCCAGATTACTTAATGGAGGGTGGGCTTGATTCAGGTTTACTGGGCAGCTAAAAATAGTCTGCTCAGGCCTAGCCAAACCCACCAAGGCTTGGGTGTAGCTTTTGAGGCCCAGAACGGGGCCCTCAGCTGCCACCAGGGCGGGAATGATTCCTGCACCTGGATTTGCTTTAAAAAGCAAAAATCCAGGTGCAGGTGAATCTCTGCCGCCTGCTAGCCCCACCTGGTGGCTAGGAGCTGGTTTGATTCCCGCCTGGGGCCTCAAAACTGCTACTTTTGTAACAATAAGGATGGCCCCTGCCATCTACTGGGTCTTCTAGGCTTGACCCTTCTTTTCAAATAAAGGCTCCCCTGGAGGCAACCCAGGCTATGACATCCATTGACAATTGTACCAAGACATTGTAGAAGCAGATAGCCAAACCATAATGATATTTTTCAGATCCAATGATGCACCCTCTCAACCTTGTTTTTCACCTGATAGCGCCCACAACTAAGTGGGGTGCCGCCAACAAGACAATGGCAACAAGTGCCCTTATGAGAAGGAGCCTTAATTGGCACAGATTGAGGGTTTGGGAAACCCCTGAGGGTTGTAGATACAAGAGGCTCTGCAACCCTTCTTGACTCATACTCTCAATCTCTCTTTGCTAAAACCCTTGTGATCATGATGTACACAAGGTGAAAACCTTAGACATATTCCAAGTACACAATGATGATCCCACCCTGCAATCCAGTCATTCCTCAAATAAAATCACTTGCTTGGCCTATCTATTTGCTTCTGTGAGAACACTCATAGACTCCTGGTATATACTGGGGCCAATCACACCATGGTAAATCAGGAATGTGTGGACTCCCAACAGTTAGACCGAGTCCCAGCTGCTTCAAAGCAGTACACATAGCAGACTTCTGTAGAGTAGCCATCACCCATGAGACAGTACCCTTCTCAGTAAGAATGGGCAACATCCAGGTCAGGCTCTCAAGGCCAATAATGACTGGAATCAGCCACACTGTTATTGCCTGCCTTGACTGGCTCTGGCATAATTGTCCATAAATTGACTGGGACACCTCCATGATTACACTTAATAGAAACAGGGTGAGTTTCCAAATCTATCCTATCAAAATTAACCAGCTACTTCATGACACCGTGTTTTTACAGCTCACAGAGGCTAGCTACTACAACTTCAAGGGGGAAGATAGACTTCAAACAATGTTCAGTGGAATTCATTTGCTCTGAACCCACAAAACCTTCCCCCTCGGCCGCATCATTACCATCAGCATTAGTATCACTTCTTGAGAAATAAAAAGATATCTTTAGAAAAAAACACTAGACCAAATGCCCCTTCAAGAGAAATACAGCATGCTATCTAGTTGCAAGGGTTGTTGCCAAAGGCACAGTCTCTCTATGGTTTGACACCCAAGGAAGACAAAAATCTCTGTCAACATCTTGTGGGCGCACTTGATAAGGGCTTCATCTGCCCCTCTCTCATCATATGGGGCTGTAGCCTTCTTTGTATCTAAGAAAAACAGGTCCCTCCATCTGGTAACCAACTACTGTGCCTTAAACAAGAAGACAGTAAAAAACAAGTAATCCTGGCCGCTAATTGACAACCTATTTGATACACCTGCGGGTGCAAAGGTCTTCAGTAAGATTGATCTCACTGCAGGGTACAACCAGGTCCACCTTGCACCTGGGGAAAAGGCAAAAACTTCTTTTTGCACACGCTACAAGTTTTTTAAGGTTTGTGTCATAAATCTTGGAATGACTGATGCTCCCTTCATCTTTGCCATGTTGATGAATAAAGCCTTTGAAGACCTGATTAGAAAATGTGTTATTGTGTATATTAAAAAAAATTATTATCTTCAGTCAAGATCAAACCACGCACCTCCAACACCTCTGTGCTGTCCCTGACACCCTTTAAAAAAACAGTTGAAGGCTAAGTCTTTCAAATGTGAGTTCCTCAAGTCAGAGCTCCTTTTCCTTGAGCACACCATCTCTGCCCAAGGAATAAAGCCTGACCCCGCCAAAATCAAAGCAATCACAAGCATGCTGCCCCCCACTGATGTGGGCCAGGTGTGTACATTCTTAGGCATGGTTGCCTACATGTGCAAGTTTATTCTCAATTTCAGGGAACTAATTGCACCCCTCACTGAACTCCTAAACACTAAACAGCGCCTTTATTGGACCCCTTTCAGAGATTAAGCCTTTGAAACTTTGAAGAAAAGACTTACAACTGTGCCTGTATTGCAATTCCCCAATAAGAACTGCCAGTACAAACTTGAGACTAACACCCCCAACAGTTCTATAAAGGGCGTTCTAAAAGTAGAAATCAATGGAGCATTTTACTCCCTGTAGCATACAAATCCAGGAGGCTTACTGAAACAGAACAGAGCTACCCATACACAATAAGAAGTTAACGGCAATTGTGCACTGCGTCAAGAAATGGTGCTGTTACTTGGAAGGTGCCACCTTCTTACCTTGGTTCCTAACAGACCATAAGTCCCTTAAATACTTCAACATCCAGTCACATTTGACCCGACATCAAGCAGGATGGGTTAAATGCCTGTCCTCATATCAACTTTGCATAGAATACAAGCTTGGAAAAGAAATTGTCACAGCTGACACTATCTCCAGGTTGTATGTAGTGTCTATCATGAAAGATTATGGGTTAGACCAAGACTGGCCCATGCTCTACCTTTCTCATGAGGCCATCCACTACAAGGGGCTTAAGTCAGCAATCATTTCAAAGTTAAATAATAGCAAAAACCAGTTCATCACAGACACTAGCAATGTGTGCCGTCAAGCAGAGACAGGTGAAAAGACGCCTTATATTCCCACCACACAACAAAGAAAACATGATACTACATTACCACTTTACCTTAGGCCATACCTCTTAGGAATATTCCTGACACCACTTAAATTTACACCCTCATTCCAACTTGAAAACAGAAAGAAAATTCTGTTCCAAATACAGCTCAATATGAGCAGAATTTCCCATCACTAAGCCAGGGAGGAAACAGAATAATGAAAGTCCAAACAGAACTTAAAGCAAACTGTAATAATTTAACATCCAGGCAGACACCTGCCAGCATCCCAGGGCTCAGCCTGCTGCCAGCAAGCCTCCTGCCCGTCCACTTGCCTCATGGGTCCCAGGACCCAGCCCACACTTCTCTCCAGCCAACCAGATGCCACTGATGACTGTAGCCAATAAAATATGTCCTTGCCAAACAGGTTAAAAATATAGGGCCAACTATGCAGCCCTGAACAACCTGAGATTGATTCCACAATCTTGACCACTAATCCTGGCCCCAACTAATGGAAATCTGGGACCCAGGCCAGATGGTTGGGGCCAGACTCTTGTCAAAGTTTGCCATCCAACTTAAATATAGACACTGAGGTCATACTAAGCCCATTTCTCTTCCTGGCAGTAGTAAATCTAGAGCCTATTGGTCCAAGTCAAGAATTGCCCACCCAGTCATAGATAACAGAGAAACAAGGGTTTGGCCACCTTCCAAATTCCAAACTCTAACCCTCACAATCCAGACTTTTGGGCTCTCCAATCCCCTGTTTTAACTCCAACTTCCAAATTTTTGCACAGTGTGAGATACTATGAATAAAGTACCCTCTCTCAGTGATGGTTTGTGCTATTATTAAGATATTACTCCCCTCAATTATAGCATATCAACCCCTGCTACCTAGACTAACTCCAATCAACCCTCAGTTCCCAAACCAGGCAAGGATGAACCATCTTTTCTTCACAGCTGTGCTTACAGATTGCCTTGGGATTAGAGGTTATCATCCTAATCCTTCTACCTTTGAGATTGTCAGGGATCCACTCATTTGGAAGCTTTTTCCCAATAGAATGGAGAAGCACCCCCAAATTAAACTTGACTAAGGTAGATCCTACTAGGATTACTATCATTAATATATGGAGTGAATGGCCTAATAATCTAAATCTTTTTAAGAAGGGAGTGAGGTGATTCAACAAGTATTATATTCTGGTGTACTTAAGACCAACCAAGGGGCCTTGGGATAAATTATTGGAGGAAAGCAAGCAGTTTCAACATAGGGAGCATGGCAGTGGCGTAAACCAAATTGATATCAAATGAAATCCTCAGATTTGTCAGTGAGAGTTGGTTCTGGAGTTTTGAAATTCACATTTACCTGGCTACACCCTAATAACACACAGAAAACTCACACAAGGAGGAGGGGTTTCATTTTTTTGGGGATGGACTCAATTATATACTAATTAGTTAGAGTTTGAAAATATAGACTTTATTGAGGTTGTTTGAAAGGAATAATATTATTGGAGCAATTTGCTCAGGAGGGAATACTCAGCTTAAATACCAAAGTGAAGATGAGGGAGGTACATAGTTGTTACCAATGGTTCCTGAAAGAGTTGGTGAAGAAGTATTGCTTTATAGGACTGCAGCAAACTGCAGCCTGCAATGCAGGAAGAAGTAAGGTTGGTTTTCACATGTGAGCTTCAGTTTGGTATCTTAATATGAGCTGGGGTGGTTTCCTGGGTTGTATGAAGACTTTTTCCTTGGCTTGGTTGGAATTATTTATCTGATTAGCAGTTGGGAGCCCTGGAAATTCATTGGATTTAGTTGTGCATTTAATTTCCTGCTGATTGGCTTAATTTAATGTAATAGCTTTTTTAGAGCCACTAATTAATGATTTATTCCTCTTGACATTTTCAACATTGTCTATTGGACCCTGGAACCCCTGATTTATAATAGGACTTATACTATTATTTGGAAATCTGTGTTTGCTTTTGCTCTTTATTTTAAATGTGTGTTCATTAATCAATTTCAAATGTGTTTTTGACCCGTTTTTATTAATTGATTGATTAATGAAAGTTGTTTTTGCTTTCACATTTAAAAATGCATTTTCCATATTTTTTCTTTGGTTTAATGGAAAAAATTAAAGTTTCTTGATTTTTTCCTCTTGTGAAAGAAATAGAATTCCTTACAGGGCTGTCACCAGAAGGACTTAGGCAAAAATACTACAAAGAGTCAGTGCAACTAAACTCTTGTACAGTGAATCCTGGCCTCCTCTTATATCCTCTCCCTTCACTGTATCTTTTGCCATGTAAATCCCACTCTACTAAGTGTTAATGTACTTTAATGGGAGTTTTGATTGCTATAACACTCCTGCCAAGATCTTCTAATGGTTGATGACCATCTATCTTATTGTCATATGTAATACCCAAGTATTGAGGGTAAAACTTTAGTAACATAAGATGACAGGTCAGGTGGCTCAAAGCTGTTCAAGGCGTAAACAATTAGAGGTTTATTGCCTTACAGAAGGCTTTGGCAAGGATGTTGCATTGTCTAAGGCTGCCAGCAAGGTACAGTAGCGTAACTTTGGAGATCACATGTTTAGTCAAGTTGGGAGTTGGTTGAGATGACGCCGGAGGTGTCCATGGGTTCAAATCCATTGAGTTGAGGCAAGTTGGCACATTGTATGATATCCATTTTGGTCCCTGTGGTTCAGGACCAAACTGAGCATAGTTTGGCTGATTGCCCCCTATCCCAAGGTAAGCTGTCAAGACAGCTGTTAATATGAGGTAGTTTATCTTCTGACTTGGGGAGAGGTAATGGGTTTAGTGGTGGTGGGCTTCCGTGTGGTGGTGGTGTGTGTCTACTTGGTGGCAGTGGATGTCTGCACATTGGCGGTGGTTGTCTTCTCGGTGGCAACGGGCGCCTTCACATTGATGGCAGGTGACAGTTTGTTGGTTACAAAAGTATAAGTGTCAGGAATATTCCTGACACACAGCCTTGATAGGATTTTAGTTTTCCAAGCTTCTACCATACCTGCTTCAGATAATGCCTACAAGTTTAGGATATTACAATATCAGAGGATGTAACCTCTTTAAAATAATAAAGTGTAAGGCTTTGTGGCCCTGCATGTGCCAGGACATTCTGGAGCTCCTCAATAAGTGTTTATAGTGAAAAGAACATGTCTAAACATTTCCTGCCTAGGTCAGCTTTACCAATCAGGGCTATGAAACCCTTTTAACAGTGGGCTCTTGTCATTTTTAGGCCCCTGCCTGAAGATAAGCGGGGAAGAAGTATATCATCACAGCTATCAACTACTTGGTTTATTGGCAAGAGGATTTTAGCATGCTTTGGCTGCCCCAGTTGGCTTATCCTTGATGGGGGACCTGAGCTTGTGGACAGTGTCATGAAAGCATACTGTGTCAAGAACAACCTCAAACAAGTAGTCATTGTGCCATATCATCCTTAGACCAGCAAGTTTGTAGAGCGCCTGGATGATTTCCTAGTACAACTAGTTGGCAAATTCTCCCAGGTGAATCCAAACACTACCTGAACATATCATCTTTCCACCGCCTTGCTCATATTAAGAGACAGATTTAACTGTTGTACGGGCTTCAGTCCCAGTGCCTTGGCCTTTGAGACTCCTGATGGTCTTACAGGGGTGAAACAAGTGAAATTATGGTCTACAGTCCACAGAAAGCCTCCCCTTGTAACTACCCCCTCACTGAGTGAATGGCGTGCCAAAGCTTGCAACATAGAACAAGAGCAGATCAAGGAGGGACTAAACACCTTGAAGCAATATATGCTGTGTGTGACCCTGTCTACACTCTTAGTCCCAACTCTGTGAAACTTGACTGTGATGGTCCACATGGAAGCTGTTGTGCAGGCATGGGCTGATTTGTCCACAATAAAGACTTTATGCTGAAAGTTGGTAAAGTATAGTGGTTTTGTAACAGGTAAATGCCTAGTAGGTAACATTTTCTACTAGAGGAGGGTAAGGTCTTCACCCAGTAGACAACAAAGAACTACTAGGGGTGAGAAGTGTACCAGCCTAGTAGGTAACATTAGCTGCTAGAGTTCTGGATAATTTCTGAATCTAGTAGGTAACATTGGCTACTAGGGAAGGATAAAGTCTTATCCCAGTAGGTAACAAAGGAATACTGGGAAGGGATGGCTCTTCAACCTGGTAGATAGCATTGGCTACTAGGGGGGATGGGTGATGTAACCTAGCAGGTAACTAAAGACTGCTAGAGAAGGAAGAAGCTGAGGTAGCTCCACAATCCCTTCTTCACTTGCAGGAGGTCTGCAAGTGAGCACCTTACCTAACAGACTGGTAGGGTGTCCTTGTCACAGCCCATACCAGAGTCTGGCTGGACTCCCACAGGGGAGGCAGGCTGGTCCTGGAAGGCCATGTACACAATAGACACTATACAAACCAGGTATTTTAGAGCAGTGGCTAAGGGGCGCCAACTCCCAGTATGGGGCACAACTTGGTTGGCCAGCCCCAATACTGTGATATAGACAAGCCCCAGCTTGCTAAAGTCCTGGGTGGGAGGTGCGTTGGGGAGAGGAGGGACAGTAGGAATCTCCTTCATTGCTGGTGGCAGATCCAGGTGATGGGGATGGAAATACTCCAGGTCAAGGGCGCAGGGCAGTTTGGCAAGGACAACAGGATTATAGCCAGGAGGATATGGATATGCAAGTTTGTAATGAGTAGTGGATTCACAAATGAATGCAAAGAAAATAATTAAATTTGAGCAAAAATAGACAATTCCTGCAATAAGATAATAATTTCTAGGCATAAACTTGCTTTATTAAGATGTCAACAGTGAAGAGGGCTTCTCCCCCTCACTACTTATACTTACTGAAGATGATGTGGCCTTTTGTGCCACCAGAGAACTGATGGCATCATTTGGAGTTAGATTTACAATTTTAACCAGAATTTGAGTGCTTGGGCAAGAGGGTGAAATCTCATTGGCTGCTATAACATGAGCCTTTTGAAATTTGCAGCATGCTGAGTCACCACAGTTATTTATAGCTCCCACAATGAATCAATTGCCTGATTGCACAATCAAACAATCATGCTCCCAATGTGCCATTTCCCGATAGGTGAGTAGCCCAAATTTGATAACAGGCTCAAAGCCAGGGATTTGAGGCTTGTGTGCCTCTCAAATCCCAGGCCATTTGCTAGTCAAAAGGGGGTATTTTGCCCTGGAAGGTGCTTTGTGTGGGTTTCTACGCTGCATGTTTAATCAACTCTAAGGAGGCCAGCTGACTGTCCAGGGCAATCTGGACCCTGAAAGTCCTTGTCTGTGTTTTTCTTGAGGCTTTAGAGAGGTCCTGAAGCCACCATAGGGGCATGGATATTCTCAGAGACGTTATCAGAGTAGCTGCTTGGGAAAGCAGCTGCAGAACTTGATAACAAACAGGTCTCTGGGAAGTAAAGCTGGTTACTTTGTGACTAAAAGCTCAGACTTAACTACCTGAGTGAGTAAAAACAATTCACAGACAGGAGGATTGTCTGTGGTTGAATGACCTAAGTGGAGGTCACTTACAGGTGCTTAGTCAAATGCCAGTATTATTGAGACTTATTGGCTGAATCTGATGTATTGGTAATGGGGACTGAAAATGGGACCAAGGTGGTTCATAGTGAGAAATGAAACCTAGGTGGTTAATAGTGAGGACTAGCTAAAGGACTGAAGGATCATGAAACAGAACTAGATGAAGGACTGGAAGTTGATTAAGAAGGACCAGCAGAAGTGGATAAAAGATCAGAAATGATAGACTTGGACTGCTGGAAATAGAATTAATGATAAAAAAGAAGCAGATAAAAGAATTAAGTAAACTGCCAAAAGATAAGATAAAAAGATTTAGATAAATATCATATAAAGAAATAAGAGGAAGTAGGAAATTATTCACAGAAAATAGACTGTGGATTTATAATGAATTGATTGAGTAAGAAGGAGCCAAAGTAGCCAGAAACAGGACAGAGAAACCTTAAGGACAAAGTCTGGAGTTTTGCCAAAATGACTAAGTGAAGCAAGAAGCAAGAAACAGGCGGTTTTGAATGGCTGAAATATGGAAGAAAACATAGAGAAACACAAAACGTTGAGGAAATTAGGGTTTGAAAATCTCCTAAGTAAAACATAGACAAAAGCGTTCAAGTTTGGCTGGAGAAAAATGACAGGAATCACAGCAAAATTGTTTGAAATGTGGAGCAAGTGTTTATCTGGAGCAAGACAACACCGGGTTTAAACCAGGGTCAAGAGCAAGTCAATTGGGTAAACTTTTTGGCAAAACAGTTCAATCTGGACGCCTAATTGGCTGCAGGTTGCTTTTGTTTGATCATTGTTTTAAGGGCTTTAACTGAAGGTTTCAAGCCTAAAAAATGAGGAAATAAACCAGAAAAGGCTGGTTTTTAATTGTCTGAAGTAAGTAACAAAGTCTAATATATGATAGAGAAGAAAAAACTGGGTAGTTTAAGCCTGGAAACCCAAAGATCTGAGAGGAACAGGGACTGAAACAAGGAGCTATAAAAGGGGGTCAGTTTGAGGTTTTCTAGGATCAGACAGGATGGATTACCAAGGCCACTAAGGACTGGTTAAACTAATATATACTAGACTAGATTGAAAATAATGGATAAAAAAGGTCACTAAGACTACACAGAGAGCTGAAAACCAAGATAAAGGTGCAGGAGCCCAAGCAAGGAGCAAGAGTCTGGGACTAAGGAGCAGGAGCCCAAGACCAATTACAAAGAGTCCAAGAGATTTTTGGAGGACTTCAATTATTGGCACATATTAATTGTTTTCCTGGCCCCAGGCCATATACCAGAAGGTTTCTAAGAAAATCTTCTTTCTGAAAGCAAATAAAAGCCCATTTTAACCCCTGCCCAAATTTCCAAGTAGTGTAAATAGTCCCTATGAGCAAATTTCTCAATATCTTCTACCCTAGCTAAAGGAGGAAAGATATCTACTGCCAAAGCTGTCAAAGGTTTGCCACTAGTAAAACTTCCCAGGAGGAGTGAAAAATACTAACTAGACACCTTGAGATGACAGATAGGGGGAGAGAATTTATTAGGAATGAGTTTACTGGGCTGTTAAAGGATTGGTACAGGCCCACAGATAGCTTAGCACCAGCTTAAGTACAAGTGCATGGGGGGATGCCCGCCTAGTCATAGGAAAAGTATTGGAAGAGTTTGTGGTAATGCAAGCCAAGTATAAACTTCAAGCTAGCCACCTACCTCTACTAGGGAATGATAGCTCCTTCTAGCTGGTCCCTGGCTATGACCCAGGACACACAATGGGGATTGGCAACCAGGAACCTCACATTGACCCAACTATCTTGGACCTTTCAAGGTGGCTGCTGTCTACAATAATCACAGCTACCAACTTGAAAACACCCAAGGAAATACCAAAAGACTCCATCATTATTGCTTGCACCCCTGTTGCGTCATTTCTGCACAGAAATTCTTTGTGTGTACCTTCCCAGATCTTTCACAAGCTTCAATCCTGATGTTTGACAACAAGTAAGGAGAAAGAGGTGTTGCAACCAATATTATTCTCTCGGCCACTAACATATCTCACAATACACAGTTGGCGCTTGAAAAGTTGCCCCATGATGTGACTAAAAGTATAGATCTGTGAGAGAGGGGGGCTAAACTAACTAAGTTTGGCTCCCATTCTGGTGAGACAAACCACCAGGATGTAGCCCAGTGGAGAACTGGGACAGCCGCTCAAAGGGGGGACCACGGGGAGGACACGGGGGATAGCTGAGGGAAATAGGCGTTCAGTCCCATCAGAACCAGACCAGTGAGCAACCAGGTCGTACAAGTGGGGGTGGGAGGAGACAACACAGGAGCGTGCAAGGGCACCAAATCTCTCTTCCCCAAATCAGGAAAGGAGGGCATTGGCGGCTCCTCACCCACAGGAGCAAAGGAGGCATGGTTAACATCATCCAAATCCAGGTCATCACAAGTCAAGCTCTTCACCACGGCCTCCCCAGAGAACAGAAGACCATTTGGGAGATTTAAGAGACTGGAGGGGTCCTTGCTCACGAGCCAAGCAGAAGAGGTGATTTTAAACCATAAGTCTGGTGAAGTTGACCATAGAAGCAACACAAATGGGGCCAAAGAAAATAACAAATTTTAGGACTGGGAGTATCATAATAATGATCTCTGCAAAATTTGAGGGAGATTGGTGGGATTTTTAAAATTTTAAGCAATAAAAATTTAACCAACAAGGGCAATCACAAGAAAAAGCCAAGGGGGAGCAACAGATATGGTTCGGGAAGCTTAGTTGTGAACTCGGGTGTCTTGAGATAGGCAAAACAAAAGCGGGTTCAAAAAATAGATAAATTAAAGAAAATTCAAGATAACAATAGAGATTATATTGAAAATTAATTAAAATTTCAAGTTTGAGAGCGGGTTTTAAGAGCAAAAGCAACGAGAAGCAACGCCTATACACTAACACCTTTTCCAAGGATGTCTGAAGAGGTGCTGGGTTCAAAGCAGGTTGAGGTAAGGTAAGTTTAAAGAAAATGACTAACACTTTAATCTTATAGATGGCAAGGACTTGAAACTTAGTTTCAGTCCAAATAAAATGATCAAAATGAAGTGCAACAACCAAAACTTTAATAAATTTGAGAATTGACAAGCAGGGGACCCAAAATCCCCTGGCATTGTTAAAAGGGAGTGGGTTGTTGGGGGTGGTCACATGACTAATTTGGCTTGTATTTGGTTGGCTGTGTCAGGGATCCAACCCATGGGAGGTTCCTGAGAACTCGCGGGCGGACAGCCTGCGGGCCCAGCAGGGAGAGCCCACCACAGGATTGGGGCTAACTTTACAATATAAGCTAACAATTTTCCAAGGACTGCCCAAGGTCCGCTCGTAGGCACCATGGAATCAATCCAGTGAGGGTGATATACATCACCCCTAATATCTGGGTGGAAGTGGATTCATTAGTGGCAACGGATTCTTGCAGGCGGTTGGGCCGCAGGGTGTGGGGCAGTGTCATTGGAACCAAATATGCAGGCCGGAAATTATACTTGTCTCGGAATAGCAGAGGGGCCAGATAATTTTGGTGCCTTCTCTGTAAAGAACTTCTGTCTCTCTAGTTCTAGCTTCAGGGTCGTGGATTAGGATCTTCTCCAGAGTAAACTCTGAATATGCCAGGTTGGGTGGGTACTCGGTAAAATGTACTGGGCTGAAGGGAGCTCCTAGTGGACGGTAAAGTTTGGGTGGCTGGTCCGCGGTTTCTTGGGGTAGGTGAGCACGGGGGCGGAGCTGGGAGGAGTAGACTGTAGATGAAGTAAAACTAATAACAAGTATGGTATGATCTGGTTGAACCAAAGGTTCATGTCACTTTATTGCAAGGATGGCAATGGGCATCTTCCTGGCGGCCCAGGGTATAAGTATGCCCATCTGTCATGGTAAACTTTCCCAAATTTTGTCGGCCCAGGTTTTCCCAATTACCAGGTCTTCCCAGTCTTTGGTGGCATCAGTTGTGGGGGTTATTTCATTGGCTGCTTTGAACTGAGGAAGCTCAAATTCCCTAGTCAGGTTGTGGGATTGGCCGCCTCTGGGTGACCCACATTCTATAGGAAAATTCTCTGTTTCCCCTTCTGTGCGGGCCTGAGTTACTTCGGAATCAGTGGCTGGGCCTGCTCGTTGATTGGCTGTCTTAACAGGAACCCCTAGTGTGGAGAGTATTGGCGTAGGTACATTTGGTTCGTCAAGCTTAAAAGGATTTTCCAAAGTCAAATCCTGTTCTGATTCGAGCCTAAAAAACTGTGGGCTGGCGGCCCGCAAGATGCCAGGGTTCAAGTTTCATAGTTGGGGCTTTTTGATAAGCATGGTTGATAAGAGTTTGTCACTCGTGACAGGCTGGGTGATAAAATTTGCTGACCAGAGCCAGCGGTGCTGGAAAGTTTCAGGGTAATTTCTGTGGATCCACCTGATTGGCTGGATGACATCTCAACTAGCTCAGGTTCATTTAACTTTCTGGCCATAGATGTGGCCCCATTTGATTGGGTGTTCCTGATTGTTTTTAAGAGAGGAGAATACCAAGCTAATAAATAGTCCAAATTAACCAATGTTTCTTCCCAGGCCGGGGCAACCAAAGCCGGGGGTTCTGCAGGGTAGGCCAGAACAAATCTCTCATCAACAGTATGAGCTAAATCTCTTAGAGAATTGAGTGGCTTGGCTGTAATTTTTGCCCCTTTTTTGGTGCAGCAGGGGAAAACGGTTTGATCCAGAGCCAGAGGTGACAGTGAATTTACAAGATCAATCTGAGCACAATGTCAAATTATGGGCACTATCTCCTAATTAGGAGTGCTACTAATTTGACATGCTGATCCCTCTCTAAAGTTATTTCCTGCCAGAATGTTGCATGAAACACATCACTATACCCCCTCCTGGGCAATTGTGGCTCCCAAATATAGTATATTGACCCTATTATTCTTAAAATAAACACATCTTATTACTTTTATTGTCTTTTTTATTTGGATTGTTGTTTTCCTCAATTTAAATACTGAACTGTTATTGGTTCAGCTGCAACAATGTTTTACCTGCAGCATGTATCAACTGCATTACTGCTCTGCTGATGTGTTTCTTTCATTTTACTACAGATTAAATAGCTAATTCACACTGAATTGAGCTATGAAACCAATTTGTGTTTTTTATTTATCAGTACATGGTTATTAAGTTAGCATTTACCACTCTTGAATACTTATTTAAACACATTTATTTCTAAATCAGGGCTGTTTGTTTTAAGTGAACTATTTTGATTTATACAACTGATTTATATTGTATTTCTTCTAACTTCCCTCCAAAAATGAATCCTCAGAGCATTTCAACTGTTATTCAGGCTCTGCTTAAACAACTTAAATCTGAATGGCCTGGTATCATAACTTTATATCCCTACTCTTCTTGAAAACTGAGTGATTTTTGTGGATTGGGTTGCCATGGTTGTTTTTTCTTGGCTTGAGTTTCCACCCACCGCAGCTGGGTAGATTTTGCCACCAATTTTCATGGTCAACTTAGGTAAAGAAGGCAACTGGACCGATTTGTTTGCATTTTCCGGCCTTTTGTATCATGTTCCATTTACATTGTTGAGTTATTTGAGTTGATTGTTGTAAGATCACGACATTACAACTATCAATGCCCCAATTTTTTGTTAACCACACGTATATTTTACACTGGCACTTGGATTTTGTTTAAGATTAAGTTTACTTTATTTCCCCTCACAGCTGTGAAACTGCTGTAACAATTGAAGGTGTGGATCTATATATTACAATTATTAATTAAATGCTACTCATGTTTGAGATTTAAATTGTCTTAAAGTTTGATAAATTTGGTGCAAACTGCATTCTTTACTTTTTGGATGATAATTTTTTATGATATGTTCTATCTTTTGGTTTAATTGTAATTGAAAAAGGTCCAAACCAAGATTGCTGCTGAGGACTAAGTGTAGCTTTTGATCTTTTATTGAAATCGATTTAAAGGTTAGGGTAGCTCATGTTAATTGGTCTTTAAATATACCCTGTTTTCAACCTCTTTTTTCCTGGAAACTAACTGATAAAACAAGGATGTTTTTAGTATTTCGTTCAAGAGGAAAAGTGTTGTAAATAAAATGGGTATCCAATTTTCATATCTAATAAAGAAAAAAGGCAATGGCTAATTTGAAAAGATATGAAGTATGCAGCATCATTCTCTGGTGCTTTAGCCAGCCACTTTGCCTAGGATGCCAAAGTAACAAGCATTTGATTAATTTACGCGAATCCATTTCCGTTTGCTTGATCATTTCAAAGAATTTCTGAATATTGTATACGCTCCAATAAATAAAAAGTGAAAAATAATAATTCAGCTATGATTCTAACTGCCTTACTTTTAAAGGTAGAGAATGGATTTAAGAAAATAAATACTTCCTGCGACTTTGTTGATAGTGAAAGCGATCATATCCTCGATTTAACTAAAAGCAAAGCTTGCTATCTGTCATGAGGTTAAAATAAAAGCCAATATGGCGCTGGTTTGTTTAAAGTAAATATATACTTCCTCAATCATATAGTTCCATGATAACTCGACATCTGATTGCATGTACTTTTTCTTTTATGACATGTCATTTCCTTTTGAAGTGAAACAAAGAAAAACCTAAATTTCATTCTCAAGCATCAAGAATAAAGGCGTGTGCCCAAATAATAGCTCAGGGTTGATAAATGTTTCTTATAATGAAAAGACTAGAAGCAAATCTTAAGACTTAGAAATGAAAGTTCTCTTGAAGAATGCAATATCGAACTACAAGTTAAAATATGCTATTAACCTTCAGCTTTTAGAATGGTTTAGCCTGTAGCTGCTTTAAACCGAAAGCTGCCTTGCGTAAAAATAATGCTGTTTGGGAGTGATTTTAACTTCTTAAGTCGCTGTTTAGATTAAAGAGTAGCATACAGGACAAGAAAATAGCTTTTTAAAAAGTTAAAAATCTAAGACAAAAAAACTGAGCTAGCATACAAATTATAAGAAAGCAAAAGATTATTTTTTAAATTTTTTTATTTCAACTGGCTTACCCCAGCACTCCCCTCGTGGGCGACTCCATTAGAGAACGGTACCAAAACTCATGGTTATCCAATTCACTACCTAGCGCTACCTAGCGCATACATCACAATCAAACCGAGCTTATCATCAAGTCTCGTCGTGCAATACATACCAGTCTATCTTTAGATCTGGTTTCGTTCTAGTTCTGCTACTCGCATCATACTGGATCCACCGCCTCTAGATAAACGGGCCCAGGACCTTCTTCCAAGCCACTACTCCTGGGCGGACACCAGAGTCTCGTGTTTGGTCTCGCCTAACTAAGCCAAAGATGAAAGAGGTGAGGATCTACCTACAGACTAGCAGGTTATAAGCTACATGCCCATTCGATCTGCCCAATCAAGTATATCTCATTCTATAAGCTGATTTACATTAAGGAATTTATACCCTGATATAGATTTTGTTTATAATACAAAATTAAAAGCCACAGAAGTCGGCAAGCTTTGCCCACAAAGCCACCCCTAAGCTAACCTTAGTATAGGAAAATATATTTGCATGTGTCATGAGGATCCTTTGCATTGTCGTCAAAGCCCCTGCTTATCCAATAAATTCAAAAGCTGGGCCACAAGTCTTGAATAGGGCTTCGTATCATCCATTCCGCTGGGTATCATTGGTCAGATCTCATACCCCATCAACTGATGAAATCATACAATTCCATCACCCAATCTCTTAGGGATGGGTAAGCCAATTAACTTCCACCACTTCATGGGATCCACCTGCCACTTCCAAGCTTGGATCTACGGTGAATCCTTCACCGATCATAGATCAACTTGGCAGATCTTTTAACGAGACTGGCCTTGGAATCTTCGTTCCGAGTAGTCTACTTTACCGTTCAGCTTCTGTTTCAGGTAAACAGAACGGTGACGAAGTCTATAATCCATGCCAAGTCTCCAGTTTTTAACGCCAACCTTTAAATCACTATCTAAAACCTAAATTATAACATCCGATGGTTTAGTTGTTTTTTTTTTATAAAAAAACCAGTCAGCATTAGGTACAGATCACATGCCTACCACCAAGGAAAATGAATAAGATCAATCCCTACACCAACATAATCTACTTTGGACGCAATTGACTGCTAGCGAGCAGCATGGTGAAGCTAATGCTGTCATCTAGGGTTGGGACGGGCACCAAAATCTACACAATTGGTTTTGTGACTTTGTCAGTTGAGCACAACAAGCGTGGTGTGACGGGTGTGATATCAAAAGAACAAAGCTGAGCTACGCCCACTTTGCCCTTTTACAGCATCCCGCCTGGGTACGCGTCCAGGTATCCTAGCTGAAAGCCTTTTTTAATTCAGTGGTCTTCTAAAATATTTATCTTATATTCTAGTTGGTAAAAGGAAAGATGTTTCAGGCAAGCTGCCAAAAGAGCAAAGCTGTGCTACGCTCAGCTTTACTCTTTACAGCAGCCTGCTGGTATGTGTTTCTAGTCTGTAGCTGTTAAAAAGCGTTGAATGATGGCTGGCTGCTGGTATGCCTTGCTAGTCTATAGCTGGTAAAAGGAAAGATGTGTAAGCTGGCTGCCAAAAGAGCAAAGCTGTTCTACACTCAACTTCACTCTTTTACGGCAGCCCGCTGGTACGTGTTTCTAGTCCATAGCTAGTAAAAACTATGATTAAAAATAGGTGTCAAGTTATATCTTTTAAACTTTAAATTTTTAGGCATTTAACAATTTTTATCATAAATCTTTTTAGTGAAAACCCATGGGTGATGGCAGCCTGCTAGTATGTGTTGCTAGTCTCATACCTGGTAAAAAGCTGTATAAAGATGTGGGCACCCTTATGGTTTCTTGGTAGCAATTATTTAGATTTAGTCAATGAAATAATATTAAAAATTGATGAGTATATAAAGTTCAGTAGTTTGCAAGCTACCAAAAAAAGATATGCTAACTCAGCTCTATTATTCACAGCTTCACACTGTTATCTTTTCTTCTTCTCTACTGTAAATTCAGAACCTGAACGTAAAAATGCGGGATTGTCAAATCCTTGGTCCAAATTTCAAATCACTTTTGCGGGCAACTCAGCTGAGTGATAATTAAAATATTTAATAAAATTAACCATTTAATTTGACTTTTTTTGGTTTATTTAAATTGGCAAATTTTGAATCTCTTGAGCAGATAACTCAACTAACAAAAGACAAAACCCAACAAACAAATGCGGGATACATGAATCAGAAATGCAGGATTCTTATGTACAATTTAAGATTTCCTGTATGTCAAACAAATCATAGACATCATGTGAAAATTAACGAATCTGAAATTGCGGGATTATCAAATCCAAGAACCAAGTTTCAAATCATAATTGCAATGAATTTGAAATAAATATAATTTATGGGTGTCTCAAAAAGGATGTTAAAGGATCTAGAGTGGATTTGTGCAAATTCATTTAGGAATCATAGGCATTCTCAAAAATCACCCTATTTCATTTTAGGTTGGTTAAAATTTAGATCGTAATATTCACAAAATTGACATATATAACAATAAAATTGACTAAAATATACATTCCTCTTCTTGAGTTTAAAATTATAATAAAATTTTTATTATGTCTTTTTTCAACAACAACCAAGTCAATGAGCTGTTCCCTGGCCTTGACAAAATTATGCAGGGCTACACTGGCTCTCTTAACGGTGAAGCCTCTGTCTATGGCCACTCCCAACCTGCAGGCCCCTCCGCAAGCGCCACACAGGAGTCTGTTCTTTCCCCTGCAACTTCCAGCATGGCCCTGTTTGCCCACCATGCACAGGCAGCTGCCAACCCAAATCCCTTATCAGCAATGGCATCCGGAACCAGCCATTTTAGCCATGGGGTCACCCAGAGAGCCCAGAACCCCAAAACAGCCAATCAGATGGCATTGACCAGTTCCCAAGATGAACACATCCCTCTCCCAGCCAATCAGCCTGCAAGACACAGAAGAAAATTAATCACTCTGGAGATTGTTCTTGAAATGGTTGAAAAGCAAGGGAAGCTTATGTCCCTTGGGAAAATTGCAGCCACAATGGGTTTTACAAAGTCCACTGTGGCTGCAACCCTGCGAGCCCACGCCAACTGTAGCCCCCCCCCACCAAGAAGACCCCAACTGGTGCCCGTACCTCAACCAAAGGTGATACAGCCCATCCCCTTATGATGGCCATTATGGAATGTGACCTGCGGATGCCCCTGGTCCAGGTGCGTCTCCAGTTGGGACTCCACAGCATCTTCACCAACAAAAGAACGGTGAATTTGTGGATGCACAGAGTTGTGGTTGCTGCTAGAATCTTGTCCAATCAAGTTCTCAGTGGCCCCATTTTGGTGGACACTGACCCCTATAATTCAACTATTATTAATTTTATTAAAGGGAGGGCAATGAGGGCCCGTAATGACATCATCTTCCTATCATACACCAAGATCTCGGCCAGTATCCAAGACTTTGGAGAGAAGCACATCCAATCTGACGTGTACAAGCGCGGCCCAATCTTGTATCATTTTGTTGGGGTTTTATTGGCAGTTTCCCCATTGGGCGTCAATTATTACTCAGCAATATCAAACACCGCAGATGGGTATGCCTACCAGAC
This sequence comes from Entomophthora muscae, assembly GCA_014839935.2. NCBI lineage: Eukaryota > Fungi > Entomophthoromycota > Entomophthoromycetes > Entomophthorales > Entomophthoraceae > Entomophthora > Entomophthora muscae. Next base: position 397,992 of record QTSX02007151.1, on the reverse strand, counting down.
AGAGCTCAAGGGCATGCTGGAGGAGTGGGCTACACAAAACTCCATGCACACAGTTGTACTGAGTGCGGAGATGGAGCAGCAGGAATGGGCTACCCAAGAAATCAGGGCTGCAGGGCATACCTGCTGGTCCTACCCCATCAACTATGCCGACATGCATCTTGCAGATTTATGTCTCTACAATTTTGGTTCCGCCCTCAGGCGCTTGAAGCCTGCCACCTACAACAAACTATGCACCCAGATTGATAAGGAGTATGAGCTTTCCCCTTCTGTGTCCGTCCAGGACTTATTTGATCTCATCATCTTCTATGCAAGTGATAGTGATAAGTCCAGAAAGGACCCCCCCCTCTTCCCCCACGCCAGTCCATCTGTTTTTTCAAGCCAGTATATGTGACAGAAGAAGAATTTGAGCAATTGAAGCAAACTGCTCTTGCTGCCCCTTCCCAGTCAACAAACCCTGCCTCCCCAACCCCCCATCAAGCCACCTGCCTTCCAACCCTGAATCTCAAGCCACCACCCATTCCCTCCCCACTATCTCTGATGCCGCCCCTTTCACAGGCGCAAATGAAGGCGACGTCCATTCCGCCCATTCCCTTCCCTTCCCGTCCTTTGATTAGTAAATAAATCTTTTCTTTGTGATAACTTATTCAAATTGATATCTCTCTTTCAATTCATAATTAATAAATTTTTCTTTTTACATTATCAACATTTCCCATAATTAATACAATGTTGTACATTTTACAAATAGCTTAAAATTATGCGCATACATATTTTTCACCATCATTAATAAATTGAAGACAATAAACGTAAATATTGCAATTAGACATCAACTCTTGATATTTTGATATTATGTGCATAACTCAATGCATTTTGTTTAATAAAATTCACTGTAAAATTGGCATTTTCCATTATAATTTAATGAAATGGATTGTGTTTATATTAGGGCCATTAACGCTTAGTATAGATATTGAAAATTAGTGCATTCTACAGCCTGTATATTTACCTATAGGTAATAATTCTATAAACTTTTCAGTCGGATTTTACGAGGTAATAATAATGTAATGTGTTAATAGATTACTGTTTATTGTCATTAATTGGCTGATTTTCTTTGCTGTGGCAATTGTACATTTTCTGATATTTACGCACTAGTATCCAATTGGATGTAAAGCCAACCAATTGGATACTCGTGCAGAAATATCAGAAAATGCACAATTGCCACAGCAAAGAAAATCAGCCAATTAATGACAATAAACAGTAATCTATTAACACATTACATTGTTATTACCTCATAAAATCTGACTGAAAAGTTTATAGAATTATTACCAATAGATAAATATACAGGCTGTAGAATGCACTAATTTTCAATACCTGTACTAAGCGTTAATGGCCCTAATATAAACACAATCCATTTCATTAAATTATAATGGAAAAGGCCAATTTTACAGTGGATTTTATTAAACAAAATGCATTGAGTTATGCACATAATATCAAAATATCAAGAGTTGACGTCTAATTGCAATATTTACGTTTATTGTCTTCAATTTATTAATGATGATGAAAAATATGTATGCGCTGAATATAGTACTATAAAAACCAGTTTTTTGATGGAATTTGAACAATATGTCAACAATCTATAACTTAATCAACAAATTAGAAGCAAACCTTCAAAAGGTTGTTGAGATAGAAAGGAATATCAGGGAAATAGTGACAGGGAAGCTGGGTAACAAGGGCCAGCCACTGATACAGTCAAAAGAAGATGCCCTGGATAAGTTGGGAAATATTATAGATGAAAAGAATAAAGAAAAATTACTTAATCTACAGGGAACTATTTTATCAAGTCTTGAATTCAACAACACGGCCTACAATTTGTGGGAGTTCTGGCAGGGGGCCAAAGAAAACAATAAGAAGATAAAACTAATTGAAGGAACAGAAATTCAAAAGGAAATCAACACCAATGAAGAGGAAACCGACCAAATGGAAACAGATGAAAATGAAACACAAGCAAGAAGCAGAAGCGCATCAAGAAATACAGAAGCTTTATCAAATGAAAATCAAGAGGAAGCACAAGTTGCAAGAAGAATAAGAAAAATTAAGCCTAAGAAAATTAATGAAGAGCATCCAACGCTCATGAAGTTTGCCGATATGGCGCCTGTGGCTGAGGGGGCCACAGGGGAAACAATCAGTAAGTTTTTTATGTTTAACTTATATTTATTTTAGTCATCACCAGGGATGGGGATGAGGTCGCAGAAGTGGCGGCTTTTACGCCGAGTTGGTTTTATGGGGGTTACCAGTCACTGGTGGCCCCTATAAAACAAACAAACAAATAAAAACCAAATTAATAGAATGATTCAACAGAACATGAATAATTTTTTTAATAGTGAAGCTCAAGATAGGGATTATCAACCACCTGCAGGGTGCTTGCCATGGATAAGGGAAGCCTATGAACTAGGATCAACAATTAAAATCAAAGAAATGAATGAAATTTGCAGGGATATAAAACTGAACTTCGATGAATACATATATGAAATTGTTCAAAGGTTCCCCTTCACAAATATCAATGAATATGAAAAAATTTAATAAAGACTGACTTTCAAATTGCAAATGAATATTTAAAATCTGCAATTTTTAATGAAATCTTTAAAGCTCTATCAAACAAAGTTGGGGATGCAGTCCTTGTGAATAATTTTAAGTCTTTATTGATATTGTTTGCCGAGGCCTGGGGGGCTGATACAAGTCAGGCGCCCCACAGAACCCTCTTCAAGTTCAACCAAATGTCCTATATTAATAGGTTAGTACAAACGTTCAAAAAACTGTGCATGTTCTCAGAAAAATATACCTCACAAAGGATCCACGTCACGGTGTACCTGGGAATCCTGCTCCATTGCATACTGAAAGCCAATGTGAAAAAATTAGAAGATGTACCTATACAGATTGACATATGCTGTGTAGCCCTAGACCGCCAGAAAACACCACGGGGATACAGGACAGTTGAGTATGTCCTCTATGATTCATTTGCATTGGCAACTCTATACGGGTACTACATGCCCCCCCAAAAAACCTGCTAGTGGATTCCCTCACCTGTTTGCCTTTTATAAGACGTTTGGCCACCACCAGGGTGTTGAGCGCCACCCCTCTAGCAATTGGTGCCAGAGTCATCCACCACATACAGAAGAGTATGTGGTCCCAATTAGATGCATTAGCTGAAAACTTAATTTCAGGGTATAATTCCCCAGAATAAACACATTCCCCTTGCAATTTGCATTCCCCTAATAAATCATTTTCCCTTGCAACTTAAAATTTTTATTTTATTTTTTTATTTTCTCTTATTTTAAATATTAAAATATTCACTGTTAAAATCTTTAATATTGACATTTTTAATATCAAATATTTTGATATTGAATAAATCATAATTTAATAAAATTGTTATATTTTGATTATTTAAACTTAAATATTTAACTTTTAAGATTTATAATTAATATTTTAATTTTAATTTTAAATTTTAGTATGTAAATTATAATATTAATATATCTAAGTATATTAAAAGACATTAGCTATAGTTGCCAATACATCAAATAAAAAAAGAATTAAAATGTTTTTATTTACTACTCGTCAAGTACGGGTCCATTTATCACAAATATAAACATGGAGAATTGAATTTATCCGCATCATGTGGCCCGCTCCACTATTGTTCTAAACAAATGATTGTTTACAACTTGAATTACCTTTCCCTTGTAATATGATTTGATAAACATATTCAATATACTTGAACTGCGTCCTAAGTACAAATTAGTAAAGAATACATAAAAATCATAGGTTGCCGTGTCATGTGGCTATAGTGGCACTGAAATAACAAGGATCATATGATGACACGCAAGGTCCAATTTGTGGCGTAAAAAAGCCAAAGTACCATCAACAATTAACAATTATTTAAATAAAAAATTCTATTTCTATCTTTTTTAAATTTATTCATTTGTTAGCGCAACAGTCAATACAATATTTAGTGCATTATAATAAAAATATATTCTTCATACCTAGTATAGTTAATTTTACTTACATTTTCTATGTATTCTTATATGTCTATAATACAATCAAATGTCAAATTATTATATATAAATAATAATTTTTGAGACCTAATAAAAACAAAGTAAACCAGAGAGCCCATTTATCTGATTGGTTCAGAGGCCAGGGCTTTAGGGAGGAAGAATTCCAAGTGCTTGTAAAAAGCCGCCACCACATTGGGTGGCACCGCAAATTGGCTGACCTCAAGAATATTGAATAGGTCCTCAGTGTCCTGAGGAAGGCCTTGTTTCACCTTATTCTTGATCCAACCAAACACCTCCTCAATTGGATTTAGGAATGGGGAATATGGCAGGAGGAAGAGCAGTCTCATTGGACAATCAGTAAGGCAGTGGCTGGAGGAGTGGCTATTCTTGTTGATGGGGGGGGAACTAGGACACAACCAGATCCACTTTGTGGAGCCCAACATTATCAAGCACAACAACATTAGTTGTGCTGCTATAATTTATCTGAAGGTACTCCTTGACAACTTGGAGAAAATCAAGAAAGGTCCCACTGTTATGGGAGCCTTTAATCATCTGGTATTGATCCAACCCGCGAGGACCAAGAAGCGCGACCATTGAATAGGTCTGGGAACGGACAGCTGCACAATGGGCTACGCCGTCCTTGGACCCCTTCTTGACCCACCCATGCCTGGACCTGAGTGAGGAGGAAAACAACAATTTGTTGATATATAAGAACTGGACATTCCCAGTCTCCTTTAGTACCAGATATGTCTTGGCATAAATGTGTTGATCCTTGATGGTCTTTTCACTGTTTCTATTGTACGGAGAAACTCCGAGCACCTTCCAAGAGAAGCCCAAATCAACCATTGTTTTGTAAACAAGGGTTTTAGAAACAGAAAGCCTGAACTCTGTGGCAAGCATTGATTGGACAGCAAGCATGTCCAGGTGGCAATCCCTGGCTACCCACTGCTTGATTGCGTTGATGTGCACAGGCTGCAAGAGTTTTGGCTGCCGCTTAGCCTTGGTGGATTTGGCAATTTGCCCGGTATTGCCATACTTGGTGTTGATGTCAGCAATGTACCTGGCCGTGACACCAAATCAGGACGCAATATCCCAAACTGCCGTTCCCCCATTCAAGCAGTTGAGGAGAGCTTCACGCTCACTACCCATCAACCGACGCCAGCCCTTGGCAGGTACCACAGCATCCTGGCTACCAGGCTTGACACAGGGGACAGGGACCTTTGTGTAGAAGGTGGGATCACACTTGGTTGCGCTGGCACTGTCAATGATGGAATAGATCACAGGCGCAGATGGCTCAACAGTGGCTGCCAATGGCTCGTAGGTGGTGTCAAAGACGCAGGGGCAGGAAGTAGCAACTCTTGGGTCAAGAGTGCGGGGCCGGGTGACAACTGGGTACACAGTGGAGGTGTAAGTAACCTCATTTTTCCCGGTGACCTTTGTGTATGAGACTTTGGTTGCAGGCCTTGAGAGCAGCTTCTGTCTTGGATTGAGGCTACTGTTCCTGGCTTGAGATGCAGGAGGTGGTTGGCTGTCAATGACACCTTGGGAGGCCTGCTTATTGGCATGACTCCCCTCAAGTTGGGTTCTGGGTCTGTTCTTGGACCCTCTGGGACACCCTTGTGGACAGGCTGCCCTGCAGGCTGGTGCAGGAATGGGTTGAGAATGTGATTGACGGTCCATAAAAATAAAATAAAAAATATATTTTAGATTAAATATGTATTTACTTGGAGTTATTGGTTTAGTTATGGGAAGTTGTTTTCTCTTGATATAGCCTTGAATAGTAGCAGAGTTTCTATATCTGTGATTTGAAGTGAATAATATTGTATACTTTCTGGGTTTGGATGATTTTAAAGTTTAATAGCTTTTTATGTCTAATTATGGTTATTGAGATTGAATTTTTTTTAATTTCAGTTGTGGTGGAGCTTCTTTATTTGGGTTGGTGTTTCCTAGTGTGCTTACTGTACATTAAATTTGGATTTCAGTTCCTGCAATTAATATCTGAGTTTACTAGTGGTATTCAAAAGTGATTTGAAATTTGGTTCTTGGATTTGACAATCCCGCAATTTCAAAAAACATAGTAAACTTAATGAAAATGGTTGATGGATTTGAACGCTTCAAATCTGATTCCAGTTAATTAATTTTGTCCATTGGAAATATGCAGCTTGACTTGAACTTTGCAAAGTGTCTATGAGTTCCTGCATTTTTAAAAATTCAAATAAATACTCAAAGAATTCAATTTAATTAAAAAAAGGCTATCCCGCAAAAGTGATTCAAAATTTGGACCAAGGATTTGACAATCCCGCTTTTTACGTTCAGGTTCTGAATTTACAGTAGCAGAAATACTTTTTTGGTAGTTCAGTATGTCTTTTTTAAATTTTATTTACAGTAGTTTTAGAAGCTATGGCAACAACCAAAAATACCTCAGATTTAAACAAAATGATTTCATATTTGAACAAAATCCAACTCTCAGGTTAAAATATACACTCTGTTAACAGGGTTTATTGGTGTTAATGGGCAAAATGAGTCAACACAGCAACAAAGGGCTCACGCGCAAAGCAAAACCATTCAAAATACAATCCAAAATACATTGATTCACAAACAAAATGATGTGAGTTGACTTTTGGTGTACATATATTTACTATGTGAATTGGTGACAAAATACACCCAAGCAAGGTGTGTCAAAACTCAATCCAAAAACAAAACACAATAGCAACTCACTACATAAACAAAATCACTCACTCAGTGTGTGCAATAGATTGTAATCATGAATGATACCAAGGTATCTAAAATAAGACACAAGATCTGAAACATAAATTTTAAAAATATTGTGGTGGGAGCTTAATTTGGTGTAAAATCCAGGAAAATGGTTGGATTTTTTTTGAGTATTCTAAAATTGGCGTTGTAAAACCAAAAACAACTAATTAAGAAATAAAAAATCTATAATTGGGATATTGGGAGAGAAAAACTCTAATTAAATATCCATATTCAGGCAAAAGCAAAAATTAAAATTAGGGAGTAACTTAATTGAAATTTATTTAATATTTTATTAAATTTTAAAATAAAAGGAACACAGCAACAGACTACCATTGCACCCGTTGTGCGCTGCGGTTGCGGTTGCCCCCGCAGGTCAAAGAATAGACTTAGTGCAACCCAAGTGCCTACTCAAGGAGGAGACAGGAGAGGAGAGTTATATAGTGACACTGCGCTGACACAGCTGGTTCAAGGAGCACAAGCTGCTAGGGTGCAGAGCATCAACCCTTGGGTCCCAAAGCTGACCCAGAAGCCCACCAAGGTCACCACTACAAAGAAAGTTAGAAACAAGGAGGTAGAACTTACTTTGTATGTGTTTGACGTTGTGTACCAGCAAGAGTTGGTCCCGTTAGCCATGCTGGAGAAGGTGAAGCCTGTACTTGATACTAGCTACAAGCCCTACATCAGTGATGGCAATCAGGAGGATGACAAGGAGCCCAAGTTCTATCAAACTGATGAGGGACAGTTGGTGCTCAAAAAGGTTGATGCGTTTTACACCAAGGTGCCCATGCCCTGTGTTGTGCCCAATGCCAACGAGTCAATCCCCACCGCTAAAAAGCCCGCCCAGAAGCACATTCCTGACATTAAACACATCATCCTGCTTAAGCTAGTGCATGAATTGGGCAATTACAAGGCGGCCGCGGCCCTTGTTGGGGTGGATCCCAAGTACACCAGAAAGACATTCAACATATTCATCAATACTGGCTGAGTCCTTGCCGCGGAGAAATCCTTGCGTGTCTCCACTATGCTCACCAAGGAGCACAAATGGGCAATCTGCCAGTGGATCACCTGGGACTGCCATCTTGAGCTGGAAAATATACAGGCAATGATCAAGTCCACAATTGGGGTTGAGGGTTCCATTTCCTTTTACTACCATCTGGTGAAGGGAATGCAATTTTCTTGGAAAAAGCTCAGGGTATCCCCCTACAACAGAAACAGCCCAGCCAACATTGACGCCCAGAAAAACTATGCAGAGGCGTACACTGCCCTCAAAGACAAGAGGTCGGTCAAATTTTATTATATTGACAAATTGGCATTTGCCTCGTCTATGCGCAATGCATATGGCTATGTCCCTAAAGGCTCCAATGATGGGATGACTTGGCGTGCTGCAGTCCACGCCACAGCCTACTCAATGGTGGCTCTCCTCGGTCCAAAGGGGGTTGAGCTATACCAAATGATACTGGGCTCCCTCAACAGTCATATCTTTCTATCATTTCTCCAATTGGTCCAGGAGCACCTGAGGCGCATGAGCCCAGGCTTCACCAACGTAATTGTGCTGGAAAAAATTGTTCTCCATAAGGTGGCTGATATTCTTGAGGAATTCCCAATGATTGACACCAACAGCGCAGTGGGCCCCCAGCAATTAGCCACGGCAAATTTACGCCTTCTCTTTCTCCCTGCTTATTTGCCATTCCTAAATCCAATTGAGGAAGTCTTTGGGTGGCTCAAGCAAGTTGTCAAGCAAGGAACCCCAACTGGGACCAAGGACCTCTTTAATTTGCTGCAGGCCGGAATCCACACCCTCCCAACTGAGACCATGGCCAAATTCTATGGGCATGCTGATTTGTTCATCCCCGCATGCCTAGCCAAACAGCCAATCAATTAAAGGCTTAGTGTGTCCAACTTTTTTTATATTATCTAATTTACTATTCAAGATTTATTAATTATTATTTTATATTTAGATGCTTCCAAGCCCACAATCACATTCAGCAGGACAATCAATGAAGGTTAGTAATTTATTTATTTATAATCATTTTTTATTGTGTCATCTAAGGGCATCCCAAACGCTTGATACTGGATTACACAAACACATTAATATCACTTTTGGCAAATAAATATAATAATCAAAAAAAGTTAAATGTAATGTGTACAAATCAGAAGTAGATTTTATTGAAATATATTATTATGCTTTTATTAAGACCTTCTCTGGGATATATTCTGCAAATCTCATTTGCTAAAATAAGGATTAGAAAATTTTATTATAATAAAAATAATATAAATTGCAATTGAATTATTTGGAAGAGAGAATTTATTAAGCGCACCTGTAGTGAGTTCTTCTGTATGTAACCACCCCACAATGGAGGTGGCGCACAACCTCCACCGCCACACTGTGGACGGTGGAAACACCCTTATTAAAAAACTCCCACCTGCTGGTGAAGGGGAGTAGGGTTAGGTGCAAATGGAGGAGCAGCTTTTCTGGTGGGGCTGCAAACCTGTAGATACCATCCAGGACCAGGGCATCCTGGATGACGTGATCCACCTGTAAATCCCCAGAAAATGCAGGAGTATTTTAGCAAGGTAGGGTACCAAGTTGGCAACTTGGAACCCTGTGAGAGCCGTCACAATGGGGTAGACTGTCATCATCCATCTAAAGACCTTGGTGTGTATGTTAAATCTTCCAAAATTACCGGCAAAGTACATAAGCACATAGAATCTGAAGGTGTATATTGCTACGTGCTGGGTGGAGCAGGACAACACCAGCGTGGGCCAGGAGTACGTCTTGGAGGAGTTTAGCTGCATGGGCTTCTAGTAGAAGTACTTGTTGGGTGGTTTATTGTATGTCCCATGCTGGTGGGTGTATTGGTGGCCTCCAATCCAGAGGCAAGCTGTGAGGACAGCTGAGAAGATCAAGTGGTTCATCTTCTGGTCCTGGGAAAGGGCAGACAAAGCTTATTGTCTTAACTTTCTGTAGAGTAAAAGTTCTGGTTTTGATTTATGCAATACTATTGAGGGGTAATTTCACTCAATGATAGCACAAACTACCATCAAGTGATTGAGATTTATTATATACTATCATCCTTAGTGGGGCATGAATAGTACAAAGCATTGGATAGGGAACCCCAAACTCTTGGTGTTGTCTGGGATTCCCATTTGGGATTGGGATGGGAGTGGTTTGGCAGGCAATGAATTGTTATCCTTGGCATTGCATGGAATTGGAGCATCTTCAGGCACATTTATGCATTTCAATTCAACCTTTGCAGTTGATGCATTAATTGTAATGCTGGGCTGCTTGTCAACCCCCTCCAAATTTGGTAGATTTCAAATTTGGGCAGCAGTTCCCCCTCCATTTGGGCTTGGGGAAATTGCCTTTTTGGGTTTCCCCTTTTGGAAATTTCCCCATTTGGCGGACTGGGTGGGAGACTGGCTGGTGGTGGTGGGTGGGTGGGCGGCCTGCGGACAGGGTATAAAACCTGTCCAAATTAAAAACTTTATTTTTAATTTGTATTTTCTTTCCTCGGCTTCCCGCGGCAGTTTCCCCAATAAGGGGGAACTGCTGCCATTTTTTATTCTGATTTTTACAATTAATTGTACAAAAAATATTATTCTGAGCCACAGTGTTGTCAGGAATATTCCTGACACCACCGAGTCATACCTGGGGGGATCTTCTTCCCGTCAAGTGAGAGCCAGGCCTTGGTAGGGCATTCCATTTTGAAAACTGCACTTCAATTTACGCCATCTCAAATTAAATTCAAGATGGCGTTTTTTGCGTTAGTGATTTTGAATCACAAAAAAATAAAATAAACAATAAAATAGTTAAAATTTACATATCTCTTTATAATGCGGCATCTTGAAAGTACAGCATCTCAATTTTGTCATTTTGAGTCAAATTAATTAAATCTTATTTTGCTAACTTTATTTACATATGAAATCACTTAGTGTAGAGCGTGTTTACGCCATCTCAATTTACACAATTTATCTAAAACTAAAATAAGCTTATTTCCACACTAAATCAAAGCCTGTTGTATAAAATCAGAAGATGTTCCTATAGTATTAATCCAAGACACTTATACTAAGAGCAACTTAAAATAGTGCCACTATGGTTGTGGTGCAGGGCGCTGCCTGCAGATATTACCATATTGAGACTACTACCCTATAAGGAAAAGTATAGGGAAACTGCTGCCCTTTCTTGTGTTTTTGATTGGAGAGTTACCCATCAAAACATAAAGATCAATTTCTAATTAGCCACTAATTGACGTACCTGCGGCTAGCCACAGATGCATCAGAGAGTGACCCATTGTGGTCACTAATTGCCATATGTATATGCTCCTCCAATGAGTCACCAATCTACGCATCTGCAGCTAGCTGCAGATGCGTAGATTGGTGACTCATTGGAGGAGCCTATACATATGGTGATTAGTAGCTCATCAATTTTCCCAATTCTTAATTTGGTATAGATACCTTCTGTCCCTTACCAACAAGTATGACCCCCAGATGAACATTCTGAAACCCTGTTATAGACCTAGTTCCCAAAAATTGGCCCTACTTTTGCTGCAACCACCTTACCCAGAGATCAAATATTTAGATGTTCAAATCCCATCCAATCTAAGCTCTTTCTATCTGAATATTCTCCAAAATGTTTCACCCCATAAGAATAGCTTAGTTCCTGACTATTCTAGACTTCAGTCAGGATGACTCACCCTTTATTTCCCCTTCCCCACTTCCAACTATATAAGGCCTTCAGATAGCCCCAATAAGGACATCATTGAATAAAACATAACAACCAACTCAACATTCTTAGATTAGTTGCAGAGCTCAAATATAGAAGTTCTGTTATGAAAAGATATAATAGACCTGCTGTGTTCCCTAAGTTGCTGCTCAGCTACTCCAACCTTACCCCTAGAACCCTTGAGCACCACAGATAGAAAGCTTGAGCATCTTCAGGCCATCTCAGTAGCACTGTCAACCAATGTATGGGCCTTCCTCAATAAACTATTACAATTCTTATTTTTTCAGTTTCATCATTTTTTACTTTTACTTAGCATTTGGTACAAATATTTGCTTATTTTAAAGTATATGACATAGCTGTAATAGATGAAAATGGTTGTTTTGGGGTATTTTTTAACTTTTGGGCTTTACGCAAATATGTTGCTACAAATTGACCCCATTTTTTTATTGCAGATTTGGAATCCTGAGTTTTTTAAGCCTAGAATTGGTTTTTAATTTTTATTTTATTTGGATTTTTCTGGGTTTTTTGGAGTAAAAAAACTTAATTTTAAAAACCTATTTTTCATAGTTGCAATGCCATAAATTGAAATGATGTTTTTACTATAAAATTGAGATAGACAAATTTTGAGATGCTGTATTTCAAGATAGCGTTTTTTGAGATGCAGTTTTTGAAATGGAATGCCCTACCCAGGCCTCATTGATTCCTAGAAGGACCCCATCAAGATCCTCCACGCTGGCGCCCATTCTGAAGTAGAAGAGACACCTGAGGTAAACCACCAAGTGAAGCCTTTGCCCAGAAAAGGCTTCTGTAAACTCGCATAATTTATTAAAAACCACACTAATCTTCTTATTGTGCTTGGTCTTCACAAAGGTCAGCTCCATGGCTGAAGGAACCCCCGTCTCATTGGCACTCCAGGCCAACCCAAAGTTGGCAAGGAGGATTTTTGTCTTTTTGTTGGCTGTTGTGTCTGCAACAGCAAATTTTCCCACTGCGCACCCAAAGTTGTCCAGAAGGTAAGATAGGGTGTGCTCCAAGGGGTAGCAGAAGCAAGCAGCCACATGAGCCTGGCCCATCTCCGGTACATTCTTGAATGGGAGCGTTGCCAGGACGTCCCAAACAAGCTCAATGAAGTTTACACAGTAAACTCCACTGAGGTTAACTGGGTCCAGGCGGACCAGTTGGACATCCTTGTAGGCAGTAACTGCCCACTTGGATGCCACCTTGCCATGCGTCAGCCCGGCCAATGCCTCCTGCAACATTGGAAAGGACCCGTGGATGTGGTCCTCCAGCTCCCGCAAGACAGGGGGACAGATACAGCTGCTTGGCCACATGAGTGGAGTAGTTGGCAGGGACAAAGGGGACCAGGACTTGGCAGAGTTCACCATCTATATTCTCTAAAAAACAGTTAAGTATTTGCAAATTTTTATTAATTTTATTTTTATGTTACCTTCACATGTTTCTTCCTTGCCGGCCGCTTCAGCAAGCTTGACCATTCTTGGTGCAAGCGGTTGTGCAGGCAGTTCTTTATCCTCTGTTCTGGCATGCTTGGCGGGTTTGAGATGTTCATAAATCTCCGGGTTGTCAACCCAGACAGACAGCGCAGAAAGATTGTATGCCTTAAATTGCAGGCCCTTGACTACCGTCTTCTGGATGTTGAGAAGACATTTGATGGTCTTCTCAGGGGTGTCTGGCATTTTTGTCATTAGGGCCTTTGTGGACACCTTGTCTATTTTGTCTCTGTCAAGGACAGAAGACTTAACTTTGGCTTTGACCTTGCAGTCATTGTCTTTGATTTTGGCAATTGCCAAGTCAAGATCCTTCAGAAGCTTCTCCAATTCTCTCATTGATTTTTTACTAACCTTTTCATATGTTTTTATAGCTTTTGCCCCAATAAATTCTGTATTATTTTGATACTGTTGCCTCTTTGTTTATTCCTTTTTGTTTTCCTATTTACTACATTATCCCATCTTTTTACCCATTTTGTATATGTTTTATGCTCATCTCAATATGTGTTGTTTGCTTTGTGTTGGCATTGTTGCCTTGATTACTATATTATTTTTGGCGCTTGGCACAGCCCCTTGTGAAAACATTAACAACAATTTGGTGATCAGCTAAATTTGAATTAGAAAATTATAGTGTTAACTGTTTTAGATAAGGTTGTTACTGATATGAATTCAAACCTTAATGATAAACTTTAAGCCAATCAGGAGCCAAGTGATAAAGTGATTGTTGTGACATAAAGGGTCATTCAATAATTCTTTGGTGCATGTGCGCTAATTAATATGATTGGCTGGATGTTTTGCCATTGTACGCCATTGCTGCTGTGGCAAGTTGTTGGTGGACTAGTGCTAACCCAGCAGCTGATTGGGCACTAGTCCACCAACAACTTGCCACAGCAGCAATGGCGTACAATGGCAAAACATCCAGCCAATCATATTAATTAGCGCACATGCACCAAAGAATTATTGAATGACCCTTTATGTCACAACAATCACTTTATCACTTGGCTCCTGATTGGCTTAAAGTTTATCATTAAGGTTTTGAATTCAGATCAGTAACAACTTTATCTAAAAACAGTTAATACTATAATTTTCTAATTCAAATTTAGTTGATCACCAAATTGGTGTTAATATTTTCACAAGGGGTGTGTTTAAGTGCTAAAAATAACTGTGTTCTGGATCTAAATACACGGCATAGTAAATATATGATTTTATAGAAATAAGCTGAACATAAAGAATAAAACCAACTATAAACAAAGAGAACATGAGCAATTGAAATTCAAAAAAAGATAATACAAATAGAAATTTTTTGGTGACAGGGGGTTTATTGAGGCGGGGGAGAATGATGCCTAGGAGGCAGAATAGCTCGTGAAGGAAAACATAGAGGCAGTGCTGGCCTGGGGGGTCTGGGATTGGGTGGGTTGGGCTTGCGGGTGAGGGGTGTTGGTGGCGGGGGAGGCAGGAGGATTTTGCGTGATGGCTGCCATATAACGCTCATTGTATTCCTCATTAGTCATTGGCTGGATGGGCTGGTAGGTGGCAGTAGCCCAAGGTGGAAGGCACTTATCCTTACATGATTGGCTGCCCATGTTCACATGGAAACCATTTGCGCAAATAAATCAGCCACCATCTGGCAGACAAAGAGAAAATTGTGGTCAAGGACCCCAAGATAGAGGTTGTTGAAAGCCTGAGGGTGGCACTCCTGTAATGTGAATCCCATGTTGAAGAAGACAACATCAGCCAGATGGATGTCTGCATGGCCGGCAGGGTAGACTGAGGCCTGGTGCCTGCATTGCTGGATGGCCTCAAGGGCGGTGGAGCTACCCTCTGTAAAGTTACGCCTCCTGTCATGAATGACATTTCAATACTTGTATTGAAAATCCAAGAGTTAAACCCTGGTTCCCAGGAGGCGGATCCAACCTGCCAGACCAGTCCTGGACCCGCCAATCCGTTGAAAGACGGGCTCAAATCAGTAAATTACTCCGTGTTCTGACGGCCTACTACAGAGGACCCTCCAAAGATTACTTGAGTCACACAAAGTGGACGGGGGACCACCCGCTTGTTAAATTGCAAACCCAAGTTAACGAGTTACCCTGAGACCCGCCAGCCCGCCAGAGATAATTCCCCAAATAGTCATCAGATTGATGCCAACCGGGAGTCACCAAAGACCCAAACCTATACAGAGGTTGCAGCTTGTCTTAAGGAGGTTAAGACAAAACCTATTTTTAAGCTTGCAAATAGCCACCAGCAACTGCCAGTCTCCCGCCCAGAAGGGGTAGTGCAATTGGACTACTCAGGTGACATAGTGAACAGTGGCGGCAAAACAAAGCATTGTCTTTCCAATTTGCCAGAACAGGCACAACCTGGATCTGCCGCCATCAAGACCCCAAGCCAAGACCCACGTCCTGCCAGTGCCTTGTCTGCAAACCTGAACCCTGCAAAAATCGAAGAAGCGAAGTCCCAGGGTATAAAAACCCTGGTGGTACGGCAAAACCCCCATTGTCATTTTCAATAATAAAGTTTTATGAATCTTTGGTTTGAAAAAATCTTACCCTATCTAGTCTTAGTGATCTTCCATCTTAATTCCAGTCAAGTAGACCACCAGGCCACCGCCCTTGCCCAAGACCAACCTGCCAAATTGCCCCAGGCAATATACCGTTCCTCGGGAGCCCCTTTTGGACCTGTGCATTTTACTGAATACCCCCCAACCCGGCCTATTCATAGTACAACTTGGAAAACATCCTCATTGCTAACCCTTTGAAAAGGACTAGAAGTACCGAGTATATAGGACACAAAGGAAAGAGAGTCAAGATCCCGCCCTTACTGTTCAAGGACAAGTACAATTATCTGCCTGCCTACTTTGTTCCTATGACTCCTCCTTTAACCCCACAACCAGACCGCCCGTTGGAACCCACTGCTGCAGCTGAGACCACCTCTACCCAACTGTTTGGAGTACTCTACATTACTTTGACAGGTTTGGTAGATTCCATGGTCCCCAACTCTGGACCTTGGTCCTTACTTGGGCAATCTGTATCTTATATTATCAAGTTAGCACCCATTCTATGGTGGGCCCTACCCGCCGGCTCAGCCGTACCTCACCCCAAGCCGCCCAATGCCTCTACCTACAACTGGCTTCCTGACACCTCCCTCTTAGGCCTCCACTTCAATTCCTGCCAAATGCTTGGGAATTTCTACCAAATTATGTTTGAATATTTATCTAAAAGGTCACCAAAAAAGCCAAAGAAAAGCCACCAACTTAATACCTTAGAATTATTCAGAAGATGCCTCTACCTAACCCACCCAAGAGACACCTCTGGTTAAATATCATGTGCAAGAGCGGCCGGGAGCAGTGATAATTGCATCCAAAGCATGTTCCTGATGTTAATTGGTTCAGTTTTCCTTTTGACTATGTCTGTTCAAAATTTGTCAAGATCTTCCTGCCTCAAGAAATTCATTTGTATCCGCTCATATGATTGGTCAATTGGTTTGTGACATTTAATCTACCACCCTAATCCCATTCCATCCCTTAAATGAATGCAAGAGTTGTAAAAGACCTTGCTTCATCATTCTCTACTCTAATAAAGTTTGAAATTTGTTAGTGAAATCTGGTCATTTGATTTTTTCTGCTGCTTTTGGTGTTCAGTTGATTCCTCCCCCCTTTGGCCTTCCAGGAATTGTTGGCAGCAACCTTTTGGTTGTTGTTGAAACCGCAATTTTATTATGGTTGAGAGCTTGGTTTTATTTCCTCTTAACCTGCTCCCCAATTCTCACAACCTTCATCTGGTGGCTCAAGAAAACCCGGTACTTGGAATTTGAGCCATCCCAGGAGTTGAGTAATCCACCAAGAATGTGGCTGTATGAGTAGCCATCAATGAAATCTGGGTTTGTCTGATAGTAGACAAAACCCTTGGCTGAAACAGCCAGAAATGCACCAATGAAACTCCCCTTCTTGACCTTCTTCCTTCCTTTTTGAGTGGCGGCTTTTCCTTGCTTGCCAAAATCACCAAAAGCCATTGATAGCTTGTAATAGGAGATGAACATGACATCATCATTTAGAATAGTCAGGAATTGGACCAGGGTTGATTTGATGGCAGTGTCATATGGGGAATCCTCAGCGTCATCACATTAGTTGCCGGCAAAATTGGTAAGAATCCGTATTGAAGCCACCTTCCCATACATCCAGAGCTGCACCATGCACTCAGACACCTAAATGCCATGGTGCGCAAGTTGCTTTCAGACCTGGGTCAAGGGAAGCTTGGGATCCCGCTGGAGGAGGTCAAGCATGATTGGGTATGCCTCAGATATTTGTGAATTGGGGGCCTTCTTGGGCTTCTTGGCCGTCCCTATCAGATTCCCCCTGTTCATCAGGTTGTTGAATTCTTGCATGACAGTAGCTTAGGTAAATTGCAACTGGGCGGCAATCTGTTCCCAGGACAGACCCTGTAGATTCAGTGCCACAATTTCCTGAAGAATTTGGGCAGTGATAATTCATCGCTTGGGGCGCTGGGCTGGGGGAGCTGAAGCCTGATTGGCTGTAGGGGGGGGGAAGGTTAGCTGGTGGCAGGAAGTTGTTCCAAATCAAGGTTGCCATCCTGATTGGTTGGTTGGTGGGCAGCTTGTGCGGGGGTGGATACGGGAGCAGGGGCAGAGCTAGACACTATGTGACTACTGAACAAGTCAAAGCCATAGGGGTCGGTGGTCAGGTACAGGTCAGCTTCCTTGTTACCCGCCTCAAAGACTTGGGTGTAAACAAGTGCCTCCACATTCTGAGCCTTGCCTCCATTGAAGCTGGCTTGGCTGCTGCTGGCTTGACTGCTTGTGCTGTTGAAGATGTTGCTAGTAAAAACCATATTGTAAAAAAACCTAGGATAAAATCACTAAAAGTAGAAATTTTAAAATTTAATGATTTATTTTTATTGTAATCTTGAGTCCATATTTGGAAGGTTCTCAAAACCATTCCATACAAATCTGGAGCCATGAAAATGAATAAAATGCCTCTGTTCCTAAATTGAATAGCTGTTGATTGGCTGTTAAACTGTTATTTTTCTATTTTAGGCTGCTCATACTATACATCTTGTGTGAGTTCATTTCATTTTGTGCTTGTGTAATCTCTCTTCTAGACTGCTTAAGTTTTGTTTCACTTTAGTCCTTCTGTTGGTGCCTCATATAATCCTGCTTGAATTATAATATACTCTGTAATAGCATCCATCCATTTCACTTGTTGTGTCAGCTCATTTTGTTTGTGGTTTAAACTATGCCGCTTGATGTTTGATACAATTTTGTATACTGTAAATTCAGAATCTGAACGTAAAAATGTGGGATTGTCAAATCCTTGGTCCAAATTTTGAATCACTTTTGCAGGATGGCCTTTTTTAATTAAATTGATTTTTTTGAGTATTTATTTGAATATTTGAAAATGCAGGAACTCATAGACACTTTGCAAAGTTCAAGTCAAACTGCATATTTTCCATGGACAAAATGAATTAACTGGAATCAGATTTGAAGCGTTCAAATCCATCAACCATTTTCATTAAGTTTACTATGTTTTTTGAAATTGCGGGATTGTTAAATCCAAGAACCAAATTTCAAATCACTTTTGAATGCCACTAGTAAACTCAGATATTAATTGCGGGAACTGGAATCCAAATTTAATGTACAGTAAGCACACTAAGAAACACCAACCCAAATAAAGAAGCTCCACCAAAACTAAAATCAAACTAAAAATTCAATCTCAATAACCATAATTAGACATAAAAAGTTATTAAACTTTAAAATCATCCAAACCCAGAAAGTATACAATATCATTCACTTCAAATCACGGATATAGAAACTCTGCTACTATTCAAGGCTAAATCAAGAGAAAACAACTACCCACAACTAAACCAATAACTCCAAGTAAATTCATATTTAATCTAAAATTTATTTTTTTATTTTATTTTTATGGACCGTCAATCACATTCTCAACCCGTTCCTGCACCAGCCTGCGGGGCAGCCTGTCCACGAGGGCGTCCCAGAGGGTCCAAGAACAGACCCAGAACCCAACTTGAGGGGAGTCATGCCAATAAGCAGGCCTCCCAAGGTGTCATTGCCAGCTAACCACCTCCCACATCCCAAGCCAGAACTACCAGCTTAAATCCCAGACAGAAGCCACTCTCAAGGCCTGCCACAAAAGTCTCCTACACCAGGGTCACTGGGAACACTGAGGTTACTTACACCTCCACTGTTTACCCAGTTGTCACCTGGCCCTGCACTATTGATCCAAGAGTTGCTACTTCCTGCCCCCACATCTTTGACACCTCCTATCAGCCATTGGCCACAACTGAGGAACCATCTGTGCCTATTGTGTATTCAACCATTGACAGCGCCACTGCAAGCAAGCGTGATCCCACCTTCTACACAAAGGTCCCCGTCCCCTGTGTTGATCCTGGTAGCCAGGATGCCGGGGTACCTGCCAAGGGCCGGCGTCAGTTGACAGATAGTGAGCATAAAGCTCTCCTCAACTTCTTGAACAGGGGAATGGCAGTTTGGGATATTGCATCCCAATTTGGTGTTACAGCCAGATACATTGCCGACATCAACACCAAGTATGGCAACACCGGGAAAATTGCCAAATTCACCAAGGCTAAGCGGCAGCCCAAACTCCTTCAGCCCATTCATATTGATGCAATCAAGCAGTGGGTAGCCAAGGATTGCCACCTGGACACACTTGCTGTCCAATCAATGCTTGCCACAGAGTTCAGGCTTTCTGTTTCTAAAACCCTTGTTTACAAAGCAATGGTTGATTTGGGCTTCTTGTGAAAGGTGCTTGGAGTTTCTCTGTACAATAGGAACAGTGAAAAGACCTTTGAGGATTGACACATTTATGCCAAGACATATCTGGCACTAAAGATGACTGGGAATGTCCAGTTCTTCTATATTGACAAATTTTTGTTTTCCTCCTCACTCAGATCTAGGCATGGGTGGGTTGAGAAGGGGTCCAAGGACGGTGTATCCCATTGTGCAGCTGTCTGTTCCCAGACCTATTCCATGGTCGCGCTTCTTGGTCCTTGCGGGTTGGACCAGTATCAGATGATTAAAGGCTCCCATAACAGCAGGACCTTTCTCAATTTTCTCTGATCCGTCAAGGAGTACCTTTGGATAAATTACAGTGGCACAACCAACGTTGTTGTGCTTGATAATGTTGGGCTCCACAAAGTGGATCTGGTTGTGTCCAAATTCCCCCCATCAACAAAAACAGCCATTCTGCTAGCCACTGCCTTGAAGACTGCCCATTGTGACTTCTCTTCCTCCCGCCATATTCCCCGTTTCTGAATCCAATCAAGGAGGTGTTTGGTTGGATCAAGAATAAGGTGAAACAAGGCCTTCCTTAAGACACTGAGGATCTATTCAAAATTCTTGAGATCAGCCAATTTGTGATGCCACCCAATGTGGTGGCAGCTTTCTATGAGCACTCAAAATCCTTCCTCCCAAAAGCCCTGGCCTCCAAGCCAATCAGATAAATGGGCGCTCTGGGTTTTATTTAGTTTTAATTTTATTTAGTTTGTTTTTATTAGGACTCAATAATTATTATTTATATATAATACTGTGATGTTTGAATGTGTTATAGACATATAAGAATACATAGAAAAGATAAGTAAAGTTAATTATACTAGGTATGAGGACAAATATTTTTATTATAATGCACTGAATATTATTATTGGATTTTGCGCTAACAAATGAATAAATTAAAAAAAGATAGAAATAAATTAGTTTATTTAAATAATTGTGAATTGTTGATGGTACTTTGGCTTTTTTAAGCCACAAATTGAACCTTGCATGTCATCATCTGATCCTTGTTATTTCAGTGCCACTATAGCCACACAACACAACCACCAATGATTTTCATGTATTTCTTACTAATTAGTACTTAGGACGCAGGTTAAGCATATCAAATATGTTTACCAAATCACATTATGAGGAAAGGTAATTTGAGCTCTAAACAATCATTTGTTTAGAACAATAGTGGAGCGGGCCGCATGATGTGGATAAATTCAATTCTCAATGTTTATCTATGTGATAAATAAACCTGTACTCAACAAGCTAATAAATAAAAACATTTTTAACTTGTTTTTAATATTTGACGTGGTTGCAACTTTAACTAATGCCTTGTAATATATTTAGATATATTAATATTATAATTTACATACTAAAAATTAAAATTAAAATTAAAATTAAAATATTAAAAGTAAAACTATAATTATAAATCTTAAAAGTTAAATATTAAAGTTTAAATAATCAAAATATAACAATTTTATTAAATTGTGATTTATTCAATATCAAAATATTTGATATTAAAATTTTAATATTGTAATATGTATTATTAAAATTTTAATATTAACTTTTAGATACTAATTTTTTTAATATTTAAATATGTAACATTAAAATTTTTATAGTAAAATTTTAATAGTACATATTTCAGTATTAAAAAATTTAGTATTAAAATATAAAAAGTAAAAAAAATTAATTTGCAAGGGGAAAATATTTATTGGGGGACACTAACTGCAAAGGGAATGTGATTATTCTGGGGAATGATACCCCAAAATTAAATTTTCAGCTAATGCATCTAATTGGATCCACGTACTCTTCTGTACGTGGTGGACAACCCTGGATGTGATTGCTAGAGGGGTGGCGCCCTGTACCCCGGTGGTTGCTGATTGTTTGATAAAAGGCAGGCAGGTGAGTGAATCAACTAGTAGGTTTTTTCAGGGGGTACATAGTACTCATATAGTGTTGCCAATGCAAATGAGTCATACAAGACATGCTCAACTGTCCTGTATCCCTGTGGTGTCTTCTGGCGGTTGAGGGCTACACAGCAAATATCCATGTGAATAGGTACATCCTCCAACTTTTTGACGTTGGTTTTTAATATGTAGTATAGGAGGATTCCCAGGTATACCGCGACATGGATTCTTTGCAAGGTATACTTTTCTGAGAACATGCATAATTTTTTGAATTTTTGAACTAACACATTAATATAGGATGTTTGGTTGAACTCAAAGAGGGTTCCTGGGGGCGCCCAACTTGAATCAGCCCCCAGACCTTGGCAAACAATATTAATAAAGATTTAAAATTATTCACAAGGACTTCATCCCCAACTTTATTTGATAGTGCCTTAAAAACTTCATTAAAAATTGCAGATTTCAAATATTTATTTCCTATTTGAAAGTCGGTTTTTATTAAATTCTTTTCATATTTGTTGATGTTTGTGAAGGGGAATCATTGAATGCTTTTGTATACATATTCATCAAAGTTCAGTTTAATATCCCTGCAAATTTCATTCATTTCTTTGATTTTGATATTTGATCCTAGTTCATATGCTTCCCTAATCCATGGCAAGCACCCTGCAGGTGGTGAATATTCCCTATCTTGAGCTTCAATATTAAAAAATTATTCATATTTTGTTGAATTATTTTATTTATTTGGTTTTTATTTATTTGTTTTACAGGGGCCACCAGTGACTGGTAACCCCCGTAAAATCAACTCAGCGTATAAGCTGCCACTTCCGCAACCTCATCCCCATTCCTGGTGATGACTAAAATAAATATAAGTAAAACATAAAAAGACTTACTAATTGTTTCCCCTGTGGCCCCCTCAGCCACAGGCGCCATATCAGCAGACTTCATGAGCGTTGGATGCTCTTCATTAATTTTCTTAGGCTTAATTTTTCTTATCTTTCTTGCAACTTGTGTTTCTTCTTGGTTTTCATTTGATAAAGTTTCTGTATTTTGTGAAGCGCTCCTGCTTTTTGCTTGTGTTTCACTTTCATCTGTTTCCATTAGGTTGGTTTCCTCTTCATTGGTGTTGATTTCCTTTTGAATTTCAGTTCCTTCAATTAGTTTGATCTTCTTATTGTTTTCTTTGGCCCCCTGCCAGAACTCCCACAAATTGTAGGCCGCGTTGTTGAACTTTAGACTTGATAAAATAGTTCCCTGTAGATTAAGTAATTTTTCTTTGTTCTTTTCATCTATAATATTTCCAATTTATCCAGAGCATCTTCTTTTGACTGTATCAGTGGCTGGCCCTTGTTACCCAGCTTCCCTGTCACTATTTCCCTGATATTCCTTTCTATCTCAACAACCTTTTGAAAGTGTGCTTCTAATTTGTTGATTAAGTTATAGATTGTTGGCATATTGTTCAAATTCCATCAAAAAACTGGTTTTTATAGTACTATATTCAGCGCATACATATTTTTCATCATCATTAATAAATTAAAGACAATAAAGGTAAATATTGCAATTAGACGTCAACTCTTGATATTTTGATATTATGTACATAGCTCAATGCATTTTGTTTAATAAAATTCTTTGTAAACAAGGCTTTTTTCATTGTAATTTATTGAAATGGATTGTGTTTATATTAGAGCCATTAACACTTAGTACAAATATTAATACATAGTGGATTTTACAGCCTGTATATTTACCTATTGGTAATTATTCTGTAAACTTTTCAGTCAGATTTTGTGAGGTAATAATAATGTAATGTGTTAATAGAATGCTGTTTATTGTCATTAATTGGCTGATTTTCTTTTCTGTGGCAATTGTGCATTTTCTGATATTTACGCACTAGTATCTAATTGGTTGGCTTCATATTCAATCACACAGGCAATAGGAAAACAAGCCTCCACCCTGACTACATCCAGTCTTGGGGTGGCGGCTTGTTCTCTTATTGCCTGTGCAATTGGATGTGAAGCCAACCAATTGGATACTAGTGCGTAAATATCAGAAAATGCACAATTGCCACAGCAAAGAAAATCAGCCAATTAATGACAATAAACAGTAATCTATTAACACATTAAATTATTACCCTGCAAAATCTGACTGAAAAGTTTACAGAATTATTACAAATAGGTAAATATACAGGCTGTAAAATGCACTATGTATCAATATTTGACTAAGTGTTAATGGCCCTAATATAAACACAATCCATTTCATTAAATTACAATTACAAAAGCCTTGTTTACAATGAATTTCATTAAACAAAATGCATTGAGTTATGTATATAATATCAAAATATCAAGAGTTGATGTCTAATTGCAATATTCTAATGAAATATTTACGTTTATTGTCTTTAATTTATTAATGATGATGAAAAATATGTATGCTCATAATTTTAAGCTATTTATAAATGTACAACATTGTATAAATAATGGGAAATGTTGATAATGTAAAAAGAAAAATTTATTAATTATGAATTGAAAGAGAGATATCAATTTTAATAATTTATCACAAAGAAAAGATTTATTTACTAATCAAAGGATGGGAAGGAAATGGGCGGAATGAACGTTGCCTTCATCTGCGCCTGTGAAAGGGGGGCATCAGAGATAGTGGAGAGGGAATGGGTGGTGGCTTGGGAGTCAGGGTTGGAAGGCAGGTGGCTTGATGGGGGGTTGGGGAGGCAGAGTTTGTTGACTGGGAAAGGGCAGCAAGAGCGGTTTGCTTCAATTGCTCAAATTCTTCTTCTGTCACATATACTGGCTTGAAAAAACGGATGGACTGGCGTGAGGGAAGACAGGGGTCCTTTATGGACTTATCACTATCACTTTCATAGAAGATGATGAGATCAAATAAGTCCTGGACGGATGCAGAAGGGAAAAGCTCATACCCCTTATCAATTTGGGTGCATATTTTGTTGTAGGTGGCAGGCTTTAAGCGCCTGAGGGCAGAACCAAAATTGTAGAGACATACATCTGCAAGATGCATGTTGGCATAGTTGATGGGGTAGGACCAGCAGGTATGCCTGCAGCCCTGATTTCTTGGGTTGCCCATTCCTGCTGCTCCATCTCTGCACTCACTACAACTGTGTGCACAGTGTTTTGTGTGGCCCACTACTCCAGCATGGCCTTGAGCTCCATATGTGGGCATACCCATCTGCAGTGTTTGATATTGCCAAGTAATAATTGACGCCCAATGGAGAAACTTCCAATAAAACCCCAACAAACCAATACAATATTGGGCCACGCTTGTACACGTCAGACTGGATACACTTCTCTCCAAAGTCTTGGATACTTGCAGATATCTTAGCATACAACAGGAAGATTACATCATTATGGGCCCTCATTGCCCTTCCTTTGATAAAATTAATAATAACTGAATTGTAGGGGTCAGTGTCCACCAAAATGGGGCCACTAAGAACTTGATTGGACAATATTCTAGCAGCAACCACAACTCTGTGCATCCACAAATTCACCGTTCTTTTATTGAAGATGCCGTGGAGTCCCAACTGGAGATATACCTGGACCAGGGGCATCCGAGGATCACGTTCCATAATGGCCATCATAAGGGGATGGGCTGTGTTACCTTCAGTTGAAGTACATGCACCAGTCAGGGTCTTCTTGGTAGGGGGCCACAGTTGGTGTGGACTTGCAGGGTTGCAGCCACAGTAGACTTTGCGAACCCCATTGTGGTCACAATTTCCCCAAGTGACATAAGCTTCCATTGCTTTTCAATCATTTTGAGAACAATCTCCGGAGTGATTAGTTTTCTTCTGCGTCTTGCAGGCTGATTGGCTGGGGGAGAGATATGTCCATCTTGTGAACTGGTCAATGACATCTGATTGGCTGTTTTGGGGTCCTGGGCTCTCTGGGTGACCCCATGGCTAAAATGGCTGGTCCCAGATGCCATTGCTGATAAGGGATTTGGGTTGGCAGCTGCCTGTGCATGATGGGCAAACAGGGCCATGCTTGAGGACACAGGAGAAAGAACACACTCCTAGGTAGTGCTTGCAGAGGGGCCTGTGGGTTGGGAGTGGCCATAGACAGAGGCTTCACTGTTAAGAGACCCTGCATAGCCCTGTATGATTTTGTCAAGGCCAGGGAACAGTTCATTGACTTGGTTGTTATTGAAAGAAGACATAATAAAATTTTTATTATAATTTTAAACTCAAGAAGAGGAATGTATATTTTAGTCAATTTTATTGTTATATATGTTAATTTTGTGAATATTATGATCTAAATTTTAGCCGTCCTAAATTGGAATAGGGTAATTTTTGAGAATGCCTATGATTCCTAAAAGAATCAGCACAAATCCACTCTAGATCCTTTAGCATCTTTTTTGAGACACCCATAAATTATATTTATTTCAAATTCATTGCAATTATGATTTGAAACTTGGTTCTTGGATTTGACAATCCCACAATTTCAGATTTGTTAATTTTCACATGATGTCTATGATTTGTTTGACATACAGGAAATCTCAAATTGTACATAAGAATTCCGCATTTCTGATTCATGTATCCTGCATTTGTTTGTTGGGTTTTGTCTTTTGTTAGTTGAGTTATCTGCTCAAGAGATTTGAAATTTGCCAATTTAAATAAACCAAAAAAAGTCAAATTAAATGGTTAATTTTATTAAATAATTTATTTTTCACTCAGCTGAGTTGCCCGCAAAAGTGATTTGAAATTTGGACCAAGGATTTGACAATCCCGCATTTTTACGTTCAGGTTCTGAATTTACAGTAATGGCTAGTGAAATTTTTTTGTTTGACAGTTCATTTATTAACTGAAATTTTATAAATTAATTGAATCCTGAATCTTGTGCAACTTGGATTTTGTTCAAATCTGAAATCATTTTGTTTAAATCTGAGGTATTTTTGGTTGTCCCATAGCTTTTAAAACTACTGTACTAGCTGGTCTTGATAGATGACGTCCCATTGGGGATGTCCCCCTCAGGGATTGGCAGGAAGGTTTCTTGGTGGGAAGTAGCTATGCAGCCAGAACTCTGTCCTTTCTTAGGGGGATTTCTCTTTAGGTAGGTCATGAACCTACTGCTGCTACCTTTGTTGCAACTGAACTAATGAGGATTTAGTATTTGAATTAGGGAAGACAACAGTCCAATAGAAAGGATAGGAATGATAAGAATAAGGTATTCTTTATTATGGAATACTGTGATTGATATACTATATGGGGAAAGCCACCGGGCCACAAGGGGGTGGCGTGTTCCATGTAAGGTTTGAAGCCAAGGAATAACTTGTGTGGGGATCAACAAGTCAAATTGGTAGCACACCTAATTAGGAGAAAGTGCCCGCAATTTGACATTGTCATCAGATTGGTTTATGTTGTTAGATACATCAAGGGGCAACTCATAGAGCGCCCCCTGTGTATTGAAAGATACATTGGCAGGCAAGTTTGGGAACTTGGTTGCAACAGTCTTGTTGGAGTAAGAGTTTGTGTTGGCCTGGAAATGAAGACAGAGGACTGGCATAGCTCTATGGGCTTCTTCCCAGGTGAGCTTTCCCATCTGCAGCATGTCCACCTTGGTTGTGAATTGGTTGACTATAAAATTCTGGACTTGCAAATTTGGGGTCTTGGTCTTCTCAACGCCAAGCAAGGCGTCCTTTGGTTCTGTATTCCATTGGTGTCTAATTGCTGATACAATTAATTTGATAACTAGCTTGTAGGCATAGTAAGCTGAAATCAATGAAAATAGCATACAAGATGCCCCAAGAGTTATCAACATCTTGGGGCCCAGGTTACCGTGATTAAGGTAGATTGCCATAATTTCAGAGAACCAGCCTGTGGGGGGTCTTGAGAACTTACAGGTGGGCGGCCTGCAGGTCCTACAAGACGGGCCCACCACAAGATTAGAGCTAACTTTACAATATAAGATAAAAATTTGCCCAGAAGAGCCCAGGGTCCACTAGCAGGTACCATTGAATCAATTAAGTTGGTGAGAGTGATATACATCTCTCCAAATATCTGAGTGGAAGTGGATTCATTGACCGCAACAGATTCTTGCGGGCAGTTGGGCTGCAGGGTGAGAGGTGGTGCCATTGGAACCAAATACACAGGCAGGTAGTTGTACTTGTCGCGGAATAGCAGAGGGGCCAGATAATTTTGGTGCCTTCTCTGTAAAGGACTTCTGTCTCTCTAGTTCTAGCTTCAGGGTCGTGGATTAGGATTTCCTCTAGGGTAAACTCTGAGTACACAGGGTTGGGTGGGTAATCAGTGAAATGTACTGGGCCAAAGGGAACTCCTGGTGGACTATAGAATTTGGGCAGTCAGTCCGCGGTTTCTTGGGGTTGTTAGGTGTGAGGTACGCAACTGCGGGAGGTAGAATGTAAATGAAATAGAACTAAAATCAAATAATGAATAACCTGATTGAACCAAAGGTTCATGTCACTTTATTGCAAGAATGGCAATGGGCAACTTCCTGGAGGCTCAGGGTATAAGTATAACCATCTGCCATGGAGAAACTTTTACAATTTCCTTTAGGCCTGGTGATATCGTCTACCAGGGCTTTGCAGCTCTTGCTGGCATCCATTGCAGGAGATATTTCATTGGTTGGCTCAAACTGAGAAGACTCAAATTTCCCTTTTGGTTTGCAGGGTTGATCATCCTTGGGTGGCCCACATTCCACAGGAAGCTTCTTTGCTTCTCCTGCTGCGGTGGCCCAAGTTATTTCTGGATCCTTGGCTTGGCCTGCGCTCTCATTGGTTGGGTTAGCAGGAACCTTTGGCGTGGTAGGCCTTGATGCATCTAATTCTTGTTCATTCAAACTCAGGAGATTCCCCAAAGTCAAATCCCACTCTGGTTTGAGTCCAGGAAACTTCAGGCTGGGGGCCCACAGGGTTTTGGGGTTTGAATCCTGTAGTTGAGGGTTTCCCATAAGCATAGTTAGCAAGAGCTTGTCATTTGAGACAGATCATTGCCTTGATTGGCTGGTAGGTGGCTATGGCACAAGGTTGAAGGTGCTTGTCCTTACGTGATTGGTTGCCTATGTTCTCATGGAAGACAATTTGGGCAAACAAGTCAGCCATTATCTGTCAGCCAAAGAGAGAATTATGGTCAAGGACCCCAAGATAGAGATTGTTGAAAGCCTGAGGGCAGCACTCTGGAGTGTATCTCTAATATTAAATAACACAATGTCAGCCAGATGGATGTCAGCGTGGCCAGCTGGGTACACAGAGGCCTGGTGCCCGCATCCTTGAATGGCCTTGAGGGCAATGGAGCTACCCTTTGTCTGGTGGCTCAAGAAAACCTGGTGGGTGGAATTTGAGCTATCCCAGGAGTCAAGAAATTTGCCAATGATATGGCTGTACTTGTAGCCATTGGTGAAATTAGGGGTTATCCAATAGTAGACAAACCTCTTGGCCAAAATAGCCAGAAATACAACAATGAAAGTCCCCCTATGACAATCTACATGTGAGCGGTGTTGCAGGTGAGGGTTGATTTGGCTTCAAATAAAGACGCTATGCTGAAGGTTGAAAGTGTCTTGTTGGTTTATTGCAGGTAGAGGCCTAGTAGGGAATAGTGGCTACTAGGGAAGGTAAGGCCTGGCTAGTAGGTAACAAAGGACTACCAGAGGCAAATGTTGTCCCTGCCTGACAGGAGATATTGGCTGCTGTGGGCTAAAGGTCCTTGCCCGGCAGGGAACTGTGGCTGCTAGAGGTGAGAAATGAGATAGCTCAGCAGGGAAATTTAGCTGCTTGGGGTGGGGAGTGGTCCAGCCTGAGGGGTGTGTGTGCTATACAGGCTGGAAGATGTTTAGACCCTGGAAGGTAACCTGGGATGCCAGGGTAGGAGAGTGTACCATAATAAAGGTAACTTGGCTACCTGTAATACACAAGTATTGAGGATAAAACTTTAGTAACATAAAATGGTAGGTTAGGCGGCTCAAAGCCATTCAAGGCGTAGACAATTGGATAAAAGTTTACTGCCTGACAGAAGGCTTTGGCAAGAATTTTGCATTATCTAAGGCTAAAAGCAAGGTACAGTAGTGTAGCTGCGGGATCATGTAAGTAGCCAAGTTGGGAGTTGGGCAAGATACCACCAGAGGTGTCCACAGGTTCAAAACCATTGAGTTGAGGTGAGTTGGCTCATTGTACAATATCCCTTTTGGTTTCTGTGGTTCAGGACCAAGATGAGCATTGGTTGCATGGTGCCCACCTATCCTAAGGAAGCTGTCAAGACAGCTGTGAAGATGATGTAGTTCATCTTCTGACTTGAGGGGGGTAATGGGTTTAGTAAGGTTACTTGCTTAGCCTGGTTAAAGGATTGATTAATGTGGCAATATTGAGGAGGATATTCACTCAATGATAGCACAAAATATCATTGAGGTGTTTGTCTTTATTTATACTAGTGGACCTGTAAGGCATGATTATCAGAAGGCATAGAATTGGGGAACCAAGAGTCTGAGTTGCATCTGTTATTCCCTTTTCTGGATTGGCTTGGGTGGCTGGCAATTGAGAAGGTTTAGCTGGATCCAAGTTTGCATTAGCATAGTGCAAGTTGGGCTCTATTTATGCATCCAAATTAATTTACTGAATTTGGTGCATGATTTCCATTGTTGGAGAGCCTGTCAGTCCATTTCTCATTTGGTAGGCTCCCAAATTGGGCAGCAGTTCCTCCCAAGTTTGGCTTTGGAGAAATTGCCTTTCCTGGTTTCCCAATCTGGCTATTTCCCAAAGGAGTAGATGGGGACTGGCCTGATGGCATGGGAAGGCAAAGACTGGTAGGTGGCAGGCTGGCTCATAGATGCCTGATTTGAGGATGGCTTGCAGGTGAGGCTGGCAAGAGTGGTGGGCGCCTGTGCAGTGGCAGTGGGCATTTTCTTAATGGCAGCAAGCATCTGCGTGTTGGCGGTGGACAACAGCTTGGTGATGGCGGGCTTCTGTGTGGTGGCAGTGTGTATATGCTTGGCAGTGGCAGACGTCTTCTTGGTGGCAGCGGGTGCCTGCACGTTGACAGTGGGCAACGGCTTGGTTATGACAGGCTTCTGCGTGGTGGCGGCATGTATCTGCTTGGTGGTGGCAGGTGCCTGAATGTTGACAGCAGCTGATGGCTTGATTGTGATGGGCTTACACATGGTGGCAGTGTGTATCTGCTTGATGGCAGCATATTTCTGCACCTTAGTGGCAGACATCTGCTCAGTGACGGCAGATGTCTGCTTGGTGGTGACAGGTGCCTTCACATTGGCGGCAGGTGATAGTTTATTGGTTACACAACTATAAGTGTCAGGAATATTCCTGACACTACCAGGGCTGTGAGTTTTTGGACCCCTGGAAGGTAAAGCAGGCTGCCAGGTAGGGGAGGAGCTCTGAGAGCTCTACATATCCTTATACACTTACAGGAGGTCTGTGAGAAAGCACTCTACCTAACGGACTGGTAGGGTGTTCTATTCTATGTCCCTATGGGAGCTTTGGGGAAAACCAAAGTGAGCATTGGAGGGCATAGATTTTCTCAGAGGTGTCACTAAGGAAGTTGCTTGGGGAAGCAGATGCAGAACTTGGTGTGATCAGGCCTCTGGGAAGTAAAACTGATTACATTTCAACTGAAAGCCCAGACTTAATCACCTGGGTGAGTAAAGACAACGGCATAGACTTTATTAATCTATGGTTGGATGGCCTAAGTGGATTGCCACTTGCAAGGGCCCAGTCAAACGCCAGTTCAATGTAGACTCATGCCTGGGTCTACAGGCTCTGGTAATGGGGACTGAGATAAAGAACCAATGTGGTTCATAGTATGGAAACAGCAAAGAAGACTAGTAAGAACAACTGTATCATCACAGTGAAGACTAGTTAAGGGACTGTTGGTTCATATTGAAGTTTGAAACCAAGATGGTTCATTGTGCAGTTGGAAACAAGGTGGTTCATAGTGATGACTAGCTAAAGGACTAGAGGATCATGATGCAGGATTAGCTGGAGGACTAGAAGATCAGGATGAAGGAGTAGCTGAAAAACTGGTTTAAGGTGCTTGATGACTGAAAAGGGCTGTTTGCTAGACTGAAAAGGATTGTTGATGAATGAGGAAGGGCCAGAAGATCATGGTGAACAGCTAGCTAAATGAGAAGAAGGTGGCTTAGAAGGACTAGCTGGAATGAATACAGGAGTTAGAATACTGGTTTTGGTTTCTTAAGAGAGGAAATAATAAGAAAGAAGTAGTTAAATAATGATTTAATGATGCCAAAAAAATGATATAAAAAATATATTAATTATCATATAATTAAAAGGAGATGGAAAGAAGAAAGATTTTACAGGTATTAAACTGTAATTTATTAAAGAGCTGATTGAGTAAGAAGAAGCAGAGAAAATCCAGAAACAGGACAGAGAAACTGTGAGAACAAGTGTTGGAATTTTGCCAAAATGATTAAGAGAGACAAAAGGCAAGCAACAGGTGAGTTCAAAGGAGTAAAATGGTTGTAAAAACACGGGGGAACTTGGAGAAATGTTGAAGAATTGAGGGTTTGGAAATCCCCTATGTAAAACATAGGCAAAAGCGCTTAAGTTTTGCCAGAGAAGTGTGACAGAAATTATAGCAAAACCATTCAAAACACAGAGCAGTTGTTTATCCAGAGAGAGACAGTTCTGGGTTTGAACCATAGTCAAGAGCAAGTCATTTGGGTAAACTGTTTGGCGGAACCATTGAATCAAGGTTTTTGATTGAATGCACATAAAAGCCTATTTGATCATAGTTTAAGGGCTTTAACTAAAGAGTTAAAGCCAAAAAATGAGGAGCAGAAGAAGAAAATTCAGGGCTTTCATTGGCTGAAGTAAGTTATAAATTTTAATATATTGTAGAGAGAGAGAAACAGGATAGTTTAAGCTTTGGAAAACAAGATTTCTGAGAGAGATTTTGGAGTGAAACAAGGAGCTATAAAAGGGGAAGCTATCTGAGGCTTTTCAGGGACTGGACCAAGTGGATTACAAAGGACACAAGGACTTCATAAGGAGCTGAAGACCAAGATAAAGATGCCAGAGGCCAAGATAAAGGAGCTGGAGCTGGAAATAAGGACTGGAGCTGAAAAAGACCACAGGAGCCCAAGACCAAGTACAAGGAGTCCAAAAGATTGTTGGAGGACTCCCAGTATTAGCAAAACCATATTGTTTTCCATACCCAGGCAATATATCAGAAGGTTTATAAGGGGATCTTACTTCTGAAAGTGAATAAAAGCCTATTTTGACCCCTTCCCAAATTTTCCAGTGATACAGATACAAGCCCTATGAGGGAGCTACCTCATATCTTTTACCCTAGTCAAGGGGAGGAATATACCTATTGTCAAATTTGTAGAAGATTTGCCACCAGTAAAACCTCCCAGGAAGAGTGGGATAGGTTAGCTAAGCATCTTGAGATAACAGATAGGGGAAGAGAGTTCATAGTAAATGAGTTTACTAGGTTGTTGAAAGACTGATACAGGCCCACAGAGGGGTTGGCGCCAGATGAAGTACAGGTGCATGGTGGGGATGCCCGCCTAGTAATTGGAAAAGTGCTGAAAGAGTTTGAAGTCATGAAGGCTAAGTATAAACTTCTAGCAAGCCACCTCCCACTACTAGAAAATGACAACTCCTCCAAGCCAGTCCCTGGCTACAACCCAGGACACACTTTGGGGACTGGTGAACAGGAACCCCACACCCCCTCTTGACCTTCTTCCTTTTATTCTTGGTGGCAGCTTTTCCTTGCTCAGCAAAATTATTAAAATCTATTGATAGCCTGTAATAGGAGATGAACATGATGACATCTGATAAACTTGTCAGGCATCAGACCAGGGTGAATTTGATGGCCTGATCATATGGGAAATCCTCACTGCCATCCCATTGGTTGCTGGCAACATTGGTCAATACCCTGATTAAAGCCACCTTTTTGTGCATCCAGAGCTGCACCATGCACTCAGACACCCAAATTCCATGGTGCACAAGTTGCTTTCAAACCTGGGTCAGTGAAATCTTGGGGTCCCGCTGCAAGAGATCAAGTATAATTTGGTAGGCCTCACTAATCTGGGGCCCTCTTGGGCTTCTTGGCCATCCCAACCAGGTTTTTCTTATTCATCAGCTTTTTGAATTCCCAAATTATTGTGGCTTGGGTAAATTGCAACTGGGCGGCCTATGGTCCCAGATCAGGCCACACAGGTTCAGTGCTACAATTTTTTTGGAGAATTTGGGCAGTAATTGTTCTGTGTTTGGGACGCTGGGACGCGGGAGCTGAAGCCTGATTGGCTGTAGGTGGAGCAAGTTAGGTGTTGGCAGGAAGTTGTTCCAAATCAGGGTTGCCATTCTGATTGGCAGGTTGGTTGGCAGCTTGTGCAGGGATGGGTAAGGGGGCAGGGGTAGAGCTGATTGAAAAGTGACACTTGAACAAGTCAAAGCCATAGGGGTTGGGGGTCAAGTACAGGTCAGCTTCCTCATTATCCGCATCAAAGGCTTGGGTTTAAATAGGTGCCTCTACATTCTGAGCCTTGCCTCCATTGAAGCTGGCTTGGCTGCTGGCGCAATTGAAGATGTTGCTAGTAAAAACCATATTGTAAAAAAACCTAGGATAAAATCACTAAAAGATGAAATTTTAAAATTTAATGATTTATTTTTATTGTAATCTTGAGTCCATATTTGCAAGGTTCTCAAAACCATTCCATACAAATCAGGAGCCATGAAAATTAATAAAATGCCTCTGTTCTTAAATTAAATAGCTGTTGATTGGTTGTTAAACTGTTACTTTTCTATTTGAGGCTGCTCATACTACACATCTTGTGTGACTTTATTTTGTTTCATGTTTGTGGAATCTTGCTTCTATATTGCTCAAATTTTGTTTCCTTTGAGTCCTTCTGTTGGTGCCTCAGTTGAATTCTGATTGAATTATAATATATTCCAGAACAGCATCCATCCATCTCACTTGTTGTGTCAGTTTTTTTTGCTTGTGGTTTAAACTATGACGCTTGATGCTTGATATAATTTTGTATAATGTGCTAGTGAAATTTTGTTTATTGTTTGACAGTTCATTTTTTAACCAAAAATGTTTAAATTATTTGAATCCTGAATCTCGTGCAACTTAGATTTTGTTTAAATCTGAAATCATGCTGTTTAAATCTGGGGTATTTTTGGTTGTTGCCATAGATTTTAAAATTACTGTATGTGTTTGTCACAGAAAGTTCCATAATGCTGGGGATTATTCAGCCAAGTAGGAAAGCTTGGAAAGCTGGAAAATATTTAATAAAACTGACTGATTTAACAGACTTGAATCAAGAAGTTGATTGAAAATGGGTTACAGCTGCTCCAGTTTGCTGGTCAAATCTGATTCCTCCCCAAAAGTTGATGTTGATAAATTAACGTAATTTAAGGGTAACCTGATATGAGCTTATTTATCAGCATGGTCATCAGAAGTTGGTCACACAAGGGTTCTTTGAAACCTGGACTAGATACTAACTTGACAATGTAGAAGTAATAGGAGCTCAGGATCTAGGCAGTATTGCTTAGTCAATTTTTGATATATATTGAATAATTTTCACTGTTTCAACTCTAGGAGTTGAGTCCTCCCAAAATTTTCTTAATAAAAATCACATATCCCTTGGTCTAATTTTATTTTAAGAAATGCATCCAGTAGTTGGGTTGTTGTGTTACATCTCCTACAATCTGATACTCAGCAGAATAATTAATGGCAGATGGGGCCCAGCCGTTGGTACTTTGTTGTCTACACCACCCAATGTTAATTCAATGCCTACCAATCTTGGAGTTGTTCCACCCGTCTTTGAAGCTGAAAATCTTGTTGTATTTCAATGTCCTGAATTTTATTCTGAAAACTCTCTGATGCTTTCCCAGGCCATTTATCTAGGGCTTTTTTGGTTGGGGTTAATTATTTTACTTAACCCTAGTATCTCATTTGGAAATTTCACAAAAATGGCGTCTGAAGCTGTGTTGGTGGTTAATCATTAACTCTATGTGGATCTGGTGGGCCATTACCCACCACA
Organism: Entomophthora muscae; assembly: GCA_014839935.2. Classification (NCBI taxonomy): domain Eukaryota; kingdom Fungi; phylum Entomophthoromycota; class Entomophthoromycetes; order Entomophthorales; family Entomophthoraceae; genus Entomophthora; species Entomophthora muscae. Next base: position 362,271 of record QTSX02007151.1, on the reverse strand, counting down.
TTGAGACAGCTTCTTATTATCTCACAATTTCTGTCACAGTGTTGGCCTATGTGGCAGTATATTATGGTTTGACCCATTTTGCTCCTTTATTGGGTTCCTATAAACTTTTGGGCTATTTGGTGAATACAATGATGGTTAGAATTCCTGTAAGATCATCTCTGATGGGGTTTCATCACACTGCTATTTTACATTACTTAGGGACATTCCTTCCTTGGGAGTGAATCCCTGGCATATTTAAACCTTTAAAAGTAGCTGACATTAGTTTTGTCTCTGTCTTGGTAATCAAACTTACAAAAATTGTTGTAAGATTTAGAAAACTCTTTCTACTTGGTAAAGTTTATCTATAGTAAATTCATTTGATCAAATACATTGGCCCAAAAAATACCAGCCAGCAATATTTTAAAGAAAAAAAGTAAATTTCAATAAATGAAATTTGCTATAAAACTCATGAGCAGATGCACCACAGGTTTTACACAAGTATGGTATATAAAATTGCAAAATAAATAAATAAATATGAAGAAAAAATAAAATAATTCAAAAATATTTAATAATAAGAGTTCACCTTTAAGTATATTAAAGCACATAAAATGAATATGGGACAGCACCTCTTTGTCAGGATACCAAGAGTACTGTGGGTCTCCAGTAGGTGAAGGAGGAGTCAAAGCAGGTACTGGCATGGCCCACCAGATGATGGGACCTAACTTTACCAGGTAGGAAAGGACCTTACCAGCCACAGCCCAAGGTCCAGCCGCTGGCAAGGTAGAGTCAATCAATCCCGTGAGCGCCAGGTAAAGCACTCCAGGAACTGACTACTCTGGCCAGTGGCATCATAAGTGGGGGGTGGAAATGGTTGGTTTGGGTGTTGGGGGCAGTTCCATGGGGACCAAGTAGGCAGCAGGATTTTTGTAATTTCTGTTGAAGATCAAAGGGTAGATGGTGATTGCTTTGTTGTCACAGACAATTTGGTAGGGTTCCTTGGGAGCTTTTGGGTGGGTGTACCACTGCAAGTCTTCCAATGTCCAGGGTTTGTGGTCAGGATTGGCGGGATACTCAGTGAAATACACAGGGCCAAATGGAGTTTTGGGTGGATGGTAGTAGTCAAAGGCTTTGGTTTTATCAACAGGAGTCTGACTATCTATCCCAGTAGATGGGTACTGACACTTGGGTGTATGCAGATGGAAGAGTATTAAAAATAGGTATGGAAACAGATTGGTGAACCAAAGGTTCATAAAAACTTTTATTTGGTAAGGATGACAATACAGAAATTTTTCAGGTGCTTCTGGTTTATATACTTACTCACATGCAAGTGCCTCTTGGCATTCTTCTGGTGCTATCTGTGTGGCAAGGCTTGACATCTCAGGTTCTGCTGTTTGGTTGGCTGCTTCATGGTCATTTTTGGGGTTTTCAGGGACAGTTATTTGGCTTTTTGGTGGTCCATCTTGGCTTAGCTAGTCATTGGTTTGAGCAGGTTTGGCTTCTGGGGTTATGGGGTTTTTCCCAATTTGATCACCTTTTTTGGCTGGCTTGACAGGCTTTCCTGAGGCCAAGGAACTTGATTAAAAAAGAGGTCCCCGATTGAGGACCCCAAATTACTTAATGGAGGGTGGGCTTGAACTGAGTTTACTGGCCAGCTAAAAATAGCCTGCCCAGACCCAGCCAAACCCACCAAGGCTTGGGTGTAGCTTTTGGGGCCCAGAATGGGCCCTGCAGCTACCGCCAGGGCGGGAATGGTTCCCGCACCTGGATTTTCTTCAAAAAGCAAAAATCCAGGTGCGGGCAAATCTCCCCTGCCCACTAGCCCTGCCTGGTGGCTAGGAGCAGGTTTGATTCCTTCCTGGGGCATTGAAATTGTTACTTTTGTAACACTATCCCCTTCTAAACTGGACTTAGCTTTCTTCTTCTCCCAATACTGGAAAATGGCATCAGCTGTGTTGGTAAGATTGTCAGCTGGTTCCCAGGTGCTTTCCTCAGGCGGGTATCCTAGCCACTTGTAGTAGTACTGTGGCTTGCAGTAGTGGGTGCAGTTGCTGTGTATATACTCTACTTTGTGTTCAAGGGATTTCCCTACCAGGATGGGCAGAGGGGCAGTCTTCAGTTTCTGGTGAGGCAGGGAAGTTCTGTCCTTTTTGAACAGCAATGATTGGTGGAATACATCACGTATTTTCCAGGTGTTGGGTAACTTCAAATGGTACACTACTTTGCCTACTTGGCCTGTGATCTGGTAGGGCCCGCTTTTTCAATGAGCTAACTTCTGGCATGAGACATTTAGGGGTATGTTTCTTGAGTCTAGATAGACCTCTTCCCCAATCTCTAGTGGCTTTCCAGGGGTTTTCTTTCTGTCAGCAAAGGATTTGTAGGTCTGTACTGCGCAGGTTAGGTTTTTGGAGCAGGTCATCTGGGTTTTGTGGATGTGTTTCATCCAGGTCCTACCTGATTTGTTAGACTCCTGGTTCCCAATCTTGGGGTCCCAAGTGGGGTCAAATCTGTAATTGGCTTTGAAGGGAGACATCCCAGTGGATGCGTGGTCTTTGCTATTGTACATGTACTTGGCTATGGATAATAGGTCTGCCCAGTTGTCTTGATTGGTGTTTGTATAGCATTGGAGGTACTGTTCTAAAATCTGGTTTACCTGTTTGGTTTGGCCGTTGGTCTGGGGGTGATAAGAAGTGGACACACATCTTTTGATTCCTAGGTCTTTCATCACTTTCGCCCAATAATGAGATGTGAACTGTGGTCCTTGGTCTGTCACTATTTCTTCTGGGGTTCTGTGTTGGGTGAGTATTTGTCATGAAAGTGACGGACAGTTTCAGAGGCAGTGCAATGGGTAGTGGTGGGGATAAAGTAGGCCATTTTGGTGAAACAGTCAACCATCACTAGAATTGCATTATAGTCTTTGGAGGGTGGGAGTTTAACTATGTAGTCCATGGATGCCAATTTCCAGTGGGCTGAAGGAATGTCTAGGGGGTAGAGGAGGCCTTCTGGTTTAGAGCGTCTTGTTTTGGTGCGCCTGCATGTCTCACAGCCCTCAATGTAGTTGATAACATCTGCATCTATCTTGGGCCACAGGTAATTCCTTTTGATGCTTTTAAGGGTTTTGTGGTGGCCCAGGTGGCCAGCTAGTTCTGAGTTGTGATAGTCCTTTAGGACAGAAATCCAAGCCAATCCTTCCGGTACATAGATTCTTCCTCAGAACAGTAGAGTAGTTCCTTTTAGTGAGTAACCTCTTTTGTACAGGGAGCTGTCTAGTTGTGTTGAGAGTTCTGAAACCATGGTCTTGGAAACAGGATCCTTTGCCTGGGCTTCTAATACGTCTAATTTCTTAGCAACAATTTTCAGGTAGTTTAGATGTATTCTTCCACTGGTTGTATCCAACAGGGCATGGGTGTTGTGATCCCCAACCTGGTGGAGGACGGGATCAGGTTGGCTCTTCTGCTTAGGGCATCTGGGGCTATGTTTACTTTGCTGGGCTTATGGTCAATTTCTAGTACATAGTCCGCAAGTTCTAGAGCCCATCCTGCTTGTTGTTGGTTAAGCTGACGTGGTTTGAAAAAGTAAACCAAATTTTTGTGATCTGTTAGGACCTTCACTGGGTGCTCAACACCACATAGGTATCTGTGCCAGTGCTTCAAGGTCTTCAGTATAGCTAGCATTTCTTTATTGTGTATAGGATAATTTCCTTTGGCAGGGATCATCTTTTTGGAGTAATATGCTACAGGATGTAGCATACCATCCCTTCCCTCCTGAAAAAGCACCCCTGCCAGGGAAAAGTTGGAAGCATTATTTTCCAGGATAAATGGCTTTGTGTGATCAGGCATGGCCAACACAGGCGCAGAGATGAAGGCCAACTTCTGGGCATCAAAGGCAACAACACAGTCAGGGGTCCACTCAAACTGGACTTTGTCTGAGCAAAGGCGGGTCAGGGGCAGAGTAATCTGAGGATTTTTTTTATGAAATCTCTACAGTAGTTTGCTAGCCTCAAGAAACTCCTAACATCTTTCCAAAAGGTGGGGGTGCGCCAAGCTGTGACTGCGTCCACTTTATCTTGGGCCATGGCAATTCCACCAGTTTGTACTACGTAGCCCAAGGATTCTACCTCAGGCTGAAAGAAATCACACTTCTTGAGTTTGATGTGGAGGTTGGCTGCTGCTAGTTTCTCCAATATGAGGTACAGGTGGCAGAGGTGGTCTTCATGTGTTTTGCTATATATCAGGATGTTGTCAAGGTATGCCACACAGAATTGGTCAAGGTATTCTCCAAGGACTGAGTTAATCATCCTCTGGAAAGTGCTAGGGGCGTTGCATAGCCCAAAGGGCATGACCAGGTATTCATAGAGTCCATATTGAGTTTTGAAAGCTGTTTTGTATTTGTTGCCTTCTTTAATTTGGATTTGGTTAAAGGTGTCTCAGAGGTCAATCTTAGAGTATACTTGTGCCCCAGTCAAGAAGTCACATAGGTCATTGGCATTAGGTATTGTTGCAACAGCAAGCTCAACCCACCAGCAAGGTTCTGAGCAAGCGGGTTTGTGACCTGCAATCCAATTACCTGGCCACTTGAAGCCAGACCAGGAAGTCAACTCAAATTTCCAAATCCAACAACACAAGAAAATGATGATCCCTTATGGTGGATACCTTGTTTTAACACTTGACTCATTACCAGGATCAAGCCAACCCCTTCACCATCCAGCCATGTGATGAACACAATCATTTTTCTGTTATCCTTGATTCAAAATGACTATATAATCACTATCTCTCAATACAGTAGTTTTAAAAGCCATGGCAACAAGCAAAAATTCTTCAGATTTAAACAAAATGATTTCAGATTTAAACAAAATCCAAGTTGCACAAGATTCAGGATTCAATTAATTTAAATATATTTGGTTAACAAATGAACTGTCAAACCAAAAACAAAATTTCACTAACCCATCATACAAAATTAAAGCAAACATCAAGTGGTGTAGTTCAAACCACAAACAAAATGAGCTGACACAACAAGTGAAATGGATGGATGCTATTACAGAGTATATTATAATCCAATCAGGATTCATATGAGGCACCAACAGAAGGACTAAAGTGAAACAAAACTTGAGCAGTCTAGAAGCAAGATTACACAAGCACAAAATGAAATGAACTCACACAAGATGTGTAGTATGAGCAGCCTAAAATAGAAAAATAACAGTTTAACAACCAATCAACAGCTATTTAATTTAAGAACAGAGGCATTTTATTAATTTTCATGGCTCCTGATTTGTATGGAATGGTTTTGAGAACCTTGCAAATATGGACTCAAGATTACAATAAAAATAAATCATTAAATTTTAAAATTTCTACTTTTAGTAATTTTATCCTAGGTTTTTTCACAATATGGTTTTTACTAGCAACATCTTCAACCGCGCCAGCAGCCAAGCCAGCTTCAATGGAGGCAAGGCTCAGAATGTAGAGGCACCTATTTAAACCCAAGCCTTTGATGCAGATAATGAGGAAGCTGACCTGTACTTGACCCCCAACCCATAAGGCTTTTACTTGTTCAAGTGTCACTTAGCATCTAGCTCTGCCCTTGCTCCCACACTAACCCCTGCACAAGCTGCCCGTCAACCAACCAATCAGGATGGCAACCTCAATCCAGAACAACTTCCTGCCACCGCCCAACCTGCCCCCTCTCAGCCAATCAGGCTTCAGCTCCTGCCGCCCAGCACCCCAAACACAGAATAATCACTGCCCAAATTCTTCAGGAAATTGTGGCACTCAACCTGCAGGGTCTGTCCTGGGATCAGATAGCCAGCCAATTACAATTCACCCAAGCCACAATAATGCGGGAATTCACTAACTTAATGAATAAGGGGTATCTGATTGGGATGACCAAGAAGCCAAAGAAGGCCACAGAGTCCCAGATCAATGAGGCATACCCAATAATGCTTGACCTCCTCCAGCGGGACCCCAAGCTTCCCTTGACCCAGGTCCAGAAGCAACTTGCGCACCATGGCATTTGGGTGTCTGAGCGCATGATGTAGCTCTGGATGCATGGAAAGGTGGCTTCAATTAGGGTTCTTACAAATTTTGCTGGAAACCAATGGGATGGCGCTGAGGATTCCCCATATGACACCACAATCAAATCAACCCTGGTCAGATGCTTGAAAAGTCTAACAGATGACATCATGCTTGTCTTGTACTACAAGTTATTGATTGCATTTGACAATTTTGGTGAGCAAGGAAAAGCTGCCACCAAGAATGGAAGGAAGAAGGTCAAGAAGGGGACATTTATTGATGCATTTATGGCTGTTTCAGCCAAGGGTTTTGTCTACTATCAGACAAACACTGATTTCATCAATGGGTACTCATATGGCCACATCCTCGGTGGATTGCTCAACTCCTGGGATGGCTTGAATTCCAAATACCGGGTTTTCTTGAGCCACCAGATGGAGGGAAGCTCCACCGCCCTTGAGGCCATCCAGGACGCGGGCATCAGGCCTCAGTCTACCCCACCAGCCATGCAGACGTCCATCTGGCTGATGCTGCCTTCTTTAACATTGAAGATACACTACGGGAGCGCCACCCTCAGGCTTTCAACAACCTCTATCTTGGGGTCCTGATCACAATTTTCTCTTTGGTCACCAAATGGTGACTGACTTGTTTGCGCAAATGGTTTTGCATATGAAAATGGGCAACCAATCATGTAATGATAAGCGCCTTTCACCTCAGGCCACTGCCACCTACCAGCCCATCTAGCCAATGACCAATGAGTAATATGACAAGCGTTATATGGCAGCCATCACACAAAATCCTCCTGCCTCTGCCCCCACCCCCACCCCCCCCACCTGCAAACCCAATCCATCCAATCCCAGACCCCCCAGGCCAGCACCGTCTCTACGTCTTCCTTCCTGCACCATTCTGCCTACTAGGCATCACTCTTCCCCGCCTCAATAAACCCCTGGTCCCAGAAAATTTCTATTTATACTATCTTTATTTTGAATTTCAATTGTTTGTGTTCTCTTTGTTTTTTAGTTGGCTATATTCTTTATGTTCAGCTTTGTCAGGATTTCTGGATATTGACTAATTAATGGATTCAACCAATTATTGCGGGCCAGCTGTCAATTGCTCTTTGGATAGTTCCAACAAAATAACGCGGGCCAGTAGCTAATCACTCTTTGGATAGTTCCAATAAAATAACGCGGGCCAGTAGCTAATCACTCTTAGGAATTGTTTCAACAAATTAATGTGGGCCGCAGGTTTGTGGAACCAATGATCAAATCATATCCTGGCACCAACAAATCCATGTATTACAATTAATGAATGGAACACGCAATTACTGCTCATTAATTAGTTCACTTCATCAAGCACCTCAATATGCACTTCACAATAATTATTATTCTAAACTTAAATTGTATCCTAGAATAAGAGGGCCGACATATGCACTGTCATCTGCATTACATCTAGAAGAGTCCAACATGGACTGGGCTGTCAGGCCAACCACTCTAAGATAAAAGGCTTTGTGCCTATTGTATTAGAGTAGCTCTGATTAAGTGAAACAATCATCTCTGTGAACTAGTAGCCAACCGCTGGCTAGCTAGCCCTGGAAGTGGCCCAGGTAGACAGAAAGGATACCAATCTGTGGAAGATGTCAATTTAGCCTTCTGTTAAAACCACCTCAAAAATGTTGGGCCTCCTTCCATGTCGCCCTAATGCTACTTCAGTCTCCTTTAGCGTTGTGAGCTAATTCGGACAAAACGCGGGCAGGCGGGCCGCCTTAAAGCCAGTCCATTAGAATAAAAGACTGATGATTTCTTAATGACTTGATGATTGATCCAAGTCTTATTTCCTCAATATGATCCTCTCTTAAGTTCTATTAGTGGAGAGTAAAAGATGATACTGTTGTCTTACAGTATAATTATCTATAGTAAAATATAGAGACAACCCATGAACCGTATCTAAAAGTAGGAAGAACTGTCCCAAATCCTCCGGGCTTTGGGGCCAGTCAGACTTGCTACTTCTGCAGAAAACAAACTATTCCGGACCGCAGGTTATGCCAAAGTCACAGGCTCTCTGTACTTTCCTAATGTTAGAAGACTTAGGATATCATCTGGTGGATGATAAAATACCACGGTCTGCAGATTTTCTGACAAGCTTATTTCTATAGAATTATATATTTACTATGTTGTGTATCTAGATCCTGAACACAGTTATTTTTAGCACCCAAACATAGCCCCTTGTGAAAATATTAACAACAATTTGGTGATCAGCTAAATTTGAATTATAAAATTATAGTGTTAACTGTTTTTAGATAAAGTTATTACTGATCCAAATTCAAAACCTTAATGATAAACTTTAAGCCAATCAGGAACCAAGTGATAAAGTGATTGTTGTGACATAAAGGGTCATTCAATAATTCTTTGGTGCATGTGCACTAATTAATATGATTGGCTGGATGTTTTGACATTGTACGCCATTGCTGCTGTGGCAAGTTGTTGTTGGACTAGTGCCAATCAGCTACTGGGTTAGCACTAGTCCATCAACAACTTGCCACAGCAGCAATGGCGTACAATGGTAAAACATCCAGCCAATCATATTAATTAGCGCACATGCACCAAAGAATTATTGAATGACCCTTTATGTAACAACAATCACTTTATCACTTGGCTCCTGATTGGCTTAAAGTTTATCATTAAGGTTTTGAATTTGGATCAGTAATAACTTTATCTAAAAACAGTTAACACTATAATTTTCTAATTCAAATTTAGCTGATCACCAAATTGTTGTTAATATTTTCACAAGGGGCTGTGCCAAGCGTCAAAAATAATATGGTAATCAAGGAAACAATGCCAACACAAAGCAAATGACACATATTGAGATGAGCATAAAACATATACAAAATGGGTAAAAAGATGGGATAATGTAGTAAATAGGAAAACAAAAAGGAATAAACAAAGAGGCAACAGTATCAAAAAAATACAGAATTTATTGGGACAAAAGCTATAAAAACATATGAAAAGGTTAGTAAAAAATCCATGAGAGAATTGGAGAAGCTTTTGAAGGATCTTGACTTGGCAATTGCCAAAATAAAGGACATTGACCGCAAGGTCAAAGCCAAAGTGAAGTCCGCTGTCCTCACTGGGGAAAATTGATAAGGTGTCCGCAAAGGCACTAATGTCAAAAATTCCTGACACCCCAGAGAAGACAATTGAGCGCTTACTAAATATTCAAAAAACTGTGATCAAGGGGCTCCAGTTCAAGACATACAATCTTTCTGCGCTGTCCGTCTGGGTTGATGACCCAGAGATGTATGCCCACCTCAAACCTGCCAAGCGTGCCAGGGCAGAGGACACCAAATTGCCCGCACAACTGCTTGCAGTGAGAATGGCAAAGCTGGCTGAAGCCGCCAGCAAGGAAGAAACCTAAGAAGGTAACCTAAAAAATTATAATTAATAAAACTTCTTAAATACTTACCTTTTTTTAGAAGATGTTGATGGTGAACTCTGCCGGGTCCTGGTCCCTTTTGTCCCCCCCACCTTCTATGCCAACTATGCCAATCATGTGTTGCAAAACAACTATATCTGTCCCCCCTGTCTTGCGGGAGCTTGAAGACAGGATTCATGGTACATTCCCAATGTCCAGGAAGGCATTGGCTGGGCTTTTGCATGGTGAGGGGGCATCTGAGTGGGCAATTACTGCCTACAAGGATGCACACCTGGTCTGCCTAGACCCGGTTAACCTTGGTGGAGTTTACACAGTAAACTCCATTGAACTTGTTTGGGACGTCCTGGTGACGCTCCCATTCAAGAATATACTGGAGATGGGCTGGGCCCATGCAGCTGCTTGCTTCTGCTTCCCAGTGGAACATACCATCTCTTACCTGTTGGAGAACTTTGGGCGCACGGTGTCAAAATTGGCTGTTGCAGATGCAACAGTTGTAAAGAAGACCAAGATCCTCCTGGCGGACTTTGGGCTGGCCTGGAGTGCCAACAAGACGGGGGTCCCAGCAGCTATGGAGCTGACCTTTGCCAAAACCAAGCACTAGAAGAAGATTAGCGCTGTATACAACAAATTGTGCGAGTTTATAGAAGCCTTTGCTGGACAAAGGCTTCATCTGGTTGTTTACCCGGGGTTCCTATTCTTCTTTGGGATGGGCGCTTCTGTAGAGGACCTGGACGGGGTCCTTCTAGGGATTGACAAGGCCCGGCTTGCACTCAACGGGAAGAAGGACCCCCCTGGATACAACTCAGTTGATCATGTGATCCAGGGCGCCCTGGTCCTGGCAGGCATATTTGGGTTTGCAGCCCCGCCAGAAAAGATGCTCCTCTATTCCCACCTCACCATCCTTCCTAGTACCAGCAGTTGCAAATACTTTAATATGGGTGTATCCACCATCCACGGTGTGGCGGTGGAGGTTGTGCGCCACCTCCATTGTGGGGTGGGTACATACTGCCGAACTCATTATAGGCGCACTTAGTTTTATCTCTATATCAATAAATATATTTATACTCTAATATATTTTTATATTATTGATAATTTTTCAAATAACATTTTAGCAAATGAGATTTGCAAAATATATTGCAGAAATGGGTTTCATAAAATTATAAAATTATATGTTAATAAAATAAATTCCAACTTGTACATTTTACATTTAATTTTTTTAAACCTATTTTTTATATTTATTTGACCAAAGTAATTAAATATTTTTGCATAATTCAGTACTGAGCGTTTGGGATTACCTCAGATGGCATAATAAAATAATATATAATAAAATAAATAAATTACTTACATCTATTGATGGATCTTCTGAATGTGATTGCGGGCGTGGAAACATCTAAATATAAAATGATAATTAATAAATCTTGAATAGTAAATTAGAGAATATAAAAAAAGTTGGACACACTAAGCCTTTAATTGATTGGCTGTTTGGCTAGGCACGCGGGGATGAAAAAATCAGTGTGGCCATAGAATTTGGCCACAGTCTCAGCTGGGAGGGTATGGATCCCAGCCTGCAGCAAATCAAACAGGTCCTCAGTCCCAGTTGGGGTTCCTTGCTTGACAACTTGCTTGAGCCACCCAAAGACTTCCTCAATGGGATTTAGGAAGGGCAAATAGGCAGGGAGGAAGAGAAGGCGCATATTTGCTGTGGCCAATTGCTGGGGGCCCACTGCAATGCTGGTGTCAATTGATGGAAATTCTTCAAAAATATCTGCCACCTTGTGGAGACCAACATTGTCCAATACAGTTACGTTGGTGAAGCCCAGGCTTGTGCGCCTCAGGTGCTCCTGGACCAATCAGAGAAATGATAGGAAGGTCTGGCTATTGTGGGAGCCTAGTATCATTTGGTAGAGCTTGACCCCCTTTGGACTGAGGAGAGCCACCATTGAGTATGCTATGGCGCGGACTGTAGCACACCAAGCCATCCTGTCATTGGAGCCTCTGGGGACATACCCATACTCATTGCACATTGATAAGACAAATGCTGATTTTTCAATAGTATAGAATTTCACCGTTCCCTTGGCTTTGAGGGCAGTGTACACCTCTGCATAATTTTTCCAGACGTCAATGTTGGCTGGGCTGTTTCTGTTGTAGGGGGATACCCCAAGCTTTTTCCAAGAAAATCATATTCCCTTCACCAGATGGTAGTAAAAAGAAATTGAGGCCTTGATCCCAAAAGCAGACTTAATCATGGCCTGTATATTTGCCAGTTCAAGATGGCAGTCCCAGGTGATCCACTGGCAGATTGCCCATTTGTGCTCCTTGGTGAGCATGGTTGACACGCGCAAGGATTTTTCCGCAGCAAGGACACAACCAGTATTAATGAATTTTTGGAAGGATTTTGCTGGAGTACTTGGGATCCACTCCAACAAGGGCTGCAGCCGCCTTGTAGTCATCAGATTCCCGCATTAGCTTAAGCAGGATAATGTGTTTGATGTTGGGGATGCGTTTCTGGGCGGGCTTTTTAGCGGTGGGAATTGACTTGCTGGCATTGGGCACAACACAGGGCATAGGTACCTTGGTATAGAAGGCTGCAACCTTTTTTAACACCAGCTGTCCCTCATTGGTTTGATAGAACTGGGGCTCCTTGTCATCCTCCTGATTGCCATCACTGACGTAGGGCTTGTAGCTAGTATCAAGTACAGGCTTCACCTTCTCCAGCTTGGCTGACGGGACCAACTCTTGCTGGTACACAATATCAAACAAATATAAAGTAAGTTCTACCTCCTTGCTTCTAACCATTTTGGTAGTGGTGAACTTGGTTGGCTTCCGGGTCAGCTTTGGGACCTGAGGGTTTATGCTCTGTACCCTAGCAGCTTGTGCTCCTTGAACCAGCTGTTTCAGTGCAGCGTCACTATGGAACTCTCCTCTCCCGCCTCCCTCCTGAGTAGGCACTTGTGTTGTACTAAGTCTATTCTTTGACCCGCGGGGGCAACCACAACCGCAGCACACAACAGGTGCAATGGTAGTCTGTTGCTGTGTTCCTTCCATTTTGAGAATTCAATAAAATATTAAATAAAACTTAATTATGTTACTTCCTATTTTTAATTTTTGCTTTTATCTGAATATGGATATTCAATTAATATTTTTTCCCACCCAATATCCCAATTATAGATTTTTTATTTCTTAGTTAGTTGTTTTTGGTTTTACAATGCCCATTTTAGAATACTCAAAAAATCCACTCATTTTCCTAGATTTTACTGCCAAATTTAAACACCCAACACAATATTTTTAAAATTTGTGTTTCAGATCTTGTGTCTTATTTTAGATACCTTGGTATCATTCATGATTACAATCCATTGTACACATTGTGTGAGTGATTTTGTTTACATAGTGAGTTGCTATTGTGTTTTGTTTTTGGGTTGAGTTTTGACACACCTTGCTTGGGTGTATTTTGTCACCAATTCACATAGTAAATATATGTACACCAAAAGTCAACTCACACCATTTTGTTTGTGAATCAATGTATTTTGGATTATATTTTGAATGGTTTTGCTTTGCGCGTGAGTACTTTGTTGCTGTGTTGACCCATTTTGCCCATTAACGCCAATAAACCCTGTTAACAGAGTGTATATTGTAACCTGAGAGTTGGATTTTTTTTAAATCTGAAATCATTTTGTTTAAATCTGAAGAATTTTTGCTTATTGCCATAGCTTTTAAAACTACTGTAAAGATTATTATCTAGCTTCTAAATATTTCCCCCCTTGTAACTCTGCTAAAACAGCACAGTTACAACATTGGTAGCACAGGTAGGTTCTCCATCCTACCTTATCTTGAAAAATTCTGCCTGTTGCCCGCACAAGCTGCGGCCAACTAATCCTTGACAGAGTCATGTATGGCCTTCTGCTGGACTGGACCCCGTACACCCCTGGTGCCAAGATACCTGATGGCTTTGTCCTGTACCAGAACACGGTGATTTCACTACCCACCTTCAACGCCATGTCTGCACAAGGGTTCTTCCAGATGGCTGCCACCATTCTGCAACCAATCAACAAAAACACCATGCCTGCCTACATAGCCCAAAGACTACAAAGCACTGCCTTGGAACCTTTTTCTGGGGCCAACAACAACACTGCCACATGGATCCAGTCTGCCCAGAGCAAGCTGGCCCAGATGGAATGCCCACAAAGGTTTTGGATTGCAGAAATCTCCATCCTCCTGACCCACAATGCTGGCACCTGGTGTGATAAGTGGCACAAAGAACATGCCAACAAGAACTGGGATACATTTAAGCAAGACTTCTTGGCAAGGTTTGTGCTTAAGGACACAGCGCTCATGATCATACGCCAAGTAAAGAACCTAACCCAGACAGGCACTGTGAAGGAACTCACCCACGTCTACAAGGAACTCTGACTTTGTGCACCATCAGAAATGACCCTTGACACCCCAGCTACACACCTCATGTACTATGACGCCCTTAAGTTGCATGTAATGAGACATGTGAACCTGGACCAAGTGACCAACCTACAAAGCCTGTACCGCAAAGCGGAGAAAGCAGAACAAACACCCAACATGCTTCACAAGGCGCAAACAGGAAAAAGAGAGAGACCCAAAGACTCTCACTAAGCCGGGCGTTAAAGCCAACCACCCCTGGGAACAATGCCAGCAATGAAAACCATAAACTTGCAGGTTTCAATGGACACAGCAACGGGAACAACAGGCAGTCAAACTGTACCCATTTTTGTATCACTGCCACACAAGGCAACCAAGATAAGGAAAAATCCTGGGGAGATAATTAAGCAAGCCAAGCTCTTCCCACACAACACCCAACGTGCCCAATGATGAGTACCAACCTGAGGACGTGGACCAATGTTCAATGATCCAAGTACCCTTGCAGGACCTGGTACTGTACACCATTGCCAGATATCCCAATAAACTGATGTCTTATCCTTTATGTTTTTGCAGTTACACAGGCTCAGCGCTCCTGGAATTGGGTGCGGATTGAACTCTAGTCAATAGTAGCTTTGTAGATAAGTTCAAGCTAGCCACTAATCCTTTGCGGATTAAAAACGTGGTCCTGGCTGATGAGCATCACATGGCTGTGACAAGGGAAACCACCCCCTTCTCTATCATGCTTGAGAACCTCCACTCCACCATCCAAGGTCCTGTCATTGACTTCCCAAAGTTTGACATTGTACTGGGGTTAGACTGGTTAAAAAATAAAAATCCTCACGTAGACTGGGCAATCTCAGTGTTGACCATTAAGCATGAAGGTGTCAACCACCAGATCTACCCTGACTCAGTGGACCAACTCCTATGCAACCATGTCTTTGTGCGCATCACAGAGACCCTGGACAAAAAGGAAAACCTGAAGGTGATTGACTGAGACTCCTGCCAGTACAAGTTCATACACTTCAAAGATCACCAGGATATCTCCACGCCTCATGATCTCAAAATTGTGGCCCACCATCCATAAAACTTCAAGGAAGCTCTACCCAGGCTGTCCCCAGAGAAACACATTCAACACTCCATTCAACTCAAAGGAGCTGTACCCAAAGAGCGCCCTATCTACAGGCTGACCCCAAACAAAGACAACACCCTACATGCTTACCTCAAGGAAGCATTGAAGAAAGGACTTATCCGCCCCTCAAAGTCTCTTTTTGGGGCTGCCATATTCTTTGTGGCCAAGAAGGACAGTACCTTACGTCTGGTCACAGACTACCAAGCCTTAAACAAAGTTACCATCAAGGATTATTATCCACTACCACTGATTGACAATCTCTTTGACGCCTTGGGAGGAGCCACAGTCTTCTCCAAGATTGATCTGATGGCAGGCTACAACCAGATTTGTATTAAGAATGAAGACATCCCCAAAACAGCCTTCTACACTAAATACGGTTCCTACAAATGTGTGGTACTCAACTTTGACATGACCAATGCCCTGTCCACCTTTTTAACCTTCATGAACAAAGTGTTTGTGCCCCACATAGACAAGAATGCCCTAGTGTACCTAGACAGCATTATTGTCTACAGTCCCTTGGTGGAACAACACCAAAAAGACCTGGAGGAAGTCTTTGCGGCCCTGGCATAACACAAACTGCTGGCCAAGCCCTCTAAATGCCTGTTCTTCCGGGAGCAACTACCCTTCTTGGGACACATAGTCTCAAAAGACGGCATCAAACCCAACAGTCAAAAGATACAGGCCATCTGCAAGATGCCACCTCCCCCAAGGATAAGTTGGAACTCCGCACCTTCTTGGGAATGATGGTCTATGTACGACGCTTCATACCTGACTGTGGCGTCTTGACTGCTCTCTTATCCGCCATAACAGGCGCCAAGTCTAAGTTTGTGTGGACCCCCAACATGACCTCTGCTTTAGACGCCTCAAAGAAAAGCTCACAACAGCTTCTATCCTGCAATACCCCAAATGTGATGGGGAATACCAAATGGAAACCAACGCCTCAGATGCATCTATTGGGGCAGTACTAAAAATCAAAAATAATGATGGTGACTTCCTGCTTTTAGCTTATGAATCACAAAATTTGACAGATGGCAAGTGTCAATACCCTATCCACAACAAGGAACTGCTGGCCATTGTACACTGTCTAGTCAAATGGCGTTTTTATCTAGAACGACAGGAAAAATTCACAGCATTAACCAACCACAAGTTGCTCATATATTTCAAAACTCAAGCAAATCTATCTTGTTGCCAAGCCTGCTGGATGGAGCTCTTGGAGAGATTCAATATGCTCATAAAATACAAACCTAGTCCAGAGCTTGCCATGGCGGACGCACTCTTGAGCCTGTATGTCCATGCCATGAGAGGAGAAAATGAGCTCAACCCAGACTGGCCCCTCTTGGTACTACGGACAAAAAACAAGGGCTTCCCTCTGGGTACAACTGACATAACCAAGGAAAAAGTCATCAAAAATGATCACCTATTTGCTGACATGTACAGGACCCTGCACAGAAAAATGTCCGGCGGTACTACCATCCCTTATATTTGCATGCACCAGCAAGTAGACACCATCCTACAATATCACAGAGACCTCAGACACACCAAAAGTCAAATCCTATATAAGTTCCTTAAACACAAGGCCTGGTGGCCAACACTATATTGTGACGTTCAGGAAGTCCTAGACCAATGTGAGGTATGCAAGAAATTTGCCAAAAGCAAAGCCCCTCCGAAGTCAGTACTACCTATCCACACACAACTACCCTTAAAGGTGTGGGCCCTTGATGTCGTTGGCCCCATGCCAGGGAAACACAACAATAAGAAATACATCATCACTGCCATTGACTTTGCTACAAGATGGCCAGTAGGCCAAGCAGTAAAGGCGCACACTGGCAATGACCTACAAAAATTCATTAGAAAAGAGATAATCAGCAAGTTCAGAAAGCCAGAAATCCTGATAACCAATGGAGGGAAAGAATAGACCTCCAAAAAAACTAATGTATATCTTGCTAAAAATGGGGTCAAACATACTGTGACAACACCAACCACCCACAGGCCAATGGACGTGTAGAGCGGCTTAATGGCAGCCTTATACAAGCCTTAGCCAAACTCACTGCCGGGAGACCTGAAGACTGGTATAAGCAGCTATTGACTGCACTACTTGTGTGCCAAACCCAAGTGAACAGATCCACTGGAAAAAGCCCTTTTGAGTTGGTATACAGCACACAGTCAAATATTATTCAAGCATTAACAGTACCAAAAACTGGAAATTCCAAGTAAAGTCCCCCCGCGTTTGGACCCTCAAGTTATAGAGGCCAACAGCAAGCAAACAGAAAAGGAAAATGAACGTCTGCAAAAAAACTTTTGTCCCCATTTGAGATAGACATGAAGTTGGGGAAAAAGTTTGGGTCATGAACATTGATAAAAGCAAACTACAACCAGAGAAAGTAGGTCCAGCAATCATTCTAAAGGTAAACGACAATAACACTTACCTTGTGAAAGGACTTGGGAAGCGCAAACAAGACAAAACCCTACACCATGATTGCCTGAGACCCTGCAAAGCAAGACAAAAACAACGCAAAACCACCCTGCCTGCCACAGAACAACAATTGGGTCATTATTTTAGGGATTAGGCCATTTTCTAATACACATGCCTCTCAAGTCGCAGCATAACACAGTTCAATTTGAAAAAGTAACTAATTAACATTTTATATTTAAAACATTAATAACTCAATGAAAAATTAATATTTTTTTACACTTTAAACTATCAAAATGAAGCTAAGAATCCTATCTTTCTATCGGTGTAAAAATTTTAATATGTATACTATGCTCAATATTAAAGCAAAAGTAATTTAAAAGAGCATAATCCAGATTTTATTATATGATTATATCTAATGATATAAAGTAGATCACTTCAAAGCTAATAAATACTATTTTTAATATACAACAGATTTTTTTATTTGATGCAATTAAAGAAAATGAGAGCTTTATTTTCGCATTTTATTTTATTTAAAAAGCTCAATTCTTTAGGATTTTATAATAGTTTGAAGCTAGGGTGTTTTTATCACTGTTTAGATTGATTTTAAGGTTCAAGTGAGCTTCAAACCTCAAATTAAGCATTCTTTAAATGGAATTCTTTAATATTTTATCATTTTAAAAATATGCTAAAGAGTTACAATTAACTGAATACATCATTTAATTGATTTGCATTGATTACAAAGAGGATATGATGTAATAATAATGCTTAGCTGCTTCACATGTATCACTTGTGCATGAAAACTGGGTATTTAATTAATTCTGCAAACATAAATTCAAGTTCAAACTATAATAAAAGCTATCACACCATTTCTTTCAGAATGGTGTCATTTAGCTTGGTATATAAGAGCTAAAGCACCACAAAGCTTCTAATCCAAAAGACCCCATTCAAAGGCCACATTCTGATCATAACTACTCCAGCATTAAGGCACATTTCAGATATCTGACCTAATTACAGATTCAAAATACTACCATGTCCTCAGTTAAATTTACTTCTGCCATGCTACCCTTTTTTTCCTTGGGAGCTTCAACAAAAAGAGAGAGAATTGCAATGTTAAAAAAGGCATTCCTCTTTATTGCTGGTGATGATCTTGATAATTTCATCAAGCACTTCCTTACTCAAACTGAATTTGGGAAAGCTCAGTTCCTGCCAACTATTCAAAATCAAAAAGGCAATGAGTTCATTGAAAACTTAAAGGATCTCATGAAATCTTCTCCCCAAAAACATCTCCCAGCCTTGCAATCTCTGGTTACTTCCAGTTACTCTTTAAAAGAGCTTAATTATATGGGGTTTAATATAACCAAAAGTGAGTTTGAATAATCAAGAAAAATAAATAAATAAAAATAAAAATGTAAGTTTAAACAAAAAAAGCCAAAAAAATAACTATTCATTAAAAAAAGAGATAACTAAAAAATAATTAAAAAATTGCTGGAAAATTCTTTTGAAACAAGCCAGTTTACAAAAAAAGTGCCTGAAAAAATTTATAAAGATATAGAAAAAGAGATGAGTAATTACTCAACTGAAATTAAATACTCTCTACTTAAAACAAAAAAAAGAAATATATGAAAATATGAAAATAAAAAATGAAATTTCAGTTTCAATTTCTACTTACTATAAATTAATCCCTAAAAATATAATAAAAAGTAAAAAACAAACCAATATGTGCAATATTTGTAGTTTAAAAAATTCACTAGAAAAAAAGAAGGAAGAATGTGAAAGTAAAAACTTATCATTACCAGAATCTATAGACAATGACTTAAAGACTATTAATCAGCACCAAGACTTTTATGTTCATCAAAATTGTGAATATAAAAAAGATATTAATGAATTAGATGATGAGCCTTGTGTTGTAGTTATAGATTATAAAGAAAACTTAAAGGTTGGAGGTGGTCCAATTGAGACCAATGATTGTTTTTATTCAAAAAAACCAATCTTGTTATTAGGGTTTGCATTAGTTTTTAAGGAAAACAATAAAATTAAATATGAATATCATGATTTTTTGACTCAAATATTATCACACAATTCTTTATTTTCAGGTGAGTGTTTTATAAAAATTCTTAAATTAGATAGATTTAAAAAAATAAAAAATATAAAAGTATGGACTGATAATAGAAATCATTTTAGATCATATGAATTTTTATATTACTTATTTAAAGAGGCACCTAAATATATTAAAGTGTTCTATAAAATATAATTGTTTTGTAGAATGTCATGGAAAAAGCATTGTTGATGGTCACTTTGGTGTAATATCAAAAACATTAAAAGAGAAAGAAAACCAGCTTTATATTAAGAATATAAATGATATTAAAAATATTTTTGAGCAAGAAGGAAAAAGAAAAGAATTATATAAATCAGCGCTATCAGGCTCAAATATTTCTCAAAAGTCATTCTTTTATATTTATGAGAGAAAAGTTAGGACTATAAGGAAAGAGCTCAAAGTTAAACATCTGCGCATTAATCTTTCATATTTGATGAAAGATGGGAAGTTGTATACTTCACCTTTAACATTTGAAAGTTTCTCAGAATATTCTGAGATAACTTATCATTTGAAATCACGTGATGATACCAGAGAAAAAAAATATCAGAAGATGCTAGTGGTGCACTAGGGCAAGTTCATGAAGTAGGGCAGCTTGCTAGAGGGTATATTTTAAATAGAGTTATCAGTCTTTTAAAACAACAACCTTTTTTTCTGAAACAAACTAAGAATATTTATGATGAGCCAAAGATAGGGTAATAGCATTTATAGCTTTGGGGCTGCTATTACTCTCTCATGCAACTCATCATAAATATGTTTGGTTTCTAGTTTGTAGTAGCACTTAAGATATTTTCAGTAATACTATAAGTTGCAATTTTCAATTCTAAAATTGATGCCTTATTTTTTTAAAAAAATCATTTAAGCCCAAGATCAATTAAAGTTTTGGAATTTGTTGATTGTATTTTAAGCTTTCTGAATAATTTGAATATGAATAATGCAATTAGGTTATAAAAGGATAAATCTGGTGCCTAGGCATAACAAGAAAAATAATGACCCAATTAGTCCAGTATGGCGCCCGGGCTCCTGACAACCTCCCTGACAACCTGCCCCAGAGGAGGCCGACCTTCAGCCAGGGGGTGTCAAAACCGCAGGCTCAACCTGCCTGCAAGGTTCCAACCAAGCGGGTTTGTGACCTGCAATCCAATTATCTAGTCACCCAAAGCCAGACTAGGAAGTTGACTCAAATTACCAAATCCAACAACACAAACAAATGATGATCCCTTATGGTGGATACCTTGTTTTGGAGCTTGACTCATTACCAGGATCAAGCCACCCCCCTCACCATTCATTCATGTGATCAACACAATCATGTTCCTGTTATCTTTGATTCACTATGACTATATAATCACTATCTCTCAGTAAATATTATTATCTAGCTTCTAAATATTTTTCCCCTTGTAACTCTGCTAAAACAGCACAGTTACAACAGTATGGGGTATTGGTTTTTTACTGTTATTTTGTTCAGCTTCTGGTAGTTTACACAAGGTCTCATTCCACCATCTTTTTTCCCAACAAATAGTAAGGGAGAAGAGCATTGGGCTTTTGAGACTTGGATAAATCCTTTCTTGGACATGTCTTCAATGTACGCTTTCAAGGCCACTTGTTCTTTGTGGTTGCAACTATAGATGGGACAGTGGCTGGGTTGTGTATCAGGGAGTAAGTCAATGGTGTGGTTGTAGATAGAGTGTTCAGGTAGTTGAGTTGCCGCCTCTTTGATGAAGACACTGGCCCATTTCTCAAGGGCTGAGGGTAGCTTCCCAGAGCAAGGGTCCAATTGCATGGTCATGAGTTTGGTGGGGGGTAATAAGTGCGGGCTTGGCTGGATGGGTACAGTGTTAGGGTTAGGTCCCTTTCCCAGGGTTACGGTTTGGTCACGATAGTTCAGGATTGCACCATGCTTGTCAGCCCAGGAGTTTCCAAGAATCAATGGGTGTGCTAATCCTCTCAACAAAATAACAATGAGGGATAAGTGTTTTACCCTATCTTTAGCTTGAGGTGTTGGTTACATTCTTGGTCAATGTCATTTGAACTGTTTCCCATAGTGACTTGGAATTGAGTATCTGAGGGGGTGAGTCCTAGCTTGGATGCCAATGTGGGGTCAATGAAACTTTCATCAGCCCCTGTGTCTAAGAAATCCTTTTCATGGAATACTTTATCTCCTACTTCTAGGGTCACTATGATATACTTATAAGACTGGGAGGTAGTGTTTAATTGGGTAAGGGAGCCTGAAGTTTGATTTTTTCTGGGACAGGCCCTGGTCTGGTGCCCTGCTTCATGGCAGTGGAAACACAACCTGTCTCTGTAATGTTGTTGCAACTCCTTGGGTGTCATGGCTGGTCTGGTTGCTGTGGGGCTTCTGGCCACTTGGGGTCCATGGGGGGCGGAGCCGTGGATTTCTTGGTTTAAGCTTAGTCCTTGGCAGAGCACAATCAGTTCTTCTAACCCAATTGTGGGGGGTGCTTGAGGAGGTCTTTTAACCCTGGGTTCACGCCTTTTTTGAATAGGATGGCAGCCAATTTGTTGTCCAGCATAGCACAGGTCTGTAGTTTGATGAACTCTTCTACATAGGCCTGTAGCAGGCGGCTGTTTTGCTTGAACTCCAACAGATTCATGAAGGCAAAGTGTCGGGTATTATGATCCTCTGCTGTGGCCATTAGTTCAGCCTCAAATTGAGCATAGTCTAAGCAAAACTCTACGTCTTTGGTGGTGACCTTGCCAAACCAGTCTAGGGCATCCCCTGTTAGCATGGATGCTGTTGTGTTTGGCTCCTGGGGACAACATCCAGGAGGACACAGAAGGAAATCTTTATAACAAAATATTTGATGTTCAAAGCTAGCCTTGGGTTAGCCTTCAGGGAAAAATTAAGGGCATGTACCTTAATTTCCTGGAAAACAAAAGGAGAAAGTCCTTTTGGCAGAAAGAACAGGAAAAACTTGAAGATTATTAAAGCCAACAAAAATGTGGATAAACTTGTCTTTATTAGGAGATTTGATTCTACTTAAATAGTAGACAAGGGACAGTGATCACTCAATAGAAAGACAGAGCGGCTGAGGGGGTCACATTGGGATGAATTCATACCAGGATCATTAATAGACAGGTACAATAATCTGGACTGGGTGGATATTGGACCAGGCCCATTTACAGAAGGCAAGGAATATCCGAAATCAAAAGAAAAACCAGCCAAATCTTTGCAGCTATCAATATTTGAAGGCCATATCAAAAAAGCATTAATTGCGCAATTTCCAACATCTCCCCCCTCAAGATTGGACACAGGGAGTTGATATTTGTGGAGAAATTTGGAGTGAACACGGGCAAAAGGACGTCCAGAAGACAGTAGCTTCACAGTATACTCAACGCCTTTCTTAAAGGTGACCTCACAGGGCCCAACCCAGAGGGAATCCAGCTTATGAGCTCTATCACCTGTACAATTCTGGTAGTAGAGAACCATGTCGCCTATCTGATATTCAGGGAGAGGGGCTCTAGCAGCATTGGATGGGGAGAGCTCCAGAGTCCTGACTTTGTAAGCAGTGGAATAAGCTGTTTCTTGGATGTCAATGATACAATTGGTTAAGTCTTTAACATGGACCTCAGGATGTAATACCCTAGAATGGTGGGCACCACTTGGAGTATGTATGGTAGAAAAAGGAGAACTGGAAACCCGTCAAGGCAGTGATTATGGGATACACCGTCATTAGCCAGCAAAGTACTTTGGTGTGTATGTTGAAATGCCCAAAGCTCCCGGCAAAGTAGGTGAGGATGTAGTAAGCCGACGTATACATGGCTATGGCGAGTGTTGAATGGGAGATACCAGAGGCAGCCAGGGTCCAGTGTTTGATGAGTTAAGTTGGCCAGGGTTGTGGTATGGGTCATAACCTAGTCCTTCTGTGGAGGGGCCAAAGAACTCTGAACTCTGTTGGTAGCCTCCGATCCCAAGGCAAGCTGTGAGTACAGCTGCAAAGATGAGGTAATTCATCTTCACTGGGTTGGAGGGCTGGCAAGGGCTTGATCTGTAAGCTTAACTGTAGTTGTAGTTAGAAATTTCACTTTATTGAGGGTATTAGTCTCAATAATAGCACAAGCTATTACTGAGAGGGGATCCTTTATTTATAGTGGGCCCCCACTTGCAAAGTTTTGCAAATGGAAGTAAAAACAGGGGACTGGAGTCCCCAAAAGTTTGGTCATGGGACTGGGGAATTGGTGTTTGAAGGGATGGTCAAACCCTTGTTCCTGGGCAATCTGTTGGGGTTTTGGATTGTTCTTCTTGGGGCCAATAATTTCTCCTGGATGGGTGGTCAGGTGGTGATGGCAGCTCTTGGTTTTAAACACTTCTATTTTTGACTTGGGAATGCTATTTTGGTTAGAGTCTAGGCCTAGCTGATTGTTGGCATCCCCCTGGTTCCATTGGCTGTAGGTCAAGTTATTTTTATCTCCTGGGGTTATTTTTGGATTGTCCCCATTATTTTTAGAATATTGGTTGGGTTTAAAAATAGGAGTTGGCCCTTCTTTTGGGGCCCCAGGATTATTTTTAGAATTCCTCTCTGTTTCAAGGGGGTTTCTGATTGGCTGGGTGTCATGGTGGGCTTTAGTTGGCTGGGGAGTGGGCCCTGGGACCCAGGTGGGCAGCTGGCAGTTGGCTGGGGGTCAGGGAACAGGCGGGTGGCCTGGGGGCAAGCGGCGGGTCCGCTGGGAGAGGGGTGGGCAAGCGGGTGGGAGGCTGGCGGCGGGTCCACAGGCGGCGGGCTGGGTGCGCGGGTGGCTGGCGGGCCTGCTGGTGCCAGCCTGAGCAGGCAGGAGGCTGGCGGAGGGTGGCGGGCGCCTGCTTGGATGTTAAATTATTCCGGCTTCCATAAAAATCCATTTTTCCCAAATTTTGATCTTTCTTTTCCCCTGATAGTGGGGGAAATTCCCTATCAAATTTTGCCCCTCCTGTTGAACATTTATCCACCTGATTCCAACATTTTTTCCCTAGTCAAAATCTGGTTTATGTCAGGAATATTCCTGACACAGGATTTGCAGACACATCAACTTCAATCAAGGGGGGTGTGATGATCCACATGTTTGGTGGTTTGCAGGCGGGGCTTATGTTGGCCAAGTGAAAGTTTAGTAACTGTTGTTGAAGAAAGCTGGCTGGAGGACCAGAAGATGATGGTGAAGAACTAGTGGTCCGGAGAAATGAGCCAAGATTTTGCCAAATTTATTTGCCAAAGTGAGAAGATGTGGAATATTTTGCCTTGGTTTAGTATGAAAATCAAGAAGGAATGTGGATAGTAGTTTAGGTAAGATATTTATTTATTAAGTTCCTAGGATAGACAAAGGTATGCTGCTATGAGAGCAGGATACAAGGTTGTTTTGGTGGGATGTTTTCCTTGGATTTTACTATATTTGTAAATATATGGGGAAAACTTTGAAGAGGTCCAGAAAAAACAATTTAAATAGTATTCTACTATTTAAATGGGGTTGGGTTGAATGCAGGAAGAAATGGTGCCGGAATAATGGACTGGTTAACGCTTTGGTGCATGAAGAGTTGTCAATTTGAATGGTTTGAGCTGTGGAAATGATTTTCATAGTTGGATCCTGGTGGAACTTCAGAAATGGTCTATTTCCGCGCTCTGCATTCATTGGTTGAGTTCTGGAAGGTTTTCTGATGAAAATGATTGGTTGGAAGCCAAAAGCTTAAAGTATAAGCAAGGAAATAGTATATTAATACTTTAAGCTTTTGAGAAAGTAAGTATGTAAGCTTAAGTTATTATAGGAAAAAGTGAGCGACAATAGTTTAAGCTTATGAAGAAAGCCATTTTGAGGGCGGAACTGTTGGGAAAAGGACACTATAAGAAGGTGGCTGGCTGGAAAGTTACGGGGTCTTTTGACGGTCTTTTTGGAGGTCATTCCAGGTCTTTGAGAGGACACTTCTGGGTCTCTTGAGTTTCTGCCAAGAGGTTTTGGAATCCTTTTGATCACCAGCAGGAGCTTGGTTAGAGCTGAAGCCCAAGATAACGGAGCAGGAGCCCAAGAATAAGGAGCGGGTTCCTAAGCGCGGCGCAGAAGTTTGATTCCAAGGGGCCGGAGTCCACATTTGAGGAGCAGGAGTTCAAGTCTAAGGGGCAGACGTCCAAGACTTAGGTGCAGGAGTCCAAGACCAAGTACAAGGAGTCCAAGATGTTGTTGGAGGACTCCAAGTATTGGCAAATCCATTTTGTTTCCCTGACCCCCTGGGCCCTATACCAGAAGGTTTCTAAGGGGATCTTCCTTCTGAGAGTGAATAAAAGCCCATTTTGACCCCTATACATATTTCTGAGATACATTATCCCCTTACTAGAGAATGACAACCCCTTCCAGCCGGTCCCTGGCTATAATCCAGGACACACTTGGGGACCAGCAGACAGGAACCCCACAGGGGGTCCCAAGATTGAGGGGGTGGTGGCTTCATGCCCATACAGCATGGCAAAAGGATACTGACCAGTCACTTGGTGTCTACTGAGGCGGTAAGCAAACAGGGCAGCAG
This sequence comes from Entomophthora muscae, assembly GCA_014839935.2. Classification (NCBI taxonomy): domain Eukaryota; kingdom Fungi; phylum Entomophthoromycota; class Entomophthoromycetes; order Entomophthorales; family Entomophthoraceae; genus Entomophthora; species Entomophthora muscae. The sequence continues at coordinate 336,342 of QTSX02007151.1, read as the reverse complement.
GGAGGAACATATCCCAATTAGCAGTGTCAGAGAGCGTGAGCTTCCTCATTATGGACACAAGGTTGGGGTTTGCTTGTTTGACAGTTCCATTAGTTGAGGGGTTATATGGCGCAGAGAACAATTGGTGGGTCCCCATAGCCTCTACAATAGACATGATGAGGAGAGCATTAAAGTTGGTACCATTGTCAGAAAGCAGGACTTGAGGGTAGCCATGTCAATAGAAGATGTCTTGCAGCAAGAAATTAGCTGTGGTCTTGGCAGCTATATCTTTTGTTGCTCTGGCTTCAACTGATTTGCTAAAATGGTCTACAGCAACTAAGATAAACTGACACCCTGACCTAGACTGAGGGAAAGGCCCAACAGCATCAATACTCACCGTGTGGAAGGCATGTTTTGGAGGGATGAGCTTGAACTGATGTTGGGACAGGCAAGGGCGTTGGAGCTGGCAGGAATGACAGGAGGCAAGGACATCAGGGACCAGGAGGTGCATGTTCTCCCAATAGAAGTTTTTGCACAACCAGTCATGAGTCTTTGCTATGCCTCCATGTCCAGTGTCAATGTGAGCTTGGAGGATAATAGCTATCCTCATGCTAGGGCAAACATAGGGTAGGTAGGCATTGTTAACCTTTTTGAATAGCTGCTTATCACAAACTACAGTGTCCTTGGATAGGGTCTGTAGCGCCAAGCAAATGCCTTCTGGATCAGTGGTCCAAGATTCAGGATACCCTATTAATTTGTTTAGGCAATCAGCGTCAGCGGGGTGGATAGCTAGAATTGGCATCCTTGACAGGCCATCAGCGTTCTGATGTTGGGCCCCGGACAGTGTATCACAGTGAAATTGTATCCTTGTAGACACAGAGCCCAACACACTAGTCAACCTTCAGGCTTCTTTAGCTGTTGAAGCCATTTGAGGGAGGAGTGATCTGTGATCACCGTGAAGTGGGTCCCATAAATGTAGTGCATAAACTGTTTTACCGCGTGCAGCACCGCCAAGCATTCCTTTTCAGTGACAATGTAGTTCTTCTCGTGCTTATTGAGGACTCTTGATGAGTAGGCTACAGGTCAAGCCACGCCTTCATTGTCAAGCTGGGCTAGGATGGCACCCACTGCTACTCCACTAGCATCAGTATACAAGATGAACTCTTTATCATAATCAGGATAGACCAAGATAAGAGCCTCTTTGAGCTTGGACTTCAACACTTCAAATGCTTGTTGTTGGCTGTCCTTCCATTCAAAGGAGACGTTGCAAAGCAACTGGACAAGGGGTTCACTCAGTTCAGCAAAATCAGGTATGAACTGTTGGTAGTAGCCCATCATACCAAGGAATACTTGAACCTCTCAAAGATTTGTGGGAGATAGCATCTTGTCAATGGCTTCCACCTTATTATTCATGGGGCAGATTCCAGTTTGAGTGACCTCATGACCTAAGAATTCAAGACGTTCTTTAAAGAAGGGGCACTTGGAGGGTTTGAGTTTCAAGCCAGCTTTTCAAATCTTGATGAAGACAGCCTTGAGGTGTTCCAAGTGGTTGGTAAAGGTAGCGCTGAATACAGTAATGTCATCAAGGTACACAAGGACACAAGAGAGCTTTAGGTCTCGTAGGATGGAGTTCATAGCTTGTTGAAATGTGGAAGGGGCATTGCAGAGTCCCTGGGGCATACAAGTGGGTTCAAAAAGGCCTTCTGAGGTGATAAGTGCAGCCTTCTCTCTGTCTTCAGGAGATAAATCAACTTGCCAGTAGCCAGAGGCTAGATCCATGGCTGAGAAAAACTTGGAACCACCCAGCTGTCTGAGAGCATCATCAATTCTGGGCAAGGGGTATGAGCCTTTCTTAGTGAGGGAGTTCAGGCAGCAATAGTCCATCACAATACAATGTCTGCCATCTTTCTTCTTGAGGATCAGTAACAGGGAAGCCCAAGGACTTTGGGAAGGAGCTAGTAACCCAGCGTTTAGTAGCTGCTTGAGTTCTTTAGACACCTGAGCATCCTCCACTCTACTATAGCAGTATGGTTTGGCACAAAAAGGGGGTGCATCCCCAGTATCAATCTGATGGAAGACTCCCTTAGCCTGGCCATAATCCATAGGTCCAGAGGCAAAGATGTTGCTAAACTGATTAAGCAGGTCCAACACGTATTTTTGTTGGACATGAGACAATTGGGGGAAATCAGCAGCAGTGAACAAGGAGAGAACTTGAGGATTGTCTTCAGGTAGATTGAAATCACTAAAAGTTCCAAAGGGGTAGAGAGAGGCTACTTGTTCTGCTCCCAGTATATGCCCATGCTCTACAACCTGGCCTCAGGTCACCTGCATGGGCAGGGCTATCAGGTTGGTAAGCAGTAATTTTACGGGCTCTTTGTGGGTTTGATCTAGAATCCCAGGACACAGGCGGGGTTCCTTATGGCTTAGGGAATCAGGAGAGTAGAGTTCCAAGAATGATTTTTCAATTAGTTCATAAGAAATCTGGGAATCAATCACCACTTGAGAGCCTGGGGGAATGGTGATAGCTGCTGGTGCTAGAAGAGGTACCACTTCTTCCACAGGGCAGGAAGGAGGAGGGGTGCGCATGTTGGAGGAGTGAGTCCTATACTTGAGAGAGAAGATACCCGTAGGGTACTCAAGCACGCAAGTTTTAAGACGTTTTCCTGGGAGGCGCAGAGGTTCCTCAAAGATCAAAGGGACCTCGTATCCTAAGAGCAAAAGGTATCCATCTCATAAGTTTACAATCCTGTTATATTCTTGGGGGATTTTAGTACCAACCAAGAGGTCATAGCTTTTGTTCTCAAGTACTACAGCGGGGGAAGCAATGAGGATTTTCCCAAACCTCATGGAAAGAGCGGAGTAGGTACTAATGGTCCGCGTTTGTGCCATGCCAGCGGTGCCATACAACTGAGTGTAGTTGAGGTCAGGTGCCAGCTTAAGTTTCTTCATTAATTTTGAAGATACTACGTTGACTGGAGAACCCGTGTCCAAGATGGCTTTGATTTTAACCTTTTGGATTGATATTTTCACGCAGGTTGTATCTTTCCCAAAGGGGGGCAAGACTGCCAACACATCTTGTGCAGCCTCTAGCTCCTTTTCCCATTTAGCTAGCATGCACTGTAACGCAGGAATCTCCTTATATACAGTCTGTAGCGGGAGAGATACAGTTACGTTTTGGAAGAGAGCTTCAGCTAGCTCAGCTGCTTCCTCAGAAGAATCAACCAATACGGGAGGTTGATGGGCTTGAGCTAGGTAAGGGCAAGCCACCATGTTTTTAGCTTCACTTACAGGTACTTGGGAAGTGGTGGTGGTCTTCCCAGAGCAAAGCTTGTATGGGAAAGAGATAGTTTCTGGAACAGCCAAGACAGAATAGCCATAACTATCAGAATCTTTACTATAAGAATCTTCAGGGTCCAAATCACTGGAAAGATTGTGAAATAGATGAAGGATAGTTTGGCCAGAGGAAGAGGGAGCTTCCTCATCAGACAGAGGATCAGGGGGAGAAGGGGAAATTGGTCAGCAGAGAGTGTCTCTGTTTCTAAGCTGACCTCTCTTTTCCCGCCTGTTCCTTGGGATTTTAACCTTCCACTCAGGGATTAGTGCAAGTATGCAAGTGGTGCCCTATTTGACTGCAGTTATGACAACCTTGCCTCTTAGCCTGTCCACCAGCACCCAGAGTCATAATGTGTGGCGTATTAGAGGTAGTCCCAGCATTATTGGCTTTATTCTCACGCACCACCGTACCTCCATGGGTTAAATGCATGTCTTGCAAGAGCGTCTTAATACTCTTCATGGAAGTGAGGGAATCCTTGTGTGCCTTAAAGTGTAGGCAAAGAAGCTGGTTCACTTTCAAAGCATTTGAACAAGCCATGTAGGCTTCCCAGGGAGTTAACTGTTGACTAGTGATTAACTGCTGGCCTTCAATGTAGAAACAATCCACAAACTCAGCCAGGGTTTCTTTGGGCTTAAAGGCAATGTGAATAAATGCATCCTTCTTGACCTCCAAGCTGAGATCTCCTCTGAACTCCTCAATAAGGAGGCGCTTCATGTCCTCCCAAGTGACAATGGAGGGAAGCTTGGGGACCACTACTTCTTGGCATGTGGGATGGAGACAGGTGAGGATATGTTCCTTTTTGAGTTTGTCAGTAGCCCTACGCATTGCAGTTTTGTAAATGATTAGAAAGGTGGCAATGGTAGAGGTTTTAGGATTGAATATCTGCTTGAAGGTCATTTTGTAGTTTGGGTTGATAGACGAGGACAAGGACTGACTATTTTCACCAGGGTTGAGGACATTAATATGAGGGTTGCCTTCAAACTCAGATTCAGCAGCAAATTGTCTAGCCCAGAGGAGTCAAGGGCTTTCCTCTAGGGTGTTCAAGGTAGAGCTGTTCTGTCCACAAATATCCCTAGCAGTGGCTGCAGCAGTTCTAAATTTTTCAATCTTAATTTATTGTACTGCCAAGGTGCCAGCAATTCCATTGAGGCGAGTAGTCAGGGAAGTGGTCTGAGCAACCAAAGGGGCAACTTGTCCATTTAGAGTCTCTGTAAGCAGGAGAGGTTTTGGACCTCTCTTTCCAATGTGTCTTGCCTATCAGCTACATCATTTGTCACTTTGGCAAGTTGATCTAGAGCACACACACAGTAGACCCGGGGTTGACCTTCTAAGCCGGGGCAACAACCATGATTGTCATGAGCGGGAGTATTAACGACTTCACCTTCTTCTTCATCTTTAGATTCAGATGACAAACCTTCAGAATTAGAGAGGCGCTGTCTTAAGTACTCAATTTCACCTCACAAAGTAGCCACCTGATCAGTGAGAGAGGCAATAAAAGGGTCAGGCATTGGTTCAACTAGAGGGGGGGTTCTGAACAGAAGCTTGACGTCAAGTGGTAGCCTTGAGTTCAGCAATTGCCTCCCATACCTTGGTTTCAAAAGCAGATGGGGCCTCAACAGGAGGAGCGGGAGGAGTCACTTTGATAGATGCTACTCTATTGTCCACATAATTTTGCACTTGGTATAGAGTGTCACCTAGTGCAGCCTTATCCAGACTGTATTGATGCTGCAGATGGCGGCCCCAAGTATCAACATGAGCTCCCACTAATTCAAGTTGCAAGTTGACATGCTCCCTGAATTGATTAAGTTCACTAACCAGAGTCTCAAAATCCTGGCAATGGTTTAGCAGAAAGGCCACAATTTGCTCACGCCATGCTACCTGATGTTCATCCAATTTGCATAGTTGGTCCTTGATGTATCCAGGGAGCAAGGAACAAAGGGAGTTCAGGGAGGAGGTTAAGTACTTCTATGCAATTCCAACAAATTGTGCTGGTTATCATAAATACACGCAAAGAGACTGTGGGACCATTCTTGATAGGCCATATTTTGAGCATGGTTATTTGAGACAGCGGTGGCTACAGCATTTAATAGTTGATTCTGGGGTCCTAAGGCGAGTTGATGGTGAACTAGGGAAGGTTGGATGAACTGGTTGACCAACACGCCAATTGTATCCATGGATTCCATCAACTTGGGGGGAGACCAAAGTCCAAAAGGAAGAAGTACAGGTCTTCAGAACTGTACCCAGGACGGAGGCCAGGGATAGTGTGCATTGCCACAGTGCCAGAATGGAGAAGGGAGCAGGCAGCAGCATGAGCTTGCTTGTAATTGAGAGAGAAAGCTGGAAGGGGGGCCCACATGGGCCCAGGAGGCAGAACCAAAACCATAGGAGTTGAGGGGGCATTGGTGATGTCTTCTTCTAAAGGGGGACTAGAAACTTTAGGTTGCTTGGGTACTTTAGAAACAAAGGGAGAAGGACCAGAGAATGCGCGTGGGAACGGGGTAACCAAAGGGCTTGCAGCCCCTGTAGTGAGCACCATTTTGTTGTGTTTGGCTCCTGGGGACAACATCCAGGAGGACACGGCGGAAAATCTTTATAACAAAAGATTTGAGGTTTGAAGCTAGCCTTGGGTTAGCCTTCCGGGCAAAATTAAGGGCATGTACCTTAATTTCCTGGAAACAAAAGAGAAAGTCCTTTTGGAAGAAAGGACAGGGAAAAGCTTGAAGATTATTAAAGCCAACACAAATGTGGATAAACTTGTCTTTATTAGGATATTTGATTCTACTTAAATAGTAGACAAAGGACAGTGATCACTCAATAGAAAGACAGAGTGGCTGAGGGGGTCACGTTGGGATGAGTTCATACCAGGATCATTCATAGACAGGTACAATAATCCGGAATGGGTGGATATTGGACCAGGTCCATTTACGGAAGGCAAGGAATATCCAAAATTGAAAGCAAAACCAGCCAAATCTTTGCAGCTATCAATATTTGAAGGCCATATCAAAATATCATTAATTGCACAATTTCTGACAGATGCTACTCCCAAGGCTTTGACTGTGTTGTTGGGATAGGCAGCGGCATTGGCTAGGAAGTGCAGTCACAGTACTGGCATGGCTCTTCTAGCTTCCTCTAGGCTGAGCTTGCCCATCTGGGGCATGGTCACATTGGAGGTGGTTTGGTTCACAATGACGTTCTGTACTTGGGAGGAGGTTGCTGTGGATGGGTCTTTGCTCTCTGGAGCATCCTTAGAATCATCCAAGATCCATTTTGTTCTCTTCCACATGGAGGAGATTCAGTATGATAGCCACAAATAACAGTAATAAGCAATAATCATAAAAACAAACATTCAAGTAGACCCAAGTGCTAATAACATCTTGGGGCCCAGGTTACCAAGTTTGGGGTGGATCATCATAATGTCAGAATACCAGGAGTACCGTGGAGCTCCAGCAGGTGAGGGAGGAGTTGAAGCAGGTACTGGCATGGCCCACCAGATGATGGGACCTAACTTTAACAGGTAGGAAAGGGCCTTCCCAGCAACAGCCCAAGGCCCAGCTGTTGGCAAGGCAAAGTCAATCAATCTTGTGAGAGCCAGGTAAAGCACTCCCAGGAATTGACTACTCTGGCCAGCAGCATCAGAGGTGGGTGGGGTTGATATGGTTGGTTTGGGTGTTGGGGGTGGTTCCATGGGGACCAAGTAGGTGGCAGGATTGTTGTACTTCCCGTTGAAGATCAAAGGGTAGATGGTGATTGCTTTGCCGTCACGGACAATTGGTAGGGTTCCTTGGGAGCCTTTGGGCAGATGTACCACTGCAAGTCTTCCAATGTCCAGGGTTTGTGGTCAGGATTGGCGGGATACTCAGTGAAATGCACAGGGCCAAATGGAGTGTTGGGTGGGAGGTAGTAGTCAAAGGCTTTGGTTTTATCAGCTGGAGTCTGACTATCTATCCCAGTAGATGGGTACTGACACTTGGGTGTATGCAGATGGAAGAGTATCAAAAATAGGTATGGAAACAGATTAGTGAACCAAAGGTTCATAACAACTTTATTTGGTAAGGATGACAATACAGAACTTTTTCAAGTGCTTCTGATTTATATACTTACTCACATGCAGGTGCCTCTGGGTATTCTTCTGATGCTATCTGTGTGGCAAGGCTTGACATCTCAGGTTCTGCTGTTTGGTTGGCTGCTTCATGGTTATTTTTGGGGTTTTCAGGAACAGTTGTTTGGCTTTTTGATGGTCCATCTTGGCTTGGCTGGTCATTGATTTTGGCAGGTTTGGCTTCTGGGGTTATGGGATTTTTTCTAATTTGATCACCTTTTTTGGACTGGCTTGACAGGCTCTCTTGAGCCCAAAGAACTTGATTAAAAAAGGGGTCCCCAATTGGGGTCCCCAAATTACTTAATGGAGAGTGGGCTTGATCTGGGTTTACTGGGCAGCTAAAAATAGCCTGGCCAGGCCCAGCCAAACCTACCAAGGCTTGGGCATAGCTTTTGGGGCACAAAGCGGGCCCCTCAGCTACCACTAGGGCGGGAATGGTTCCTGCACCTGATTTGCTTTGAAAAGCAAAAATCCAGGTGCAGGTGAATCTCCCCTGCCCGCTAGCCCCGCCTGGTGGCTAGGAGCGGGTTTGATTCCCCCTGAGGCTTTGAACTTGTTACTTTTGTAACACACCCAAATCTTCTAATAGAAGAGTGGCGCAGTTCCCAGGTGTCGATTGCAGCAAGAAACCCTATTTGTGACCAACTGGCAAAATCACAAAACAGATTGGTACGGGTGAAGCTTGGTCACAACACAGATTGTGATTATTTTGGTGCTGGTTGTAGTGAATTCTAATTGCCTACAAATATTTAGAAATCATTCCAGTCAGCTTGAATCAAATTTTTGTAACTGGCTTATATTCTTGCTTCCTTGACTTCCAATAAATCATCTTTATCTCTTTCACTACATTTTTAGTGCCTTTTATAATTGATCTGCAGAGGCAGGCGCTGCTGTCTCCTGCTGTGGTTTGCCCTTGTATTCCCCTTTTTATATGTGTTGAATATTCAATATTTGTTGTTCACTGCAACACCGTCCCTACTCTAATCCTGGTTGGTTCAGCTTGGATGTAAATTGGGTGTGTCGAGCATCGCTGGCATTTAGCATTTGAAAGTGTCGTATTTCGAGCTTATTGGAAGCACCCCAACCTGGGTCAGAGGATTGTAAAAGTTCCAAATGACGTCCTCTTCAGACGTTAAAATTTACCAGCCAAAAAAATCAGCTGCATGTCAAGGGATGGGGAAAAAACAGACCAAAATTATCTGGGATGGGGGTAAAAATCGAATAATGGTATTTGCTTTGCAATTCAAAGCACCAGATTAAATGGAGCAACCCTCAACATACGCTTCTTTTAATAAAGTTGAGGATCATGAGCCTCATTTCTTTAGACTAGGTTTATATGTTTAGATTTCGCAAAGCTATAAAGATCAACTTTGAATTTATGATGAGACCGATAGTCAACTGATCCTAAAGTTTAACATACTTTGCTAAAAGCCCTACAGGCATATAAAATGCTGCATGTGGCACTTGACCCAAGCTTTATTCTCCGAAACAGTCCGTTGGTGGCTTACTAATTGACATAAGCATAGCTAAGAAGTCTCTATTGTGATCAGCTGTTGTTGCTATGCCGCCCCACAGAGAAACCAATTCCAGGCTTGGGTTCAAGTAACTTTTCTCTTTTGTATGGCACTATAAAAGGTTCCGAATTCCAGAGCAAGTTTCAAACCATGTTTTTAAACCTTTTTAATTGATTTCTATTTACAAATCGCTCTAAAAGCTTTCAATACTCTGAACTTAAGGAATTTTGCTCAGAAGCTGCCATTCTCCTTAAAAATCAAAAGTCCAGGAAGAACTCATGAATATTGAAAAATAAGTTTGCATTAAAATGGAATAATAGATTACCAGGGTTTATAGCTTTCAAATGCATAGGCGCAGGGGCATATGGAACAGTCTTTCATACCATCCGTTTAGCCACCAACCAGAGTGTTGCAATTAAGAGGATAAAGTTCGCCGAAACGGTCCAAGGTGTCCCTGCTTATGCGTTACGAGAAGCAGCCGTCCTAAAAAGACTGGTGCACAAAAACATTGTCAAGTAAACTGGCCAAGGCTATAGAATCTTAATGTTAGGCTATATGAAGTGCAGATAGTGAATAGACAGATGTTCCTTATTTTCGAGCTCCATCCAAGAGATCTTGAGCACCTGATGAACTCTGCTAAGAAGACAGGTTATTTTAGCGCTTCCATTATCAAAGTACGGTTTTTGCTGATGGATTTTTAACTTTAAATAGCGCTTCATGAGAGATATTCTGAGTGGCATCAATTTTATACACTCTCGGACACTTATCCATCGGGATCTTAAGCCCACAAATATCCTGGTGGCAGCTGATTTTCAGCTTAAATTGTGTGACTTTGGATTTTGTCGAACTGAAGATTTAGAATGTGCTTTCACTCCTGAGGTATTGTCTCAAAGGGTATTTTATTGATGGCGTAGGTTGGGACTTGTTATTACTATTCGCCAGAAGTCTGCCTTGGTCGAAGTGACTATGGATGGGGTGTTGACATATGGGCGGTAGGGTGTATCTTTGCCGAGCTGTTTAAGCTTGCGCCTTTCTTTGAGGGTGAGGTCTTTTATTGAAATGTGCTGACTGCTGCAGGAGAGACAAAACTGGCAAATCTACTTTCAATCTTTAGGTAAGAGAGTGTACATTATGACTGTGTTTCACCAACACCTCGGCTATCCTAGACAACTCGGCTCGCCTAATGAGGAAAACTGGCCCCAGTTCTCTAAAATGTATATTCCACTCGAATTTCCCTGCACCCCGGGGATTCCTTTATCCACAACCTTCCCTAGGATGGATGCTCAAGCCCTTGATCTTTTGCAGGTATAGTTCAGCTATTATATTTGCCCACCTTCTCAATAGAAGCTTCTTGCCTACTCTCCTGCACGCCGATGTTCAGCACTTGTGGCCTTAAGGCATCCATACTTGACCCAAGTAGATGCTGAAGGAAGCAAGGAAGGGTAAGTATTTCCAATTCAATATGCTAATATATATTTTCAGAAACCCTGCCAAAATAGCTTCCAGCATGAAGTGTACCCTTCTCTGATGTAAATAACCATTTCTAAAGTATTAAATAATTGGCATTAGCAACAAAACTTCTATCTTTGACTTGCTATCAGTTGTTTAGTTCTTAATTCAAATAAAGAACTGGAAAGAATCTATTTAACACACAAATTAGCTGACAACTTGATTCAGGCCAATGCTGCAAAGCATAAGTGGTAAAATGTAAATCCTGAAAAAAATACACTCGGAATCCCACAATAGCTCAAGCACAACACTTTAAAGGTTAAGCCATACAATAAACTAAGGTCCTTACCAAGTAAAATGCTAACCTAGCATCCAACTGACTATCAAAATAGTGGGGTTGAATATATGAGAAGTCAGCAACCCAAACAAAAAGATCTATGACTTGTCAATTTCTGCCAAGGATCCAGAGTCAAGATATATTAGACTGCGTTCACTATCTGAAAACTTATGGCTAATAGTCCTCAAATAAGGAGAGTAATCAAGTTGATCTAAGAATATTGTCTCAGCTAAGAGAACACTTCTCCTCTCTGAAGCCATATCACAAGCTATAAAATTTGTTCATTCTGAAATAAAGGTATCATCTAATCCAATCTATTTATCCTCTATAACTGCTAAATTAGCACAGTTGCAAAATTATTAGCCCATGTAGGTTCCACATCCTGCCTTCTGTTGGTGAAGATTCCCAAATCTCTCTGCACACATCACAAAAGGTAAATCCACAAAACATCATGGTAGTTATCTCCATCAACTATATTGCCTACATTGTGGGCTTCATCATCCCCAAAGGTCCTATAGTCTATCAAGAGATGACAGTACCACTGAAGAAATTTGATGCTCTCTCCCTGCAAGATTTCTTCCAATCTCACTACAACTACTTGCCAGCCTTCAGGAGCTAATGCTGGTACAAATATCTTAAAGGCTATACAGTGCCACAGTTAACCTTTTTACAGGTGCCAATAAAAAAGGCTACTATCTGGATGCAGTCCACCTAAAGCAATCTTACACAAATGTAATGCCCTGAATGCCCCTGGATTTCAGAAGCCTCTATCAGACTTACTCTTAACACAGTAGATTGGTGTGATCAGCAGCACTGTACTTTTCACAGCTGTTGAGATGGACAGATCCAATTCAGATTAGAGCAAACCAAAGTTACACACAGGAAAAACATAAATAGCACAAATCTTTTAAGTAACATCAGTAAACAAGGAGCCTTCAATATTTTTAATTTGACACAGCAAACACCAGCAAGAATCATAGCCACACTCAAAGCTAAGGATATACAACTGAACAGCAGAACAAGTCAAACCCACACATGGATATTCCAGATTTCAAACAGCACTTGGTGTTACAAAAGTAACAAGTTCAAAGCCTCAGGTGGAATCAAACCCGCTCCTAGCCACCAGGCGGGGCTAGCAGGCGGGGGAGATTTGCCAGCACCTGGATTTGCTTTGAAAAGCAAAAATCCAGGTGCAGGAACCATTCCTGCCCTGGTAGCAGCTGTGGGGCCTGTTCTGGGCCCCAAAAGCTATGCCCAAGCCTTGGTGGGTTTGGCTGGGCCTGGGCAGGCTATTTTTAGCTGCCCAGTAAACCCAGATCAAGCCCACTCTCCATTAAGTAATTTGGGGACCCCAATTGGGGACCCCTTTTTTAATCAAGTTCTTTGGCCTCAGGAAAGCCTGTCAAGCCAGTCCAAAAAAGGTGATCAAATTAGAAAAAAATCCTATAACCCCAGAAGCCAAACCTGCCAGAACCAATGGCCAGCCAAGCCAAGATGGACCACCAAAAAGCCAAACAACTGTTCCTGAAAACCCCAAAAATGACCATGAAGCAGCCAACCAAACAACAGAACCTGAGATGCCAAGCCTTGCCACACAAATAGCACCAGAAGAATGCCTAGAGGCACTTGCATGTGAGTAAGTATATAAATCAGAAGCGCCTGAAAAAGTTCTGTATTGTTGTTAGAGTGAAACAGTGAGCCGCATGATTCAAGGACAAACAATGAGGATACAGTAAACAAATTGTGAGTTGCTTGAGCAACAGGAGACCAAATTGGAAGGAAAGTTTAATCATCTGGGCGCCAGTGGTCGTGTAGCAGAAGATGGAGGTCAAAATTGTCAGGATGCAAATGATTTGCAGGGGTAAATTAGAGAAAGAATCTGAGGGCGTCAACATGTAAAGGGCGGGCCAAGGCGCAGCCATGGTATCAATGGCAGCCTTGAAGACAATAAATGCTAATCTGTCAAAGACAGGGGCAAACAGCCCCAGATGAGCCAACATTTTTTTGAAAACTTTCTTTTATTTTAGTAAAATTAAGCTATCTAGAAACAAGTTTCTAGAGGGGAAATGGGGAAGTCTTAAGGGAGTTCAAGATGGGGCAGGAGGGGATTCCGTGGCATCTAATTGACTGGCAAGAATATTTTCAGCAGTTGGAGGTCCTGCATTGGAATTTAACTCAATGATGTTATAATTTGAAAATTTCAGGCAACCAGCAGGTCAAGCGCTGCCATCCCCAAATAGTGTATAGTGCATAATTTTCTTGTCATAATTATTTGGGGAAAAATAAGGCAGGTCCAGATTTTTCCAGGACTAGTTGGGCAACCCCAGCTTTACCCATTTTTATCTATGATGGCATTTAAGCCGTCAATTTCTTTCAAGGGTTTGGCTGCAGTTCTTTGCTGGTTTCTGGTTTTACGGGAGCGCCCTATCCCTTTTATTTGATTCTCTACTGTAACAATCAACATCCTTACCAAATAAACTTGTTATGAACCTTTGGTTCACCAATCTGTTTTCATAACTATTTTTTATACTCTTCCATCTGCATACACCCAAGTGTCAGCACTCCTCCACTGGGATAGATAGCCAGACTCCAGTTGACAAAACCAAAGTCTTTGACTACTGTCACCCAGCCAACGCTTCATTTGGCCCTGTGCATTTCACTGAGTACCCCCCAAATCCTGACCACAAACCCTGGACATTGGAAGACTTGCAGTGGTACACCCGCCCAAAGGCACCCAAGGAACCCTATCAAATTTTCTGTAACGGTAAAGCAATCACAATCTACCCATTGATCTTCAACAGGAAATACAACAATCCTGCTGCATATCTGGTCCCCATGAAACCACCCCCAACACCCAAACCAACCATGTCAACCCCACCCACATCTGATGCTGCTGTCCAGAGTAGTCAATTCCTGGGAGTGCTTTACCTGACTCTCACAAGATTGATTGACTTTGCCTTGCCAACAGCTGGGCCTTGGGCTGTGGCTGGGAAGGCCTTTTCCTGCCTGTTAAAGTTAGGTCCCATCATCTGGTGGGCCATATCAGTACCTGTTTTGACTCCTCCCTCACTTGCTGGAGCTCCATGGTACTCCTGATATCCTGACACTTGGATACATATTATTTTTTACAGAAAAGTCATAATAAGGACACAGAATCATCAAATAGAGATCACACAGCAGCTGAACATATAGCAAACAAAACCCAACAAACAGTAGATAACCTTCAATTCATCTTGATTAAAAGCAAGCTTCAAAAAAGAGGAAGAAGTATCCCCATTGTGGTGCTCCTGCTCCTAGGAGGTCACCAAGGTGTGCCCTGGGTCAAAGCCAGGGACCAGATGGGTTGAGGTTGTCATCTTCAGGGATATTTGTTCTATGGAAATGATAAAAGTGAATTATCTAAACACTCTGAAAGAGACTCACCATGTTCCCTAATCATCATTGGCAAGTGACAACTAGGGAAAAACATATTTCATAACAATGCATAGGCTACCAAGGTAGCTCCATCATCTAGGGGGGCTGTTTTACATGCTAACCTTCAGTATAACAATATCCTGGATCTCCAGGCTATAGGCCCCGTGTTACTTATTTCCCAGCCAAGCATTTTCCATGAGTGAACAGACTGACATTCTGTATTTTATGATCCTCTCAACCAGCTTCATAATCATTATCACTAGGGAAGTCCTATGTCACAAGAAGGTAGAATAGGGGTCAATATTGTGTCATTCCCTGCCCCAAAGGGCAGGCTTCTTAGATTATTTAGTTTATTTTTGCTTTAATTTAATCTTTCTTTTGTTTTAAATATTTGAAATTTTAATTTAGAAGTTAATAATTAAGTATTCTAAGTTATTTACCTTGTTTTTTTACGTCAATTCACATTTGAATTGCTGTTGTCTTCTCCTTTCTTCTAGCTATTCTAATAGTTTAATATTTTCTGCTTGAATTTAGGGAATTTTAATTTTTGCTCACCTTTTTGAAACTCCTGGTTACATTTTTGCCCGCTTCCCCAGTTTTATGTTGCTGGTCTTGCGGTTTACATATGGCTTCTTTTCCCCTTCTCCTCCAGGTTCTTTCTCCAAAACTTCTCCAGTTGCTCCTGTCCTTAGCTTTTTTATCCTTGCCTATCATTTTTCCAACTGGAAAAGCTGTCTTATAAATAAAGAGCTTGTGAAGAGTAGGCTTTAAGCCAAAATTCTAAGTGATTTCTTCCCTTCAATCTTTTACCAATTTTTAAACTTCAGATTTTAATTTTAAGAATTTCAATTTTTAAGTAATTAGTTCTAAGTTTTTCTTATTTCTTTCTTCCTAGTTAAAAAATGGAAGTTGTAAAACAACAAGCCTTAGGCTTGTTGTATCCATTATTTTCCATCAAGAAATCTTTTGATAGTTACATGTACCAGTTTGCCAATGGAGAATATCCCAATATTGACATTCCCTTAGTTACTAATTGTTCATTGTTAAATACCCTGTTTTATCTTCTTTGTTATTGTTCTTAAATTCTATCACTCCTTTTGTAACTCAGTACAGGTTTTTAGCAGGATTCCGTAAAATTATATTACAGACAGTACCTACTTTTTTATACCTTCTGAATCTTACCCTAATGCTTTACATGCTTTAGTTTATAACCTTGCACCATTATGAGCAAGACCTTACAGATTGGCTTTTATTTGCATCAGAAGGAAGATTCTCTCAGAAATCTTTTGGACTGTATCCTGTTTTGGAGGGAAAGTTTTGGGTTGCCAAGTCTTGGTCTCCTTGTCTTATGCCTTGGACTTCTTTCACCATGTCTTGGGCCCCTTGTCTACACCTTTGCGCTTGGCTTCTTTAGTCTTCCTGCTTGGTGCTGCCCTGCTCTTGGCCTTATACTTCTCCCTGGTGGTCCTGGGCTCTGGCTCCTATGTCTTGGGCTCCTTCCTGGCTTATGGCTTTTGAAACCCACTTTTTCTCCTTGTTTCAGGCTGTCTTCCCTTAAATAGCTCCTTGTTTCTTATGCTTCCCCTTCCTGACTTCCTGATTTCCAAAGCTTGAACTATCCTGTTTTTCCTGCTCTATAATAAATTAAATTTACTTCTTTACCTCAGCCAATCAGATAGGACTTTTCCCTTTCAACTCCTTATTTTTTAGGCTTTTTCTCTTCAGTTTAACCAATGGAAAAATTTATCAAACAAGCTTCAACCTTCAGCCAATCAGGCATATGGATTGGCCTGCTTTGGCAAAAATTTCCCTGGATGACTTGCTTCTGACCCAGTTTCAAATGGTTCCACTGAAATTCCTGTCACACTTTGCCGGGTCAATTCAAATGTTTTCATCTATTTTTTACTTAATAGTTTTTTTGTACCTTAATTTCTTCAACATTTCTCTGTGTTTTTCTGTGTTCTTTCCCCCTTGGCAAAACTCAACCCTGTCTGTTGCTTGCTTTAAGCCCTTCTTAATGCCTGTCAAAAACCCATCCTTTATCCTCAGAGGTTCCCTGTGCCATTCCACATGTTTCCCTTTCTTTTTACTGAATCAATTCTTTAATAACTTCTTATTTTTAGTAATTTCTTTATTTTTTTATTTATTTATCTATTTTATTAATTCCTTTTATTTTTTTAATCATCTTCATTCTTTTAATTCTCTTATATCTTTAAATCTTTTTCTGTTTCTTATTTTTTATTCTTTTCTATTTCCAACCTCTTCTGATAGCCTTTACCTATTTCTTCTTCTCCTTCTTACTACTGCTTATCACAACTATCTTCCTTTATTCTGCTAGTCTCCTTCAGTCAACTTCTCAGACTCAGGCAATAAGTCTACAAGTGAGTTAGTGTTTGACTGGGCCCCCATAAGTGACCACCACTATAGGTCATCAGAAGCAGACATACCTCACACATTACTACTCTTTTTACTCACCCAAGTAGATAGATTGAGCTTTCAAGCACAAAAAAATCAACTTCAATTCTCAGATGTTGTGTTTCACACTATTCATGCTAATTTTATTTTGCCTTTGGCAGAGTCATATTTTGAGTACAGAATCTTTCAATTCCACTTTTCAACTCAAAATAAGGGTTGACTAAAATAGGAAAAGTTCCCATATATCTTTTTTCTGGTGACACAATTGATCCTCAACCCACTTATGAGAGTGGCCAGTGATTTATATGTTCTTCTGCTGCTTTGTGGTAAAAATTTGCCATATAAAAACTATTTTATCTACCCAATAAAATTAAGTACTGTTCACATCTTTTCTGTGATTTTTATTGTACTTTGGCACCATCTCCCTTACTGTATCTAGAGGAGATATATGATAATTATTATTCACAGGCATTTAAGGCAGCTCTCTTATTCATCCCTGAAGACTAACTGCTGGATTAGTACAAACCCAATTCAACTATTAGGAGTTCCTGTTGTGTTCCTTAGCTGCACACAAGAACACAGCATCAGATACCTCCAAATTATTAGGTTTGATAGCTGTATCTATGAAAAGCCACTCTAATAATAGTTCTGAGCTATCCATGATTTTCCCAGCAACTTTAAGACCTCCTTTTAGCCACGCTTGAGTCATAAAAAGCAAAACTTTGCCCTCTTTCCAGGTAAAGTAACCCAGCTGTAATATCACACTAGTTGAGATCAGGACTTCAATGCTACCTAAGCACACATATTGTAAAGTTACACCTTCCCCTTGAGCCTCTACTTCAATCCTCATTTAATGCTTGGGGATCTCTGCCAAATTATGCCTGGAGAGTTATCCAAAGATTTACTGAAAAGGCCCAAGAAAGGTCTACAAACTATTACTTGCAGAATTAGTTTGAAGATGCCCCCTAAACCACCCAAGATACACATCTGGTTAAATATCATGTGTGAGAGCAACTGAGAGAAGTGGTAATTGCATCCAAGACAGGTTCCTCAATTTCAGTTGAGTCAATTTTCCTTTAATTTTGTCCATTTGGATTTTTACAGGTTTTTCTGCCTCAAGAAATGCATCCAAATTCACAAATATCATTGGTCAATTAGTTTTGATATTCAAATTCCCACTCAATTTCAATTCCCTCCCTTTAAATGAGTGCAAGAGTTGTGAAAGACCTGGACTCATAATTCTCTAACCTAATAAAGTTTGAAATTTGTTAGTAGTTCTGGCCATTTATTTTTGTCTGTTGTTTTGGGTATTCATTTAATTCCTTCTCCCCTTTGGCCTCCCAGGAACTGTTGGCAATAAACTTTTGTTTGTTGCTGAAACTGCAATTTTATTGCGGTTGAGAGCTAGGGTTTGTTTCTTTATAATCTGCTCCCCAATTCTTACATATATATCAGGAAAGGACCCCAGTTATATTGCCATCCCAGCTGGTCTAAAAATGCCTATACCCCTTGGTATACCCATCCCAGGGTGCATCTTTATCCTTTCAAAGCACTAATAAGGAGCCAACTTACTAGCACCCTAAGGCATAAAGAACAAACCCAGTCACCAGGGCTAGACAAACAAAAAGGCAAGAAAATTCTATCAGGATAAAATTTTGACGGCTGGGGTAAAAGCAGAAGCCAAACCAGTAAGCTCTAGCATAAACTTTATAATAAGTTCAAGTTTGAGTGTCAGAAATTGCGCCATCCATGCTATTCCAATATGGTCTTTGGATATTGATATATGCAAAGACTTGGTTTTGCTTTCAACTTTGGAAATTGTTCACCTTTCTTAAATTGGGTTGACATCAATATCCACCCGTTCCAGATTATTTTATCTGCACCTGGCTGATCCTGCTATGAGTCCAGCCCAGAATGACCTCATCAGCCACACTGTCTACCTGGTGAATGATCAACATGCCCAGTCTACTATTTAAGCAGAATAATTTCTCCTGATAAAGACAAGTTTATCCACATTTGTGTTGGCTTTTATAATCTTGAAGCTTTTTTCCTTTCCTTTTGGCCAAAAGGAACTCTTCTTCTTGTATTCCAGTAAATTAAGGTACATGTCCTTAATTTTGCCCTGAAGGCCAACCCAAGGCTAGCCTTGAACCTCAAACCTTTTGTGACAAAGTTTCCCGTTGTGTCCTTTTGGATTATGTCCTCAAGAGCTGAACACAACATTGAGCACTTATCAGCCAACAGAAAGAAAATAAGTTTGATCAGCTCTTCTTCTGATATCAATTGAGAGCAGGGCAGGGGTAAAAACAGGTAGTGTATAGAAAGGAGGACCTGGGAAAGGAAGATCACTAAAGAAAATATTATTAAGAGATTTAAAACTCTAAATAAAGACGTTAAAGATTTTTAACATAAAGTTTTAATAAAAATAGGGAAACAAGGTGCCTAAAGGCCCTTGTTTCATTTAAAAACCATGTTTAAAGAATAAGCGCTCTATTATAAGACCCTAGAAACATTGAGACTAATTTGATAACATAGGAGTAAGGATATAAAGTTAAAAGCCTGACAAGGCTGTGAAAATGAGGTTCATATTCATGAACTAATCAAAGAATTTTGCAAGGACATTAAGTCAACCCAAATTCCCAGAAAAGTATGTCAGGAGATATTACACTGCAGTTTACAGGGCCAGAAAGGTGGTAGACTTAGGAGACACTAGAGTAGACAAGTTATGACTTTTTGAAGAGTTTAGTTGTGATGGTGCTTTGAAATAAAAGTTGTCGGTGTCTCTAGGCATTGGCCCAAACTGAGTAAAGGTTTACTATTAGCCCCCAATCTCAAGAAATTCTGTAATAACAGCAGAGAGAATGAGGTAATTTATCTTAGTCTTAGGTAGGGAATTCTTAGCTTTTTAGTTCTTTTACTTTGTACTGGTAAGTAAGGATTGTTTTATGTGATATAAAGTAGAGGGATATTATCTCAATGATAGGTTATGCTATCATTGAGAAATTGAGTTTTATTGCATACTGTTTTTCAAATGGGGAAAAATAAATGAAGCAATGGACTGGGGTCCCCAATAGTTTGGATTAGCCTTAAATTTTCTTCCTTGGGTGGTCTCATTTAGTTGCTGCATCATGATCTGGCTAGGTGTTGAATTAAAGCCCTTGTGCATGAAAAGGGCCTTTGACAGGAATTTAGATTCATCTTCTGGGGTTTGGGCTTCTGATATTCCTTTATTGGGAAACTTATGCATATTTTTGCATTTTGGACCCTAAATTGGGCAATTGCTCAATTTGGTAGCTGCCCTAAACTGCTGGTCTCCAGTGAGAGCAATGGGCTCTGGGATGGCCTGGGAGCAGCTGGCTGGCTAGGATTTGGCTGGTGTGAGCAGGTGCACAAGCAGGCAGGTTTCAGGATACCAGGAGTACTGTGATGCTCATTCAGGTGAGGGAGGGGCGGATGCAGATACTGGCATGGCCCACCAGATGATGGGACCTAACTTTAACAAGTAGGAGAAGGTCTTCCCAGCCACGGCTCAGGGTCCTGCTGCTGACAAAGCAGAATCAATCAACCCTGTTGTCACAAGTGACAAACTCCTGTTGACCATGCTCATAGGAAAACCTCAACTACAGGATTTGAACCCTGATACCCTGCAGGCCGCCTGCAGATTTTTGGACTCAAACCAGAGCAGGATTTGACTTCCGTGAATCCCCTAAAGCTTGATGAACCAAAACCACCTACATTGACACTCCCCACGGTAAAGGTTCTTGTTAACTCAACCAATCAGCGGGCGGGCCAAGCCATAGATCCCAAAATAACTTGGGCCATCACAGAAGGGAAAACAAAGAAGCTTCCTATAGAACGCAGGCCGCCCAGAGATGACCAACCCCACAACCTGCTAAGGAAATTTGAGTATTCTCAGTTTGAATCAACCAATGAATTAACTCCCACAAGGGATGCCACCAAGGACTGAAAAACCCTGGTAGACAGCATCACCCGGACCAAAGAAATTTTTAAAAGTTTACCCTTGGCAGATGGGTATACTTATACCCTGGACCCCCAGGAAGTTGCCCATTGCCATTCTTGAAATAAAGTGACATGAACCTTTGGTTCAACCAGGTTATTTCATATTTGATTTCAGCTCTATTTCATTTGCAGTCTACCTCCTGCAGTTGTGTACCTCACACCCATCAACCCCAAGAAACAGCAGACCAGCTGCCCAAATTCTATAGTCCACCAGGAGTTCCCTTTGTCCCGGTACATTTCACTGATTACCCACCAAACCCTGAGTACTCAGAGTTTACCCTAGAGGAAATCCTAATATACAATCCAGAGGCTATAACTAGAGAGACAAAAACTGTTTACAGAGAGAGCACCAAAATCACCATACCACCTCTGCTATTCTGCGACAAGTACAACTATCTGCTCGCGTATTTGGTTCCAATGACTCCGCCTCTCACCCCACAGCCCAACTGCCTGCAAGAATCTGTTGGGGCCAATGAATCCACTTCTGCTCAGATATTTGGGGTGATGTATATCACTCTTACTGGCTTGATTGATTTGATGGTACCTGTAAGCAGACCTTGGGCTCTCCTGGGCAAATTGTTATCTTATATTGTAAAGTTAGCACCAATCCTGTGGTGGGCCCTTCCTGCTGGGCCCGCAGGCCATTCACCCGCAAGTTCCCAGGAACCTCCCACAGGCTGGATCCCTGATATCTATAAGTGCCAGGTAAAGCACTCCCAGGAATTGACTACTCTGGCCAGTGGCATCAGAAGTGGATGGTGTTGAGATGGTCAGTTTGGGTGACAGGGGTGGTTCCATGGGGACTAAGTAGGCAGCAGGGTTGTTGTATTTCCTGTTGAAGATCAATGGGTAGATGATTATTGCTTTGCTGTCACAGACAATTTGGTAGGGTTCCTTGGGTGCCTTTGGGAGGGTGTACCACTGCAAGCCTTTCAAAGTCCAGGGTTTGTGATCAGGATTTGGGGATACTCAGTGAAGTGCACATGGCCAAATAGAGTGTTGGGCAGGCAGTAATAGTCAAAGGCTTCAGTTTTGTCAACTGGCGCTTGGCTTTCAATCCCCAAGGATGAGTACTGCTGTGTAGGTGATTGCAGATGAAAGAGTATCAAAAATATGTATTAGATTAGATTGGTGAACCAAAGGTTCATAACAAGTTTATTTGGTAAGGATGTCAATACAGAACTTTTTCAGGCGCTTCTGATTTATATACTTACTCACATGCAAGTGCCTCTGGGCATTCTTCTGGTGCTATCTGTGTGGCAAGGCTTGGCATCTCAGGTTCTGCTGTTTGGTTGGCTGCTTCATGGTCATTTTTGGGGTTTTCAGGAATAGCTGCTTGGCTTTCTGGTGACCCATCTTTTCCTGAATGGTCATTGGTTCTGGCAGCTTTGGCTGAAGGTGTCATGGGATTTTTTCCAATTTGATTATTATTTTGGGACTGGCTTGACAGGCATTTCTGAGGCAAAACAACTTGATTAAAAAAGGGATTCCCAATTGGGAACCCCAAATCACTAAATGGAGGATGGACTTGAACTGGGAGCTCTGGGCAGGATAATTTTAGCTGCCCAGGCCCAGGTCCAGCCAAACCCACCAATGCTTGGGAATAGCTTTTGGGGTTCAGGGTGGGCCCCACAGCTTCTGCCAGTGCAGGAATGGTTCCTGCACCTGGTTTGTCATGGCCGGGTGTAGTATCATACCAAGACAACATGGGAGGAGTCCACCCTTCAGGATAACGCGGCACCAAAGCCCAATACAGGAAGGGTAAGGAGCAAGACAGGTACAACATACCTGCTGCAAGTGGACAGTAGGCACCAAGGTGAGGTACTACAACATCAGCAAGACTAAGGATAGTCAGGATGACCATACCATATCTGCTGTGGTTGTAAGAGATAACCTCAGCAGTGGGTTATGGGATTTAAGGAGGAGTGAGTGGTATGTAGTTGCTGATCCGTCCAGGGCTGGGCCCTGGCTGGTAGTCCATGGTAATAGGTTCTACAGTCTTTACTAATGGAAGTGCTGGTGACTGAGCTGGTTGATAAGAGATTGTCCAAGGTGATAAAATAATATGGGGAAGGAAGGCAAAGACTACTCTTTGGACCATATACTTTATTTAAACGTTGTCTGTATCTGTCTTGATTGTAGGGAAGTGGGTTTTATATCACTCATCTGGTTTTCCTTGGAAGCAACTACTGGCAGCTCCTTGGAGTGCTCTAGTAGCCCAACCTTTGGTCATAGGTACTTTGGGGATGAAGGTGGAATTCTTGAGAACAGGGGGTATGGCCTCAATAATCTTATACTGGGTTGGTGGAGGGAAGTTCTCTGAGCTTTGGCCATTGGATTGGTTTATTGACTCATGGCTGGGTGTAGTTCTGGGGTCTAGGTTTAGCTCATCTGGTTTTATCTTGAGATTGGTCGGATTGCTGAGAGCTAATTGGTGAATAATTATATCTGGCTTAATCATTAGAGGCTGGGAATGCTTGGCAGTTTGGACTTGCTTCTGGAAAGAGGAATTATCATTTGCTGATGGATACTCCTGACTGATTGGCTTTTCTTCTATTCCTGACCCAATGAAACAGCTTGAAGCTGCAGGCATTGTGGGGTTTTTAATGGCTTGGGAATTGTAAATTCACTGCCACCTGTTAGAACTAGATGATGAGCTGCACTATTCAAAGAAAAATTATGTGAATATAATAAACACAGGGTTAATTGTTTGAGTAACAGTAAGCCAAATTGAGAAGAGGGTTTGATCATTTGGGAACTGCAACCTGTGGAGCACAACATGGTGATCAAGATTGAGGTCAAGAAGATCATTATCAGAGGAAAGTTAGAATAATGACGAGAAGGTGAGGTGACATAAAAGGTGGGCCAAGTGACAGCAAAGGAGTTGGAAGCCATCTGAACCACGGCCCCAGCCATATTGTCAAAGACGGGGGCCAACAGGCCCAAATACACAAACATGAGGTTAACTTTCTTTGTTTTTATTCCAAGATGAGTAAGATACCTAGAAACAAGTTTCTAGAGGGGAATGGGGAAGTCTTAAGGGAGTTCAGGATGGGGTAGGAGGGGGTTTGGCGGCATCTGATTGGCTGGCAAGAATATTTTCAGCAGTTGGAGGTCCTGTGTTGGAATTTGAGTTGATGACGTCATAATTTGAAAAATTCAGGCAACCAGCGGGTCAAGCGCTGCCATCCCCAAATAGTGTATAGCGCGTAATTTTCTTGTCATAATTATTTGGGGAAAAATAAGGCAAGTCCATATTTTTGAGGGCTATTTGGGCAACCCCAGCTTTGACCCATTTTTGTCTATGACAGCATTTAAGTCGTCAATTTCTTTCAGGGGTTTGGCTGTAGTTCTTTGCTGATTTTGGGTTTTACAAGGGCGCACTATCCCTTCCATTTGATTTTCTACCGTAACACCACCTCTGGCATTGGATTGCTCAATCTTCTCTTGTCGTACCAAGAAAGGCCCAAAAACGCCTGCCAAACCCCTCCATTCTTTAAATGATTTAGCACAAACAGTTGATGAGAGGTTTGTGTTAGCCTACTCTGTGGACCCCTTGCCTTTGGTGGCTCCCTCCTAGGAAGAAACACTGGTTAATTTAGACTACTTATTAGCGTGGTGTTGTCCACTTCTGAAAACCATTAGAGCTAGCCAATCAGAGGTTACCACATTGATACTAAACAACCCAAGTGAATTCCAAATGACCAGTACCTCTTCTAGCCAATCAGACCTGACCGCAGAAATTGGAATGAAACCCTCCAGTCTCCCTGCTCCTGCCCAGCAAAGTTTTGTCTCCAGCCAATTGGATTCAGAGCCCACTGTCATGTGATTCACCTTACTTGCAGCCCATTCCTTTTAATGCAGCAAGGGGACTTCCAGTCCCTTGATTGTCTATTTTCAAATTTATTAAAGTTTGGTTTTGTTGCACTTGTTTTAAAATTTTGGAGTGGTTGGATCTCTTTTTTGGGTTCCTGTTGCCTAAGTTTGTAAAAGTGTTAGCTATATCTCCTATCCTTACCTTACGTCTACCAGTTTCAAACCCTATCCTTCTCCCTGGACTTTGGAAACAAGCTCAAGTGTATAGCTGGTTTTTTTTGCTTTTGTTTTCAAAATCCACACTTGATCTTTAAAGTTTTAGTCAAATTCACTATAAATACTTACTTTATATTGATTTTTTACTTTAAAACCTTTGTTTTGAATCTGTCTTTGCTTTTGCTTATTGATAAAGACACCCAAGATTGCAGCCAAGTTATTCCAGTCCTCCCAGTGCATTTTATGCCAGTTTCCTTGTTGTGGCTCCCCCTGTTTGGCAATCAGTTAATTGTTTTATATAGACAAAAACCACCTTTCTTACCCAAATTTTGTGGTGAACTCAACAATGATACTCCCAGCATTAAAGTTTGTGGTATTTTCTCTGGCCCCCTTTTTACTCCTGTTATGGTCAACCTCACCAGACCTGTGGTCTAAGATCTCCTCTTCTGCATGGCTCATGAGCAAAGCTCCCTCCAGCCTTTTGAGCCTTTCAGGCAGTCTCCTTTATTCTGAGGAGGCTGTGATGAAAAGCTTAACTTGCGATGATCTGGACTTAGACAGCATTGGCCATGCTCCTCTTGCCCCTGTGCCCAAGGACCCACTGATGCTTCCCCTTCCTGATCCAACAGAGAGCAATTTGGCGCCTTTGCACGCTTCTGTGACGCCTTCTCCCGCCCCCGCCCGTACCCCCTGGTTACTCACTGGTGTGGCGCTGATGGCACTGAATATGTATTTTCCTCAGTTGTCCCCTGTGTCCTCCTTGTGGTCCTCCCTTTGAGCGGCTGTTCTGGTACTCCACTGGGTGGCATCCTGGTGGTTTGTTTTGCCAGAATGGGAGCTGGACTTAGTTACTTTAGCCACCCTCTATCACAAGAATCTTCTCTGACAGGATTTATTTGATTGGCAGGGGAAACTGAAACATCTTCCTGCAGATGATGCTTCATGACATCAGTGGGTGAAGTGATATTAAATTTCAAACTGGAAGGTGGGATGGGGACAGGAGCCTTGTTTTCAGGGGAACTGGTTGGAACTGGGACTGATTTACTTGCCAAGTTATTCAACAGACCCAGTTGATACTGGATCTGCTGAACAACCCAGCAAAAATCATTCATTGTTGGTTGGGAGCCACCCAGATCATTTATGGTATAGGAGCTGGTGGCTCTGCTACCGTTGGGGGCTGCTAGTCCCCCTGGGCCAGTTTGTGAACTGGCCCTGGTTGTTTCATCGGCTTTTGTTAATGAAAGCCAATTAAAACTTATCTCTCTTTTGAGAGACGGTTTACACCCGCCCTGGTGGTTTGTGGGAGGTTCATGTCCCCCAGCGGGTTTGCGCAGTTGCCCGCTTTTTTGCTTTTCAGTGAAGGTTGCAGGTTCAACTCCCAGGCTCAAATTTTTGTAATTTGCGGCCCTTACATGGTTATTTTCTTTATCAAAGCAAACCCAGATGCAGGTGAGCTCCTGCCACCTGCCCCCCTGCCTGGTGACTGGGAGCAGGTTTGAACCTGTTCTGGGGTTTGAAACTGTTACTTTTATAACAACAGGGGCCTGGTGACTGGACGCGCGGTCTGCAGGCAGTTGGTGGGAGAGTGGTTGGTGCCTGGGCCGGCAGAGTGTACAGGATTTCATGTGTAACTTATAAAAATTTCTTCTTTATTCTATTTTGAATCTTTTTCATTCTGGTTACACCAGTGCTTTTGATCCCATTTCCTCTAAAATTATTTGGCCAGGTTTTTCTTTTGAACTAGATGTTGTTGTGTGGTGCTTAAAAACAGTTCTCTCCTTAATTTCAGGAATATTCCTGACACAGGAGGATCCTAAATGTAGAATCAGGTTTGTACTAAGCCTGATGTTAGTCTTCAGGGATGAATAAGTGATTATCTTAAGGCTCTTAGAATGCAGAATGTACAATAGTTTTACTATGGGGTTTAGAAGAGCACTTTAAAGTACAGAAAACATACAAGAAAAGATAGCAGTTGAACTTTTTTATTAGGAAAATATTTAGAAACTTTTAAAATTTTGGAGAACCATAAAACATTAGTCAGACAGAACAATAAAATGTCACCAGTATATGTGGAGTGTAGATTGCTGTAGCCATTGTGAAATTAATGGAGCAAGTTAATCCTATTTGAGGAATCATTGAAACCTCAAACTGTGAAAGAGAAGGAAAGTTCATTGCTCTCAAGATTTGAACATGACACAGGCAAAACTAATAACATCTGAATATGCTCATGGATTAAAGGGGGTCATAATATTAGACCTTGTTGTAACCAAGTTTCCCTCCTTGCCTGTCAATGTATCTTACAATACACAGGTGTCAGGGATCCATTACTGAGGAAGAAAGGAGCCCAAGTAATGCAGAAGAACAGAAGGATAAAAGCCCACCAAATAAGACCCTACATGAATCCCAACTAAAAAGTGTTCACCAGATATCTCCATAGTTTATAAGATCCCAGAAAAGGGGCAAAATGAGTCAACCCATAGTATACAGCCACATAAGCTAATGCATATCACAAGGCCCCTGGGTAAATCACTGGGGGAGGCAAAAGAGGAGGTGAGAAAGATGGAGGAGTTATTTTATCACAAGTAGAAGGGAAATGGTGCTTAGTATACAAATAGTCCCAAGACAAAGATTTTTTAGCATCCTCGACTCTAATATTAGAATCAAATTTGCGACCTTCAGCAACAGGAATCCATAAAACTAAACAGAGCAGAAGCAGAAAAAGTTTCTGCGTCCAAATCGTTTAAAGGTTAATTTTGAATCTACTAATTTACTAAATAAAAAATATAGAAAACTGAATTTATTGATCCAGGAATTGAAGTTGTTAGAGCACTAGGTGAAACCCCAGTGTCTCTAGCTAAATACTGTGAACTTTGGCTTGGGAAAGTGGAATAATGTGTGGTGTAATTGGAGGTGAATTGATTACCATTGATTTGGTGGTTACATAGTTATTTTGGTTTGCCTTTTGCAAGCAGGCTTGCAAAATGCAGCCTGCAGCAGCCAAACCTGCCAGTTGAGTGAGGAATTGAAAGCTATTCTCTAAGCACTGGGACTGCTCAAAACATGCTGGTACTTTGATTGGTGGGTGATCTGCATGGTTATTTAAAGAATTAGATGTAGCATAGTTATCTGCAATATTGGTAGAGCTGGATACATCTTATTGGCTTCTTGATTATCTTTCAAAGCTTTATTGGCTGGGCAGATGCTTATGTTGCTTGATGTTGCAACCATTGGTTCTTTAGACTTTACAGAAGAGATTGAGCCTGTTTTTGAATTTGAATCCATTGATAAACTTTTGTTCTCTTTAATATCCAACTCTTTCTTCAAACTAGGTGTTTTAAAGCGGGTGTCACAGCCCATACCAGAGTCCAGCTGGGCTCCCATAGGGGAGGCAGGCTGGGCCTGGAAAGCCATGTGCACAATAGGTGCAATGCGGACCAGGTAGTTGACTGCAGTAGCTAGGGGGTGCCAACTCCCAGTATGGAGCACAACCTGGTCGGCCAGCCCCAATACTGTGATGTAGACAAACCCCAACTTGCTGAAGTACTGGGCAGGAGGTGCATTGGATAGAGGAGTAGCAGGAATCTCTTTATAGCAGGTGGGAGATCCAGATGGTGGGGGTGGTAATACTCCAAGTCAAGAGCGCAGGGTGGATTGACTAAGATAGCAGGAATATAGCCAGGAGTATATGGGTAGGCAAGATTATATTGTGTTGTGGATTCCCAAATAGATGCAAAGAGAATAATTAAATTGGAGCAAAAATAGACAATTCCTGCAATAAGATAATGATTTCTGGGCATAAACTTGCTTTATTAATATGTCAACAGTGAGAAGGGCTTCTCCTCCTCACTACTTGTACTTACTAGTAATTTTGTGGCCTTTTGTGCCACCAGGGAACTGATGGCATCAATTTCAGTTGAACTTACAATTTTCACTGGAATTTGTGTACTTGAGCCAGGGGGTGGGTACTCATTGGTTGGTATAACATGAACTTTTCTTGAACTGCAGCATGCCAAGGTGCCACAGTTATTTATATATCCTGCAAGCAATTGAGAGCCTGATTGCGCAATTAAACAATCACGCTCCCAATGTACCATTTACTGATAGTTGAGAGACCCAAATTTGATAATATAATCAAAGCCAGGGATTTGAGGCTCGTGTGCCTCTCAAATCCCAGGCCATTTGTTAGTTGAAAGTGGGGTTTTCTTGCTCTGGGAGATACTTGGTAGGGGTTCCCAAGCTGTGGAGTTTTTTGCCTCTAGGAAAGCCAGCTGATTATCAAGGGCATTATGGGCCCTGACAGCAGGTAAAAGGGGTTGAGTTCAAAACCAGGTGAAAACTATGTTTCTTTAAGTTGTTTGATTGATCACTGGGTTGTAATTGATCACTATTAGCCATAAGATTATCCAGGTGCTGGTTTCCCATCATTTTAAATACCAATCTACAGATATGAGAAGACCAAGGTAGATAAATAATTTGGATTTCTTTGCTATGGTCCAAAAGTAAAGAATTCCCTTGATTACCATATTTGCCAATTACTAAATTTAAGTTGGAAGGATTTTCAATCCTTACAACAGGGGGCGCTTGATGAGCTGCTCCAGGACGTATCTAACAGTATGGATCAATCTGATGGTAGCGTCAAATTGCAGGCACTATCTCCTAATTAGGAGCGCTATCAATTCATCTTGTTGATCCCCGCGCAAGTTATTCTTTGGCTCCAAACCTTACATGGAACCTGCCACTGTGCCACCCCCTGGTGGCCTTGTGTCTTTCCCACATAGTATATTAGTCACAATATTCTACAATAAATTACATCTTATTCTATTCATTCTTGTCCTTTCTATTAGACTGTTGTCTTCCCAAAATCAAATACTGAACTCTCATTGGTTCAGTTGCAACAACCCATTGTGGAGTGACTCAATAAACACCCCTGTGTGCTGATATATACTGACAACTGAGTTGTCCAACTAGGCTGCAACAATATATAGTATACCACTAAATACAAATCTTTTATAAAACAACTAAATTCTAAAATCTGGGTTGGAGCTAGAGTTACTTCAGCATTTTCCAATTAAAAAATTGATTCTATTGAGTTTCTGATTTTGAGAGCTTCACGATGTATTCAAACTCATCAGGGTTGACTGGTTGAACTGAAAGCTGAGGTCGTTTGAGAAGTACCATATTTGAAAGAGCCTTCTGATGCTCTGCTGCTTTAAGAAGTTTCAAAGACAAGACGTGGGCAAATTTTTCTACAAACTTTACATCTACCTTAACAAACATCAGATGCTGAAAGACTTTCAAAATACCCTAAACCATCGAGGATCATCAGATGTGCTCTTAGAGTCATAATAAGGGTGCTTAGGGTCCAATGCAGAGTCTAATAGAAATTAAGAGACCAAACTTAGGAGCAGATACCGTCGGGGTAACCTTCTTTTACTACCTGTATAGCCAGTTAGATTAGATGTACATTTGAATTCAATTTGTAAATAAGATGCTTACTTCAGCTATACCAGCTACACCTGGTACTTTGCAATTAGAATGATAAAACAGAATCTTAAATGTTAGTAGAGATCAAGGCTTCTAAACCTTATCCCCGAGCCTCATCTTATCTCGCATACTATTTCTGGCTTCGTAGTTTCTCTTTGATGTATTAGCAAGCGCCAAATTCATGCCTTACAACACCATCCCAGGGTGAAATCTTTGAGGGAAGCTTTTCTAAATCATCAATGCTGCAACTGTTTAGATGTCGTTTTGCGAATATTATTCACCTAAACTTAACATCAACGCCTTTGACGATTCTAGATTCTGGCTCCGCCTTCATAAGCCAATATTGCCAAGGGTTAGCTGAAGACACTTCACTTTCACTGGTGACTTCTTTGCATTCCTCGTTAGCTTTTTTCTTTTTGGCTTCCGGAGCAGCCCGAGACTTTTGCTGCTTCACATCATTTAAACTAATTCTTTTTCTCGTTCCTTTTCCGTACAAAACAAGTAAGTTTTATAGATTTTAAGTTTTAGGCATTGGTCAATGTATTTCCTACCTGAGCTTCTAAGTGCTGTCATTTTGTTCGACTAGACATAGTAAAGAAATTAGCTAAAAGACTGGGGTTAAGCAGAATTGAACTATTTCGTTTATAAGCTCCTACAATACCAAGAAAACAAATAATTTATAACTCTACTTTTATGCTATAGATAGTGAAATGTTATACTTAGATAACTAACTAGTTTATGAAACTTTCTACCTAATTTATCTTTGTTGCCAATAAAATTTTCACAGAGCTAAGCATTAGAAAAGAGAAGGTCGACAGTGATAAAATTTGTTAATATAAATAGGCATTATAATATTGAAAAGTCCAACTTTAACCCTGCCAGAAGTGCTTAGAAAATCACGATTTATTTGGCATGTAATTTTTAAATGTGAGTTATAAATTAAGTAGCTTTTATCTTATAGTTACATTGGTTTAACAGCAGAGAAAGTTAAAAAGCTTCTTCACTACAAAGGGTTAGAGCGGGAAAGGAGTTATGATTCGACCCTCTTTTAAATTCAAATCCAAATTTGATATTGTGGATCTATTTCTGAAAAATAGCTCTTGCAAGCCAACAAACCAAAAAGCTTAATTTGATTCTTTTAATAAACCCCTTGAATCCAAATAAGAATAGTCTATATATTCTCAGGTCACAAAGAATAAAACAATTTGAATAATGGGGTTGTCAAATTTATCTTCCCTGATAGACATACAGTAGTTTTAAAATCTATGGCCACAAGCAAAAATACTTCAGATTTAAACAAAATAAACTCAGATTTAAGTAAAAATAACTCAGATGTAAACAAAGTTGAAATTAACCCAAATCTATTGTAAACTAATATAAATTTGTTTTGTTTTAATTTTGTTTGCATCTGAGTTATTTTCACTAAAATCCGAGTTCATTTCGTTTAAATCTGAAGTATTTTGCTTGTTGACATAGCTTTTAAAACTACTGTACTAATATTTTTAATTTATTCAATACCTCCAAATATCTAAATATAGGGAAAGCTTTGCCTAGCCAGATATATCCTATTACTTCCAAAGCTATTGAGATAAAAGAATGTCAGGGCCTGCCCTGACAGTGGGAGTGCCCCAGCAGTTGCAGGCGGGCCCTGGAGGTGCAGGTGACCACAGAAGGGGAACCAACCTTCCTCTGAGGATGTCACCCACAATTGCCAAGCACCACATGACCTGGATCAGCCTCAGGACCTTTTAATGGCTTGATCCAGGTCTCAAGATCCAAAAGGGGCTTGAAACCCCCACTGACAACAGCAAAAGGCCCAAAAAGGAAGAAAATTAGTGCCTGGGTTCAGGCCCTTACCCAGGGGAGTAATTGTCGCTGAAGAAGCTTGGGATGGGCTCAAAGAGCCTAACCAGGTATTCTCTAAAAGTCCAGCATCAAAAAATGCTTTAGGATAGGCAAATATTTTTGCTCTTACCCAAAATGCCAGAATGTCCCTGCTAAAGGCAGTGGCACCAAAAAGCCTCAAATTATAGGGGAGGAAGCCAATTATTATATAACTCAAGCCCCCAGCCAGGTGAAAAGCCCCCAGCTAAACCTTTTCCAGAGGTGTCAGGATACCAAGAGTACTGTGAGACTCTAGTAGGTGATGGAAGAGCCAAAGCAGGTACTGGCATGGCCCACCAGATGATGAGACCTAACTTTACCAGGTAGGAAAGGGCCTTCCCAGCCACAGCCCAAGGCCCAGCTGTTGGCAAGGCAGAGTCAATCAATCTTGTGAGCGCCAGGTAAAGCACTCCCAGGAATTGACTGTTCTGGCCAGTGGCGTCAGAGGTGAGTGGGGTTGAGATGGTCAGTTTGGGTGTCAGGGGGTGGCTCCATGGGGACAAGGTAGGCAGCAGGATTGTTGTACTTCCCATTGAAGATCAAATGGTAGATGATGATTGCTTTGCCATCACAGACAATTTGATAGGATTCCTTGGGTGCGGTTGGGCAGGTGTACCACTGCAAGTCTTCCAAGGTCCAGGGTTTGTGGACAGGATTTTTTTTTGGGGGGGGTACTCAATGAAATGCACAGGGCCAAATGGAGCATTGGGTGAACAGTAGTAGTCAAAGACTTCAGGGTTGTCAACTGAAGTCTGGCTATCTATCCCTGTGGATGGGTACTGACGCTTTGGTGTTTGTAGATGAAAGAGTATCAAAAATATGTAGGGAAACAGATTGGTGAATCAAAGGTTCATAACAACTTTATTGGTAAGAATGACAATACAGAACTTTTCAGATGCTTCTGGTTTATATACTTAATCACATGCAAGTGCCTCTGGGCATTTTTCTGGTGCTATCTGTGTGGCTAGGCTTGACATCTCAGGTTCTGCTATTTGGTTGGCTGCTTCATGGTCATTTTTGGGGTTTTCAGGAAAAGTTGTTTGGCTTTCTAGTGGTCCATCTTGGCTTGGCTGGCCTTTGATTCTGGCAGGTTTGGCTTCTGGGATTATGGGGGTTTTCCCAATATGATCACCTTTTTTGGGCTGGCTTGACAGGCTTTCCTGAGGCCAAGGAACTTGATTAAAAAAGGGGTCCCCAAATGCGGACCCCAAATTACTTAATAGAGGGTGGGCTTGATATGGGTTTACTGGGCAGCTAAAAATAGCCTGCCCAGGCCCAGCCAAACCCATCAAGGCTTAGGTATAGCTTTTGGGGCCCAGAATGGGCCCTGCAGCTACCGCCAGGGCGGGAATGGTTCCCTCACCTGGATTTGCTTCAAAAAGCAAAAACCCAGATGCAGGCAAATCTCCCCTGCCCACTACCCCTGCCTGGTGGCTAGGAGCGGTTTCAATTCCCGCCCGGGGCATTGACATTGTTATTTTTGTAACAAGAGGGCTCAGTTCTTTTCTGTGCTGAAGACACTACAATCACAGACCCAAATATAGCTAACTCAGACAAGCTCATACCAAGTGACCTTGAAGCCAAATCTGTCACAGCCTATACCATAGTCTAACTAGACTCCCACAGGGGAGGCAGGCTGGGCCTGGAAGGCCATGTACACAAGAGGAGCAATACAGACCAGGTAGTTGAGAGCAGTGGCTAGGGGGCGCCAACTCCCAGTATGGGGCATGACCTGATCAGCCAGCCCCAATACTGTGATATAGAAAAACCCCAGATTACTGAAGTCCTGAACAGGTGGTACATTGGGTAAGGGGGTGGTGGTAGGATTCTCCTTCATAGAAGGCAGGATGGTCTCTTTAGCACAACCAGGAGGGAGATCCAGATGATGGGGGTAGAAATACTCCAAGTCAAGAGCACAGGGTGGGTTGAATGAGGTAGCAGGAGTATAGACAGGGGGTAAAGATAGGAAAGCTTATATTGAGTAGATGATTCACAAATAGATGCAAACAGAATAATTAAATTTGAGCAAAAATAGACAATTCCTGCAATAAGATAATGATTTCTGGGCATAAACTCGTTTTATTAAGATGTCAACAGTGAGGAGGGCTTTCCTCCTCACTACTTATACTTACCGGTAAAAATGCAACCCTTTGTGCCATCAGGGATCTGGCATCAACATTTTCAGTTAAACTTACAATTTTGGCTGGAATTTGTGTGCTTGGGCCTGGAGGTGGATGCTCATTGGTTGGTATAACAGGAACCTTACCTGTGCTGTAGCAAGCCAAGGTGACACTGCTATTTATAGAACCACAAGCAATCAAGCAGCTGATTGCAAGATTGAACAGTTGCACTCCCAATGTACCATTTCCCAATAATTA
This sequence comes from Entomophthora muscae, assembly GCA_014839935.2. Classification (NCBI taxonomy): domain Eukaryota; kingdom Fungi; phylum Entomophthoromycota; class Entomophthoromycetes; order Entomophthorales; family Entomophthoraceae; genus Entomophthora; species Entomophthora muscae. Next base: position 302,003 of record QTSX02007151.1, on the reverse strand, counting down.
AGAGGCCCAAATTTGATAATAGAATTGAAGCCAGGGATTTGAGGCTTGTGTGCCTCTCAAATCCTAGGCCATTTGTTAATAAAAAGGGGGTTTCTTGCTCTGGGAGACAATTGGTAAGGGTTCCCAAGCTGTGGGGTGTTTGATCTCTAGGAAGGCCAGCTGATTGTCCAGGGCATTCTGGGCCCTGACAAAATCCCTAGAAAATTTATATAAAGGCCCCTCTCTCATGATTGATTGACATCACCATTCTCTATTAAAGACAGTAATGAGCTTTGGTTTGGTCAATTCATACCCTATCTCTTAGTAGCATTTTTCCAGCTCAAGTCTCACACCTAATTTCCAGCCCTAGAGAAAACCCTCTCTAGCCCAGTGTCTGTTGCTAATCTTACTAGAAGTAGTGATGGCTGCTCACTCTATACCAAACCATTTCTCCCTAATGTACCCTTGGATAGATTTCTTGACCCATAATATTGGATGCTTTTCAATAGAAAACACTTTATCCACCAATAAGCCTACCTTAATGGTGAGCCCAACCTATCCTGCTTTATGCTTATCTCTCTGTCTACCCTGCCTCCTAGTATTAATAGAGGGGTACTAAGCTCAGGCATCCTGATTTCCATCCAAGTGAAGGGTATCCCCATGATGAAATTCAGAGATAAGCTGGAATTGCCTATCTGAGGGGGCATCCAGAGAAAGAGGGGCAAAAAATTAGGGGAAGTACCCATAAATGGCTAAAAAAAGTCTCCACAACCAATTAAAGGGAGTGAATTGAAAGTACTGGTCCTTTAGTGGAGGCATGGGGCTCAATAGCAGGGGAGATGGATACCCTCATGCCTTAGGAGAGGCTTCTCAATCCAGAATCAGGTGGGCCTAGTGCCAGGGGGTCTGGAGCCCAAGAAGACTGATGAGTTGGAAGCAGGTTTTAACCTTCTTGTAGAACCTGATCTGTGATCATCCCAGGCAGGTGGGATGTAACGCTGAGTGAGTTAGTCAATAAGATTTTAGCTTTCAGGAGGAGGAAATTGTTGTGCTTGTCTGATAGGAGGCAAAGAAAGAACCATATAGGCCCTAATATTATGTAAGAACACCAACTGGTAGGTATAGTACACTCTTGCAGACCCAGAAATTAAAGATAAAGATCTGCTAAGCCTTTGACTATGTTAGACAATTCAATTTTTGCCATTGACAGAAAATGAGTCAAAGCAGGAGTTGCACAAATACCCTTGGAAATCCTGGACCTCACCCTTTCTGCTGATTAATTATTCTAAGTCAATCATGCAATATTCACTGTTTGGTGTTGATAGCACTTGACCCTCTGCCCACAAAAAACTTCAGAATCATGACGTCATAGAGTCAGATTCCAAGGTAGGCTCCCAAGCTGCTGAAAACATTCTTTCCAGCCAATCAGATGCTGTAAAACCCCCACCTCCCCCATCATAAGCTCCCTTAAAACTTTTCCTGTTCCCCTCTAGAAACTATTTTTCTAGATAGCTTATTATCCCTGGAAAAATCAAAATAAAGGAAGTTAAACCCCATGTTGGAGTATCTTGGTCTCCTGGCCCCTGTTATTGATAATGTGTCATCAGCCCTATTCCAGTTTGCTGCCAAATTTAAGTGGCCCCTTGGTCTGCTCTATATATGTCCTCCGTGTTATATCTAATCCCTGATTTTCCTCTGCAGATGCTCTTCCTGATCTTGATTTTGGTTATCCTCTTCTGTTATACTTCCAAAGGTGCAAATTTATTGAGCCTCTCCTTATTTGGTCTAGTGCTTCTCAAGAAGCTGATGGGTTTTATTTTATCCTTATTGTTTTCACTGAATAGTGCTGCACACCATTTGACTCTTACACCTAATACCTTAACCAATGTTTGAAACTGGCTTGCCCACATTTAAGATGAGTGAACAGGGGAAAAGGCACCAGGTGCAAAAGGTTCCCCAGAAAGTTTGGTGCAGGGGTGCAAGGAGCTCCATCCCTTGCTCCTCAAAATTGTTAGGCTACATCATCTCAAAAACAGCACCTCAAAGCACGGCATCTCAAATTTATTTTTCAATGGCATTTTTTGTGTCAGTGATGCTGAATCACAAAAGAATGTACTGAAATGGTCACTATTACATTATAAATTCATAGTATAGCATCTTAAAAATATGTTATTCAGTTTTGTCATTGTGATTCAAATTAATTAAGACTTATTTGACTATCTTTATTTACAAATGGAATCACTTAGTGTGGGGTGTGTTGACACCATATTGATTTACATCATTTATCATGTACTAAAATAAGCATATATCAACAATAAATCAAAGTCTTTTTATAGTGCTACAAGATTTTCCTATAGTATTAATCCAAGACACTTATAATAGAAACAACCAAAACAATGCCACTAAGGTAGTCCTATTATTAATTATCACTGCTGGTTGAAAACCCACTTTTTCTATATTTATTTAATAACTTATCTATATAAGGATACACTGAAGGGGTTCTTCTCAATAAAATATTTATTGGGTGTTTAATATGTACAGTGTTAGTTAAACTATTTTTATTTATGTCCTTTCAAATTTCACTAGGTTCTATATCATCCAATTGATTAAATGCACACAATGATTAGGTGAAAATAAGGGAAAATCACTGCTGTACCTATGCTGCATTATCAATTTACAAGGGTAAATATTTTAGAAACTAGATAATTATTTTTAATGAGATATGTGACTTATATAAAATTTGAGTGTATCATTATTAATAGAACAGGATTATGATAAATCACTTAGATTAGGCAGGGGGTGATGTCATGAATGCCAATATTCACACTCTTTCAATTTTGCCTTTATTGGGTTCTTTTGAGGACAAATCCCTTGCTTTTGCCTTTGCTCATCAAAATGAGTCTATTTTCAAAGATGAAAATTCTTCTGTTTGTCTTCCTTGGTCTGTGCAATTCACTTACTCCACTCAAGCTTGTGGCAAGTGATCCTATTGTCATTGTATTGTTTTGTGGTAAAGCTACACAGTATATAATCCAATTCTTTATCTTCAATTAAAAATTAAGTTCTATTCACATCTGTCTTTGTGTTTATTTTTATACTTTGGCACCATATCCTTAGTCTTTTCTAGAAAAGATTTCTGATAATTATTATTCCCAGGGCCTTGAGGTAAATTCCTTATTCATCCCTGAAGACTAATCCTCAGCTTAGTACAAACCCAATCCTACTGTAAGGATTTACTGTTGTCTCCCTTGGCTGCGCCTAGAACACAACAAAAAAATGCTCACTAAAAGGGCTGCAAGCCCCTTGATGATTCCTTTTGTCACTACGCTCTTAGGCCTGTCTCCTACTCTGCAACAGGAGCTGTTCTTGCCTGAAATTACCAGTCCTCCTATTGAAAAAGACATCTCAGACCTGTTTATTTTTCCCACTGTCTTAAACCTAGGAAATGGTCCCTGTCTGGTAGCTTACCCTATGGGCACCCCCAACTTGGAGCAAGTCATGGCAGTAGCTCTTGGAATAGCCTATGAGAGAGTCATCCCCTACCTTTAACTACATTTTAGTCAAGCAGAATATTATGAGTTAATTGTTGATCCACAATTCCCACAACATCTTCTTTCAACAGCTATCTCCACTGACCATCTGCTCTTATCCTTTGTACAGCCCTCCTTGGCCCACCATCAAATGGTGTTGGGGATCCACGTCTAAGAAATCTTGTCTCTCCAAGCCGCCACAACCAATCATTGGGACCAGTTTGTTGCTTATCAACAGTGAATTCACTCCCTGTTCTCTTTGGTATCTGATAACCCTTGTGATTCCATTGATTCCAAGTCTTATCTGGTTATCTCTATTGAGTGGATATACTTGTCCATCTCTGAATACATCAGGGAGCATCTGCATGAATTTCACCAGTTACAACAAACCTGGCAAACTCAAATAGTCTCCACCCTGAACACTTACCTCTCTGACTTCAAATAACTTGTGGGACAATTTAATGAGTTCAGCACCTACTATTTTGACTAATTGTAGCAGGTGGCAGCACACACTGCTTGGGGTCTCTGTGAACTACAAGAGGAGGTTGCCCAAGAGAGGGCTATCACAGCTACTTCCATTGCAAATCTTCAAACCCAAGTAGACAATTTATCTGCGCCTAATATGGATGTTCCTCCTTTTCCTCTGTCTGAAAATATGACAGATAGAGAACAGAAGTTATGGGACGCCATCAGGGAACTATGTGTTTCTCCTTGTAGCCAAGGACGCCTTGAAGAACCTCCTCAGCCAGACCCCCAAGTGGCTGATGTGGTGAGCCACATGTGTGCTGTTTTGCAGGCAAGGGTTGATTTGGCTTCAAAAAAGACAATATGCTGAAGAGTGACAATGTGTGGTTAGCTGGTGACGCTGTAAACTAGTAGATAACATAGGGCTGCTAGGGGTAAGTAGGGTGAGCCTAGTAGGTAACATGGTCTACTAGGGTAAGTAAGGCCTGCCTGGTAGGTAACATAGAACTATCAGGGGCAGATGTTGCCTCCACCCAGCAGAAGATATTGGCTGCTTTGGGCTATAGTTCTTCATCTAGCAGGGAACTGTGGCTGAGGAAGGGTGAAGATTGAGATAGCAAGCAGGGAACTTTGTCTGTCTGGGGGAGAGAAGGTTTTGGACCCCTGGTGGGTAACACGGGCTGCCAGGGAGGGGAAGAGCTCTGAGAGCTCTACATACCCTGATACACTTATGGGAGGTCTGTGAGCAAGCACCCTACCTAACAGACTGGTAGGGCGTCCTTGTTTATGCCCCTATGAAAGCTTTGAGGAAACCCAAGGTGAGCATTAGAGGGTATAGACTTGCTCAGAGGTGTCACCAAGGCTGCTTGCTTGGGAAGCAAGCTGAAGAACTTGGTGTGATCAGGCCTCTGGGAAGTGAAGCTGATTACTCTGCAACTGAAAGCCCAGACTTAATCACCTGGGTGAGAAAAGACAACACATAGACATTAATCTATGGTTGAATGGCCTAAGTGGATTGCCACTTGCGAGGGCTCAGTCAAACACCAGTTCAATGTAGACTCATGCCTGGGTCTACAAGCTCTGGTAATGGGGACTGAGATAAAGAACCAAGGCAGTTCACAGAATTAACAGAGAAAAATAGCAAGAGGGACTGTTTGGTCACAGTGAAGGCTAGTTGATGGACTGTTAATTCATATTGAATTGAAGGAACCAATATGGTTCAGTGTGTAGAAGGAACAAAGAAGGTTCCTAGTGAAGATTTTTTGAGGAACTGGTTGAGGATAAGTTAAAGGACAAGAAGATTATGATGCAAGACTAGCTGATCATAGAGCAGGATGGCCAAAGGACCAGAAGTTAGTGCTGAAGAACTGAAGAGCTGAGAAGATGAACTAGCCAGACTAGATGCAAAGGCTAGAAGAGCTGATTTTAGTGGTTTTTGAGAGGAAAATAGATAAAAAGAAGCAGTTAAATAATAATTAAATACTGCCTGATTATGATTGAAAAAGGATTGAAAATCATATTAATAGAAAAGAAAGAGGAGGAAAAATAACATATAGTTTGTTAGAACTATAGGTTATTTTAAAAAGAAGGATTCAAGAGGAAATGAGCTAGAAAGAAGCTGGAAGAAGAACAGAGAAAATATGAAGGCAAAAGAGCAAATTTTGCCAAGAACAACTACGAGAGGTGAAAGAGCAAACAGCAAGCAGGTTCAAAGTTGTAAAACGTTGAGAGAACCACAGAGAAACATAGAGAAACGTTGAAAAATTGAAGGGTCAAAATTTGCCTAAGTAAAACATATGTGGAAGCGCTCGAGATTTGCCAGGGAAACGTGATAGGAATTACGGCAAAATTGTTTGAAACGTGGAGCAGTTGTTTACCTGGAGCGAGACAGCCTCAGGTTCAAACCAGGGTCAAGGACAGGTCATCCAGGGAAACTGTTTTGGCAAAACCATTGAATTGAGGCGTGTGATTGGCTGCAAACTGGAGTCTGTTTGATCAGTTTTTAAGGGCTTTAACTTAAGAGTTAAAGCCTAAAAAATGCAGAGCAGAAGCAGAGAATTCAGGGCTTTAATTGACTGAAGTAAGTTTAAAGGCTTAATATATTATAAAAGAAGAAAAACAGGATAATTTAAGCTTTGAAAACCCAGAGTTCTAAGAGAGGTTTTTGGTCTGAAACAAGGGGCTATAAAAGAGGGAGCTATCTGAGACTCTTCAGGGACTGTATCAAGTGGATTACAAAGGCCACAGAAGCTATAGAAGGAGCCAAAGACCAAGAATAGGAAGCCAGAGCTAGAACAGACTGCATGAGCCCAAGATTAGAACACAGGAGCCCACAACTAAAGTGCAGCAGCCCAAGACCAAGGAGCAGAAGCCAGAGACCAAGTACAAGGAGTCCAAGAGATTATTAAAAGACTCCAAGTATTGGCACAAACCCCTTATTATTCCCTATCCCAAGGCCATAACTCAGAAGGTTTCTAAGGGGATCTTTCTTCTGACAGTAAATAAAGCGCCTATTACAGCCCCTATCCAAATTTCCCGTGTAAAAAGAGAATATAAGTCCCATGAGTCAATTACCCCATATTTTTTATCTTAGCCCAGGGGACAAGGAATCCTATTGCCTAGGGTGCAGGAAGTTTGCCTCTAGTAAGTCTGTCCAGGAGGAGTGAGAGAAGGTGGCAAGGCATTTGGAAATGACAAATAGAGGAAGAGAGCTTATTGGGGGAGAGTTTGCAAGACTATTACAGGATTGGTATTGGCCCACAGAAGGGCTAGCACCTGCTGAAGTACAAGTGTATGGTGGAGACACTTGCCTAGTGATTGGGAAGGTACTGGAGGAGTTTGCTCTTATGCAGGCCAAGTATAAGCTCCTCACCAACCATTCACCACTGTTGGAGAATGACGACTCCTCCAAGCTGGTCCCTGGCTACAATCCAGGACACACTTTGGGGACTGGTGACCAGGATCCCCACAGCTGCCTTGAATTCACAAGTTGCTACCCTTCAGCAAGAAGTTACTGTCCTTTGCACTACTATGACTGATGCCACTAGTTCTGTTGGGCTTGCTGATGACAATGGCTGCTGCCTTGGGTTGCCTGGAAAACCTCAAATTCAATGCACTAGGGAATTGATTGCTCTAGCCAACAAATTTAAACGCCTAAAGCAAGACCACATCAGCCTTGACAAGGATTTATAAGAGTTAAGTGAGTTGATTGACTCTTTAAATGATAGATTCTCCTCTTGTCTTTCAGTAGAACCTTCTTAATGTTGTGATCTGAGGCGCAGCACAGAGTCACAACAGGAAATCCTAACTTTAGGATTGGATCCGTACTAAGTCTTGGTCAGAATGACAGGGAAAGCTATGTGATTACCTTATGGCCCTGAATGAATAATATCTGCTAGACGTGGCTAGAGAGGCGCCAAAGTACGTGGAGACACAAATACAAAAATGTGAATAGAACTTAAATTTTATTGGGTATAAAGATTGGGATTATATACTGTATAGATTTACCACAAAACAGTACATGGACATTAGGATCACTTGACACAAGCATGAATGGGGCAAGTGAGTTGCGCAGAATCAGGAAACCAAACAATTGTATTTCCCAATTTGGAGCCAGCCTCATTTCAAAGGTCAAAAGCAAAAGAGAGGGATTTGTTCTAAAAATAACCCAACAAAGGTAAAATTGAAACATGGTGAATGGCAGCATTCACAAAATTTAACCTCCTGTTTGGCTGAACTTTCTACTGTGGTGACCACACACGGTTGACAACTGGATGGTACTGAGCAACATGTTGATCAAGCCAACAGCATGAGTTCCCACAATACTAATACATTGACTACTCCTGAGGATAATGTCTGACAGCTGTGGGCACAACAACCCCCTGCCAGGAATTTATTTCATGATATTCCTGCCAACATCATCAAGGAGACACCAAATTTAGACACTTATATTAAGCCTTTTTCAAAACAATCTCTTACAAATAAGTGATAAGTTAGTATAATATGTCTAAATTTACCTCTGTTTAGTAGTTTGGATCAATTAATGTCAGGGAAAGGGATCAAAACCACTCCTTCCCAGGACTTAGTTGCTTTGCTAAACAGTGAATTAAATATAAAATCAAGTGCAGCTAATTGTTACCTGCTTCCTTTGGCTTTGGCCAATTAAATGAAGCCAAATCAACTTCAAGACATTTTGTAAACTCTCTTGGTGATGTTGACAAGGTTTTGGACTCTTTTTATCTTAAGACTGTGTCATTGTCTGCTGTTCCTGTGGAGAACATGACTCTTGGTCTCCATCTTCTGTGGAGTAATGGTATGAATCCCCAAGCCAATCCTGACAGTTAGAGGATAAGATAAGAGATTTAAACAATTAATTAGAGAATTTCAAACATTGAGGAACCAACTTATTTTTCCCCAGTTTGAAGCTACCAACTGCTCTAAATCTCCAGAAACATCTCCAAATTTTCTCATCCCCTTTATCTATTCATTATATTATATTCTTCCTACCATGTTATAAAAAGCTGGAAAATGATATTTTACTATTTGTTAAATCAATAAAGTCTATATTCACTCAAGTGAATTATTGTCTATTTTTAGCTTGACTTAAACCCTTATTAATTCTGACCATGAGGCTGCCCAAGACTTCCATTATGAAGTCTCTTGGGTATAAAAGGATATATTGGATGATCTTGTTGCAGGCTGTACAGGCTAGCATTTTGCTAGGTTTTCATGCAGACTCTGATACTTCCCCTGAAACTCACTTCTAGGACAAATCCTGGTGCCGGGTAATTCCAGGAGTCTGGTATACTGCTACCCCTTGTCCCACAACCCACTTTGTAAGGAGGAACCTCATAGCTTCCAGTCCGTAAACAAGCCCGCCAAACCACAAGTTTTCTGCCCCTTGGCCTCTGCCTTTCTCTTATGCTACTTAGGGGCATACTTCTTCTTAGGACAATTCAATCCGCTTTTAGGCCATTATTGCCTGATTGAAGAATTATTCCACCTTGGTATGATGTCCTTGCCTGTGGGTTCATTGGTAACTGGTCTAAATCCCTCTGCAATCATTCACCACCTTGGAAGATTACTTCCAAGTGGGTGGATGCCTGATACCCCCTCTGAATCTGAAGCCAAATTGTCTCTATGTATCAATGTGCTAGATAGTAACAATGGTGGCCCTACCCCCAAGAATCCCTTCAAGACCTCTTTCAAACAAGTCTTTGATCCTAGATTGTCCACCATTGTGGCTTTCTTGACTATATACAAGAAAGCTATGCAAAGAGCTTTTTATGAGGTTGAAAAGGAGCATATTTTAACCTTTCTGAATCCTACATGTCAAGAGATGGTAGTACCTGAACTGCTCTACATTGACACTTGGGATGAGATGAAGCAGTCTTTATTGACAAGTTTGGAGATGATCTCAGTCTAGAGGTGAAAAAAGACGCCTTCATACACATTGTGTTTAAACCAAGAGAGACCTTGGCCAAGTTTTCAGACAGGTTCTACATGGAAGGACATCAATTGATAGCTAGTAGACAGCTAACAGCACATGAAGCCTACATGGCTTGTGCTCAATCCCTCAAAGTTAATCAACTACTGTGCCTCCACTTTAAAGCTCACAAGGCCATGCTCTTGTCCACAATGAGCATAACAACGCTGTTACAAGACATGCACCTTACTCACTCTGGATCTGTTATGCAAGAGAATTAAGTGGCCTCTAACTCTGGTTCTTCTTTCTGTGGCCTTTACATCCTCATCATGAACTCCCAGAATCCTCCTAGACACCAAGGTTGCCATAACTGTGGACAGATAGGCCACCACTCCCATGTCTGTACCAATCCATGAGTTTAAGGTGCTGACCCTAAATATCAGACGGGAAAATAACAGTTAACCTAGAGGTGGAGATGCTCTCAGTTGACAATTATTCCCAGTCTCCTCTATCTTCCCTGTTCATAACAGACTCTGAGCACAACAACTCCAAAGCTCCTCCCATTATGCTATTATTTCATGACATCTCAGATGATTCAGACATGGATGATTCAGATACTTAAGATTATGACGCCTATGGATATTCAGTTCTAGCAGTTCCCAAAACCATTGTTGTCCCTTAAAAACTAAGCTCTGGTAAGACTAAAACCACTACCAAGCCTCTGACTGAATCCAAGGATGTTGTCTCTTGCCCATACCTCACACAAGCTAAAAGGTTTCCTGTGTTAATGGAGTTGTCAGAAGAAGCAGCTGAAGTAGCTGACACTGTCATTAAGAAAGTACAGGTACCCAAGAAGCTACAAAGCTGAGATACAGTCACAATTGTTGCATGTTCATGAACTGCTGCCTTCTTATCAGGGGATGTGTGTCCATCCTCAAATATAATGTTCCCCAAAAAGGTAACCTTACATTTAAATAATTCACATTTACTTTGCTTAATGATCAGGTTAGCCTGGATCATACGCTCTACCACTGCAGACAAGTGGGCCTTATGGGACTCCTCATCTAGAGAAAACACCAAAATGTTGTACATATAAGAAATGGCACACACCCCCAGTAGGTCTCCCAGAACCAAATCTATCAACTGCTGAAATCATGCAGGAAGATTTTTTAATACAAAAGGCATGGCACAGAACTGGAAGATGCTCTTCTTGGTTCTGAACGCAATCAACCACTCCATTCATTCTTCTATCTTAATCTGATTGAACACATTCAAAAGATCAAGTTTTGAGAAAACCTTAGCCTTTTCAACGCAGCAAGAGATTTGAGCTTCCAGAGGCAAAGGATAGGGATCCATTATAGTGATGCTGTTTAGATTTCTGTAGTCCACACATGGTTGTAACAACCCATCTGACTTCTGAGCAAACAACAATCAAGAAAAAATTAATGAAGCCTTCTTAAAAATGTAGCCTTTTGCCAACATATCCTGGGACCACTCCTCCAAACATGCATCTTCCTTCAGGGTTAACAGGTAACTAAGAGAAGGAATGCAGATGAGATCAATGGTAACCTTGAAGTCAAAGTCAAACTGAGTATACCTGGGAAGGACCTTGCCCCTAGTGGCGTCAAAAGCTGCTGACCAAGGTTGAAGGCATACTAGCAAATCCAAACTCACAGGAATAGGAACAAAACTGCCTAGATAGTCTGGGAAGACTGCACCAACTTGGACATCCCTAGCAATGGAATGCAAATGTTAATACCCAAACAATGGTCAACCTGCAATTTTTTTTTCCTTGAGGAGAGTTGACACATTATGATCCCGCCACCACCTCACCCCCAAGATGATAGGGTACATGAGAGTAGTGCATATGGAGAATTGAGCAATAAAAGACTGACATGCAACAAAAAATGTCACTGGCTTCTCCAATTGAAAAGACAGGAACGTTTGGCAATTTCCCTCTCTGACCAAAATGCCAGGGTGATACTTTAACTGCAAAAAATCTGAAGTCTCTACGCTCATGAAGCTTTCCAAAGCACTAGTATCTGCTGTGTACTTGAGCGCAGCCAAGGGACACAACAGATAATCCTAGCAGTAGGATTGGGTTTGTACTAAGCTGAGGATTAGTCTTCAGGGATAAATAAGGACTTTACTTTAAGGACCTAGGAATAAGAATTATCAGAAATCTCCTCTAGACAAGACTAGGGAGATGGCACAAAAGTACAAGAATAAACACAAAAATAAAGTGTGAATAGAACTTAATTTTATTGGGTGAATCAAATGATTCTTATAGGACAAATAAGTACCAAAAAACAGTAGAAGGACAGATAGATCACTGGTCACTCTCATAAGTGGGTTGAGGATTACTCATGTCATCAGTAATAATGTGAATGAAAGCTTCACACAATTTGGAGTGAAACCTGTTTCAAATGGAGAAAGGGAATTTCAGGATTTTGCATTCAAAATGCAACTTCATCAAAGAAAAAATTGATACAGTGTGAATATTAGGATTCACAAAATTTCCCCCTCTAGATTGGCCTTTGGGGGGTATACTTGTAGAGAAACTTGGAGTGGACTTGTGCAAAGGGGCGTCCAGTAGACAACTGTTTGACAGTGTACTTGGCACCCTGTTTAAAAGTTACTTCAAGAAGGCAAATCCACAGGGAGTATAACTTGCAAGCTCTTCCTGCTACTCTATGCTGATAGTAAAGGACCAGGTCTCCAACTTAGAACTCTGGGAGGGGAGCGCAGTGTACATTGCTAGGTATTAACTTCAGGGCCCTGGTTTTATAGGCAGACACATATGTAGAAGCTTGGATGTCAATTATGTAATTGACTAGGCCTTTGATACACTATTCAGGGTTAGAGGCAGCATCTGAGATAGAGATCTGTATCCCCAAGATAGAGGGAGTAGTAGTCTCTCTTTTGTATAAAATGGCAAAGGGAGAGAAACCAGTAACCCTGTGTTTGCTGAGGCAATAGGCAAACAGAGCAGCTGGCAAATACAAATAACAATTGGCAGCATCAGAGTAAGTCAATTTCCTCATGATAGACACCAAGGTAGAGTTAGCTTGTTCCACAGCTCCATTAGTAAAAGAATTATAAGAGCAAGAGAAGGATCAATGAGTCCCTAGCTCTTCTACTACAGAGGTTACTAAGCAAATGTTGAAGTTAGACACATTGTCAGAGAGTAGAAATTAAGGGCATCCATGGTAATAGAAGACGTCTTGCAAGAGAAAGGCGGCAGTTGTCTTGGCAGTGATGTCTTTAGTAGGACAAGCTTCTTTCCACTTGCTGAAGTGATCCACAGCAATTGGAATGAACCAACACCCAGTTCCAGATTATGGAAGGGGGCCCACCGCGTCAATGCTGACAGTATGGAAAGCGTGTTGAGGAGGCACCAGTTTGAATTCATGAGTGGCAACACAAGGTCTCTGTAGTTGACAATCATGGAAACTAGAAAAAAATATCAGGAATCAACCGGCGGAGGTTTTCCCAGTAGTATTGTTTATGAAGCCAATAATAAGTCTTGACTATTCCTACATGTCCAGTCTCCCAATGTACTTGAAGGATAAGAGACAGCTGTAGGATTAGATGGACGTAGGGAAGATACTGATGTTGAACCTTCTTTAACAGTTGTTGGTTGCAGATAAGAGTATCCTGAGACAACTTCTGCAGGGCCAAACAGGTATATTTAGTCTCAGTGTCCCATGCTGAGGAATGGCCAATCATTTTGTATAGTCAATCAGCTTCCACAGGATGGAGGGCTAGGATAGGCATTTATGAGAGTCCATCAGCATTCTGATGTTGTATGCTTGGGCAATAGAGTACAGTAAACTCATAACCTTGTAGATGAAGAGCCCATCTAGCCAGGCGTCCTTTGGGTTCTTTCAATTGCTGTAATCATTTGGGAGAGGCCTGATCTGTAACAACAGTGAAGTGTGTATCTTAGATATAGTGACAAAACTACTTGAAAGTGTGTAGCCTATTTAAGTATTCTTTTTCAGTCACACTGTAATTTTTCTCATGCTTTTTCAAGAATCTGGAAATATAGGCTACTGGTTGATCTACCCCTTCATCATTGAGTTGAGCTAAGATTGCACCAATGACAAGGTCACTAGCGTCAGTGTACAGAATGCACTCATTGTTGTAATTGGGGTACACAAGAATAGGGGCCTCTTTGAGCTTCTGTTTGAGAGTGTGAAATCTTGTTGTTGAATGGCAGTCCATTTAAAAAGAGCATTTTTTTAACAGTTGAACCAGAGGTTCACTAGTGTCAGCAAAATAAGGGATAAATTGTCTGTAATAACCCATCATGCCTAAGAAGACTTTGAATTCTCTCAAAGAAGTTAGAGGGATAATTTTTCAATAGCTTTGACTTTCTTGGTCATGGGACGTATCCCAGTCTGGATCACTTCATTTCCTAAGAATTCCAGGCAATCCCTGAAGAAGGCACACTTGGACGGCATCAGTTTGAGTCCAGCTTCTTTGGTCTTGATTAAAACATCTTTAAGATGATCCAGATAATTGGTGAACGTGGCACTAAATACAGTGATGTTATCTAAATAGGCCAATGCACACAAAAGCTTTAGATTGTTTAATATGGAGTCCATAGCCCTTTGAAACATAGTAGGAGCATTAAAAAGCCCTTGAGACATGCAAGTAGGTTCAAACAATCCTTCAGAGGGGACAAGAGCAGCTTTTTGCCTGTCCTCAAGAGAGAGGTTGACTTTCCAGTAGCCATATGCCAGATCCATAGCTGAAAATAACTTAGAACCTCTGAGACAGCAGAGGGCATCATTTATGCGCGGAAAGTGGTAAGAATCTTTCTTGATTAAATAATTCAACTGTTAATAGTCCATCACAATGTAGTGACCTACATTTTTCTTCTTCAAGATGAACAAGGGGGAGGCCCAAGGACTCTGGGAAGGAGCAAGTAGCCCAGCGTACAGCAAATGTTTGAGTTCCTTGGAAACCTGAGCATCCTCTAATCTACTTTGTCTTTAGAGTTTGGCTCAGAAAGGAGGAGCATTATCTGTATCAATTTGATGGATGACACCTTTATTCAGACTATAATCAGTGCTGTCTTTAGCAAAGATACCTGAAAACTGATCCAGCAGGTCAAGCACCCCTTTCTTTTGTACAGGAGACAACTTTGGGAAATTCTCAGCACTGAACAAGGACAGCACTTGAGGTTCATCCTCTGGTAAGTTGAAATCACAGAAGGTACCAAAAGGATGTAGTGAGAGAACATCAGGCGCATTTAAGAGTTGACCATAGCCAACCACTGGACTCTAGAGATAGTAATAGATACAGTAGTTAGGTTAGCCACAAGCAACTGCACAGCACCTTTGTGAGAATAGTCTAAAATTCCTGGGTAGAGATGAGTTTTATTATGCCCCGAAGAGAAAGGGGAATATAGTTCTAGTAAGGTACGCTCAGGTAACTCATACAATATCTGTGAGTCAAGGATAACTTGAGACCCAGGAGGAATGATCACAGCTGAAGTAGCCAAGAGAGGGACTACTTCAGCTGCAGGGCAGGCTGGAGGAGGGAATTTCATGTTGGAGGAGTGTGTGGTACTTTAGGGTGAAGATTCCAGAAGGTTATTCCAGGATGTATGTCTTTAGGCATTTTCCAGGCACTTTGATGGGTTCTTAAAAAATGAGGGGAACTCCATACCTAAGAATAAACAAGTATTTATCTTTCATTTTGATGATCCCATTGTATTCTCAGAGAAATTGAGTGCCTACCAATAGGTTGTAGCTATCATTTTTCATGACTATAGCAGGGACAACAAGAAGTAGCTTACCAAATTGCATAGGGAGAGCAGAGTAATCATCAATATCCAGTGTCATAGATATGCTATATGTACCATAGGTCTGATGATAATTGAGGTCTGGGGCTAGCTTGAGTTTCTTCACTAACTTGGAGGACAAAAAATGACTGGAGAGCCAGCGTTGAGGACAGCTTTGATATTCACCTTTTAGATGGATATCTCTATGAAAGTAGTTATACATCCAAACAGGGAAAGAAAAGCAAAGACATCTTGTGCTCCAGCCAACTCCTTGTTCCTTTTTTAGCGTACACCCAAGGCCAGGAAACTCCTTATAAACAGTCTGCAGGGGAAGGGAAATGAAGACGTTTTTGAAGACAGCATTGGACCCCTCAGCGGCTTCTTCAGAGGTTTTCATCAAGACAGGCAACCTCTTGGCTTGAGTGAGGTAGGGTCTTGAAACAATCTACTTGGCGTCTGAAAAATGTTTAACAGTGGATGTAGTCTTTCCTGAACACATCTTATAAGGGACAGAAATGGTCTCAGGTACAGAAAAAACAGAGTAACTAAAGGCATCAGGATCCTCACTTTGTCAGACTCTTCCATGTTAGAGTTTTCTGAAATGTTGTGGACAAGGAGAAGGATGGGAGGAGGCTTGAGAATCAGATGCATCATTATCAGAGGTAGAAGGAGAAAAAGGAGGAGACTAAAAAAAGCTATCAAGTGAGAACATCTCTGCCTCTAAGTTGACCTCTCTTTTCCCAGCTGGTCTCTAGGGTCATCTCCTTCAATATGGGGATTTGTACAAACTTGTGGGTGATGTCTCACCTGACCACAATTATGACAACCTTGTTGTTTGGGCTGGTTTTGGGCATTCACAGCTAGGATCCGTGGAGAGTGGGAATTTGTGCCTGAAGCAGAAGCACAACTCCCTCATACTACTGAACCTGAGTGAGTGAGTGAGGTGCATATCTTGGAGGAGGGTTTTAATATTATTCATAGACGTAAGCATAGCCTTATGTGCTTTGAAGTGCAAACATAAGAGCTGGTTGACCTTGAGGGCCTGAGTGCAAGCAGTGTAAGCTTCATGGTCAGTCAAGTGTTTACTTGTGATTAGTTTATGACCGTCCACATAAATTTATTAGCAAAATCAGCTAGAGCTTCCTTAGGATTAAAGGCAATGTACATGAATACATCCTTCTTTACCTCTAAGCTAAGGTCACCACCAAACTCCTCAATAAGTAGTTGCTTTATTTCTTCCCAGGTGGTAATGGAAGAAAGCTCAGGCACCACAACCTCTTGACAGGTAGAGTAGAGGCAAGTCAAGATATGCTCTTTCTTAATCTTTTCAGAAGCCCTACACATGGCAGTTTCATATATGGTAAGGAAGGCAGCAATTGTGGAGTCTTTGGGTCAAAGAATTTCTTGAAGGTAGGTTTGAAATGAGTCTCAGGAGTTGGTACACCATTATTACTGTCTACCATATTGATGCAAGGGGAGAACTCAGCCTCAGTTTCTGTGGGAGGCTGTCTGGCCCACAACTGTTGAACACTTTCTTCCAAATTGACTAAAGAGTTGGAGTTATGGATGCCAGTGTTGCAACCAAGTTTCCGGACTTGTCTACCAACATATATTACAATACACAGGGGGCGTTCTATGAGTTGCCCCTTGACGTATCTAACAACATGAACCAATCTGATGGCAATGTTGAACTGCAGGCACTTTCTCCTAATTAGGAGCACTACCAATTTGACTGGTGGATCCCTGCACAAATTATTCCTTGGCTTTAAACCCTACATGAAACATGCCATCTTGGCACCCCCTTGTGGCCTTGTGGCCTTTCCCATACAGTATATTAATCACAATATTCTACAATAAACAATACCTTATTCTATTCATTTGTGTCCCTTCTATTGGATTATTCTCTTCCCTAATTCAAATACTAAACCCTAATTGGTTCAGTTGCAACACCAGCTTTGGCAGTGTGACCTGTTTGCAGTTAAGCAGTATCCAATTGGTGACCTTGGTTGTTTACCACAGTTGAGAGTTCAGCTAAGCAAGAAGTCAGAGATGGGCCTACTGACAGACAAGGGGAGAATTGCTCATTGACAGAGTCAATCAATTTGGTCATTTCCTGAAAGTCTATGTCTAGGACATCATGATCCTGCTTCATATGATCAAGTCTATTGGCCAGAGCAATAAGCTCTCTAGCGCAATGGATACAGGGCTGTTCAGGAATTCCTGGGCAACAACCTTTGTCCTCAGAGGGTCCTGGCAAACTGATGGGCTCTGTGATGACTGTTTGTAGCTCCAAGATTTCTTACTGGAGTGAAGCCACCTGAGTTTTACAAAGAGCCACCTGAGAATTGGGTTGAGGAGCTACTTCTGGAGGATCCTGGCTATAAATAGTGGTATACAATTCATGAATAGCATCCCACAGCCTTTGTTCTTGCATCATTAGGTCTTCATAAGGGGACAGGTAGGAACTTCAGATGATTTGCTTAGTTTTCTAAGTGATCTTGTAAACCCTTAATAATAGTAATTCCAGCAGCTTTTTCCTGTATCAATTCATCCTTCATGTCTTACATACTTTTTGAGGCAATATCAACTACGTGTTACAGTTATTTAGCAGTATGGACATGGAATTCATTCAGCTTTAACATCAATTGCTTGGAGTCAGTGCAGTGGGTGTTAAGGGCAGGTTTAACCTGGGCCTGCCAGGGTTGTTGTAGATGGTGAAACTCCTGAAGGTGTTCACAAAAATATTCAGGGACAGAAGAACACAGGTGCTCAATAGATTTGGTTAATTGATTTTGGGAGGTAATGTAATCTCTATAGTTATTGGATAATATTGAGAACAGATAGTACACCCACTATTGGTAGGCGGAAACCCGTTCCCACTGGTTGAAAAGAGCGGCACAAAGAGAGAAAATCTTGTGGATATGGTGCCCCAGAACCATCTGATGATGGACTAAAGCAGGTTGGAAAAAAACAAGATCAAGCAATTAGCAGAGTTGGCTGCTGAAAGGAAGTAGTGTGGAATACAAGAAGTGATTATCATCTCATAATATTCTATAGACTTGAACTGGGCTTGTAGATTAGGAATGGCTTCATTGTGGGATAGTCTAAGGGCCACTGATGTGATTTGATCTAGGTCAGGGGTATTCATCATGTAGGCAATGAGACAGGGGCCATTATCCAAGTTCAGGACGGTAGGAGTGATAGGCGGGTCATCAATGTCTTCTTCCATTGGAGGGCTGAAAACTTCAGGCAAAAACAGATCCTGAATTGGTGGAGATGAGGGACCAGATAAGATAGTTTCAAAGGGAGTAACCAAGGGGCTTACAGCCCCTGTAGTTAGAGCCATTTTTGTTGTGTACTTGGGTACAGCCAAGGGACTCAACGGGGAATCTTAATGGTAGGATTGGGTTTTTACTAAGCCAAATTTTAGAATTCAGGGATGAATAAGAGATTTACCTTAAGGCCCTGGGAATAATAATTATCAGAAATATCCTCTAGACTAGACTAGAGAGATGGTAATTAAGTACAAAGATAAACACAAAGAAAGAGTACAAACAGAGCTTAATTTTATTGGATGAATCATTTAGATTCTTATAGGGCAATAGTCTATCACAAAACAGTAGAATGAAAGTTAGATCACTGGTCAATCTCATAAAGGATCAAGGATCACTCAGTTTACCAGTCAGAAAAAATGAGTCTTTCATCCAATTTGGAGGGAAAACTATTTTGAGGAAAGAAAGAGAGCTGAAGTATTTTGCACTCAAAATATTATCCTATCAAAGACAAAATTGATAATACCTGAATAGCAGGATTCACAACAGTATTTAACAAAATTTCTGGACAGAAGATATTTTGACCATTGTTGCACTTTTTTCATTACAGCGCCACAATTATTTGGAATTATAGTGCTACAGTAGAAAATCAAATGAAAGGGATAGTGCGCCCTTGTAAAACCCAAAATCAGCAAAGAACCACAGCCAAACCCCTGAAAGAAATAGACGTCTTAAATGCTGTCATAGACAAAAAAATGGGTCAATGCTGGGGTTGCCCAAACAGCCCTCAAAAATCTGGACCTGCCTTATTTTCCCCCAAATAATTATGACAAGAAAATTACATGTTATACACTATTTGGTGATGGCAGCGCTTGACCCGCTGGTTGCCTGAATTTTTCAAATTATGACGTCATTGACTCAAATTCCAATGCAGGACCATCAACTGCTGAAAATATTCTTGCCAGTCAATCAGAAGCCGCGGAATCCCCTCCTGCCCCATTCTGAACTCCCTTAAGACCTCCCCATTTCCCCTCTAGAAACTTGTTTCTAGATAGCTTAATTTCACTCAAAATAAAAGAAAGTATATCCCAAAATGATGGTTTATCTGGGGCTGTTTGCCCCTGTCCTTGAAAGACTAGCCTTTGTGGCAGTCAAAGTTGCTGTCAACTCCATGGCCGCAACTTGGCCTGCCCTTTACATGCTGATGCCTTCAGATTCTTTCTCAAATTTCCCCTTGCAAGTCATTTGCTTGTTGACAATTTTGACCTCCATCTTCTGCTACACTACCATTGGATCCAAGATGTTGAACCTGTTGTTGTGTTCTGAGGCGCGGCACAGACACACAACAGGGAATCCTAACCTTAGGATTGGATTTGTACTACGTCTTGTTTAGATGACAGGGAAGGCAATTGTGTTTACCTTGCGGCCCTGGAATGAATCATCTTTGTTAGGCGTGGCTAGAGAGAGGCGCAGAAGTACAGAAGACACAAAGACAAAAATGTGAATAGAAGTTAATTTTATTGGTGAATATGGAAATGGAATATATAGTGGTTGAGAATACCACAAAACACTATCAGGACAGTAGGATCACTTGCCACAAGCATGAGTGGGGCAAGTGAGTTGGGCAGAGTCAGGAAACCAAACAATCATATTTCCTGAAGCAGAAGCCAGTTCATTTCAAGAGTCAAAAGAGAAAGCAAGAGATTTGTCTTTGAAATAGCCCACCAAAGGCAAAATTGAAACATGGTGAATGCTGTTATTCACAACATTGCCCCCCTCTAGATTGGCCTTAGGGGGGTGATACTTGCGGAGGAACTTGGCGTGTACGCAAGCAAAAGGACGACCACTGGAGAGGAGCTTTACAATGTACTCAGATCCTTGTTTGAAAGTCACCTCTAAAGGGCCAATCCACAGGGAGTCCAGTTTGTGCGCGCACCCACCCACACGGTGTTGATAGTATAGGACATGGTCACCAGCATAAAACTCAGGCAAGAGGGAACACCCAGTGTTGTCCAGAGAGAGCTCAAGCATCTTAGTCTTATAGGCGGAAGTGTAGGCAGTGGCCTGTATATCAATGATGCAGTTGACTAAGTCTTTGATGTGGTTGTCCGGGTTCATGGCCTTATCAGAGGAGAGTAGGGGAATCCCCAAGAGCAATGGAGTGGTGGCTTCACACCCATACAACATGGCAAAAGGGGAGTACCCAGTAATCCAGTGCCTGCTCAGACAATAGGCAAAGAGTGCAGCAGGTAAGTATAGATCCCAATTGGCAGCATCAGAGTAGGTGAGTTTCCTCATGATAGAAACCAGTATCAAGTTGGCACGTTCAACTGCTCCATTAGTGGAAGGATTATAGGGGGAAGAGAAAGACTGGTGAGTCCCTAGAGCTTCAACAACAGAGATTACAAGTTTGGCATTGAAATTGGTTCTGTTGTCTGATAACAGCACTTGAGGACAGCTATGGCGGTAGAAAACATCCTGCAGCAGTAAAGGCAGCAGTAGTCTTAGCAGTGATGTCTTTAGTAGGGCGAGCTTCTACCCACTTGCTGAAGTGGTTGACAGCAATTAGGATAAAGCAGCATCCGGAACGTGAGCAGGGGAGAGGACCTACAGCATCAATGCTGACAGTGTGAAAGGCATGTTGAGGGGGGACCAATTTGAACTTGTGAGAAGCAGCTTGGGGTCTCTGAATTTGGCAGTCATGGCAACTAGCTATGACATCTGGGATCAACAGGCAAAGATTCTCCCAGAAGTAATTCTTCTATAGCCAGTCAAAAGTCTTAGCAATGCCTCCATGGCCAGTTTCTTTATGAGCTTGTAACACCAAGGAGAGGCAAAGACTGGGGCGCACATATGGCAGGTATTGACCCCGCACCTTCTTGAAGAGTTGGTTATTGTGTATGAGGGTGTCTTCAGAAAATTTGGCCAAGGCAAGTTGAACCTCTTCTGTCTCATTTTCCCAGGAAGAAGGGTAGCCAATTAGCTTGTACAGGAAGTCTGCCTCAGCAGGATGTAGGGCAAGGATGGGCATTCAGAACAACCCATCAGCGTTCTGATGTTAAATCCCAGGGTGATGGAGCACAGTGAAGTCATAACCTTGCAGGCGGAGGGCCCATCTGGCTAAGCGTCCTTTAGGCTCCTTAAGTTGTTGTAACCACTTGAGCAAAGTGTGGTCAGTGACAACAGTGAAATGAGTACCATATACATAGTGGCAGAATTGTTTGACTGCATGCAGCACAGCGAGGCACTCCTTCTCTGTAACACTATAATTCTTTTCATGCTTATTCAGCACACGGGAAGTATAGGCTACAGGGTGGTCCACGCCTTCATCATTGAGCTGAGCCAAGATAGCCCCAATGGCAAGGTCACTAGCATCAGTGTAAAAGATGAATTCCTTATTGTAATTGGGGTACACTAAAATGGGTGCTTCTTTGAGTTTCTGCTTTAGAGTCTCAAAGGCTTGCTGTTGGCTGGCAGTCCATTTGAAAGGAACATTACGCAACAGTTGGACCAGGGGTTTGCTAGTTTCAGCAAAATCATGAATGAATTGTCTATAGTAACCCATCATGCCCAGAAAGACTTGTACTTCTTGTAGGTTGGTGAGTGGAAGCATTTTGTCAATGGCTTCAACCTTCTTGGTCATTGGACAAATTCCTGTTTGGGTTACTTCATGGCCCAGGAATTCAAGGTGTTCTTTGAAGAAAGCACACTTGGAGGGTTTTAGTTTGAAGCCAGCTTCTTGGATCTTTATGAATACCTCTTTAAGATGGGCTAGGTGATCAGTGAAAGTTGTGCTGAAGACTTTTATATCATCTAGATAGACTAAGACACACAACAACTTCAAGTCATGCAGGATGGAGTCCATGGCCCTCTGGAAAGTTGCTGGGGCATTACAGAGCCCTTGCAGCATGCGGGTAGGTTCAAAAAATCCTTCTGATGTGATGAGCGCAGCCTTCTGACGGTCTTCAGGAGAGAGGTCAACTTGCCAGTAGCCAGACGCCAAGTCCATGGCAGAGAAAAACTTAGAGCCTCCAAGGCGTCAAAGAGCGTCATCAATGCACGGTAAGGGATAGGAATCTTTCTTGGTTAGAGAATTCAACCTTCAATAGTCCATCACAGTCCAGTGGCCTCCATCCTTTTTCTTTAAGATGAGCAGAGGGGAAGCCCAGGGACTTTGAGAGGGAACTAGCAGTCCAGCATTCAGCAGTTGTTTGAGCTCCTTAGAAACCTGTGCATCTCCCACTTGGCTGTGGCGGTATGGCTTGGCACAAAAGGGGGGAGCATCTCCTGTGTCAATCTGATGAATTACACCTTTGGCTAGCCCATAATCAGTACTGTCTTTAGCAAAGATGTCTGAGAACTGGTCTAGTAAATCAAGCACCTCTTTCTGTTGGACCGGGGACAACTGAGGGAAGTCTTGGGCAGTGAACAGAGATAGGACTTGAGGCTCGTCTTTGGGTAGGTTAAAGTCTTGAAACGTTCCAAAAGGGTGAAGAGATAAGATGTCAGGAGCATTTAACAACTTTCCATAACCAACAACCTGTCCTCTGGATACAGTCATAGGAAGCGCAGTAAGGTTGGTAACTAGTAATTGAACAGGATCCTTGTGGGAAACGTCTATAATTCCAGGACAAAGGTAAGGCTTGTTCTGCCCCAGCAAAGGAGAGGAGTACAGCTCTAAGAAAGTCCGCTCAGGTAGTTCATATGATATCTGGGAGTCTAGGATAGCCTGAGAGCCTGGGGGGATAGAGACAGCAGACATGGTCATGAGAGGGATTCCCTCAGTTGCAGGACAAGCCATGGGAGGACACTTCATGTTGGTGGAATGGGTTCAGTATTTTAGGGTTAAAACTCCAGTGGGGTACTCCAGAGTATGTGTCTTCAAACGTTTACCAGGAACTTTGATTGGCGCCTCAAAGATCAGAGGGACTTTGTACCCTAGGATATAAAGATAACCATCCTTTAGGTTGATGATCTCATTATATTCCTGAATGAACTGGGTACCAACCAAAAGGTCATAGCTCTCATTTTCTAGAACAACAGCTGGCGCAGCCAACAGGAGTTTACCAAATCACATTGGCAAGGCGGAGTACGCACCAATGGTGTGAGTCATGGAGAGACCAGAAGTGCCATAGGATTGATGGTAGTTGAAATCAGGGGCCAGCTTAAGTTTCTTCACCAGTTTAGAAGAAACAACATTGACAGGAGAACTGGTGTCCAGGACGGCTTTGATCTTTACTTTTTGGATAGATATCTCTACCCGGGTGGTGGTGCGTCCAAAGGGTGGCAGAACAGCCAAGATATCCTGCGCCTCAGCTAATTCCTTGTCCCATTTCTCAACCATGCATTTTAGTCCTGGGAACTCCTTATATACGGTTTGGAGAGGGAGTGAGACAGATACATTCTTAAAAACAGCGTCTGCAACTTCAGCGGCTTCCTCTGATGATTCCACTAATACAGGGGACTGTTTTGCCTGAGTAAGATAGGGGCAGGAGACTATTGCTTTGGCTTCAGACGAGAGTTTGGAGGTAGTTGTAGTCTTCCCAGATTGTAGCTTGTAGGGAACTGCAATAGTCTCAGGAACTGCAAGAACAGAATACCCGTATGCATCAGGGTCTTTAACATCAGATTTATCCACATCAGAATCATCATAAATGTCATGGAACAGGAGGAGGATAGGAGGAGCTTCATCATCAGCAGGATCAGAGTCAGTAGAAGGCGGAGGTATAGAAGGAGACTGGGAAGAATTATCAACTGAGAGTGTCTCCGCCTCTAGGTTAACTGTTCTTTTCCCGACTGATCCTTGGGATCAGCTCCTTCAACCCGTAGATTGGTGCAGACGCAAGAGTGGTGGCATATCTGACCGCAGCTGTGGCAACCCTGACGTTGAGGAGGATTTTGGGAGTTCATAGTGAGGATACAAGGGCTGCAAGAAGAGGAGCCAGAGTTGGAAGTGGCACAACTTTCCCAAACAACTGCCCCAGAATGGGTAAGATGCATATCTTGGAGCAGTGTCTTTATACTTTTCATGGAGGACAGCATAGCCTTGTGGGCCTTGAAATGAAGGCATAGGAGTTGATTCACCTTGAGGGCTTGGGCGCAGGCCATATACGCTTCATGTGACGCCAATTGTCTGCTTGTTATTAACTGTTGTCCCTCCATGTAAAATCTGTCTGTGAATTCAGCTACTGTCTCTTTGGGCTTAAAGGGTATGTGCATGAAAGCATCCTTTTTCACCTCCAGGATAAGATCACCACCAAAATCATCAATCAGGAACTGTTTCATGTCTTCCCAGGTCTCAATAATGGGCAGCTCTGGTACAACTACCTCTTGACAGGTCGGGTGTAGGCAGGTCAGAATATGTTCTTTCTTAACTTCATCTGATGCTTGTCTCATAGCAGTCTTGTAAATGGTTAATAAATCTGCAATAGTTGAGGTTTTGGGATCAAAGACTTGCTTAAAAGTAGGCTTGAAGTGTGCCTTGGGAGCTGGACCACCATTGCTGCTATTGAGTACATTTATGTGCGGGGAGAACTCAGCTTCAGATTTGGAGGGGGGTTGTCTAGCCCATAGTTGTCAAACACTTTCTTCAAGGGTCGTCAGAGTCTTGGTGGTTCTGGCACCTGTAGTGTTGGCTAGAGTGGTCTGTTGTTCAGTAACATCTAGGTGTTGTCCTTGGGTAGTGACAACATTGGAGAGCTCAGCCAGCCGCAAAGTAAGGGATGGCCCCACTGATTGGCAAGGGGTGAATCTGTTGTTTACCAAATCAATCAACTCACTCATCTCCTGTATGTCTCTGTCCAACTCAGTCTGGTCTTGTTTCAAATGGTCCACCTCACTAGCTAGGGCAATCAACTCTCTAGCACAGTGGATTTGAGGAGCCCCTGCCAACCCAGGACAACAGCCATCCTCCTCGTTAACCCCAAGTGGGCTATTGGCGGCTGTCACTACCTCACATAAAGAAGCAACTTCTTGCTGTAGTTCAGCGACCTGAGCAGTCAGCGCAAGAACCAAGGGTCAGGTTGAGGCATTTCAGTAGGATGTCCTTGGCTACAAGTGGAAGCACGTAATTCTCAGATGGCCTCCCAGATCCTCTGCTCTCTGTCCACCAGATCATCAGCAGGAGGAGAAGGCAGGGCATCAGGTTTGGCAGTAGACAGCTCATTCACCTGACTCTGAAGTTTGGCTATAGCAGCAGCAGTGGTAGCTCTCTCTTGATTGAATTCTGCACTGAGTTCATTTAGACCTTGGGCGGCAAGGTCAGATACCTGTTGCAATTGCTCAAAGGAATAGACACTAAATGCATTGAGCTGTTGCACTAGGCGCTCAAAGTTGGAGAGATAAGCGTTTAGAGTGGAGTCTACTTGAGTTTGCCAGGGTTGTTCTAACTAGTGAAACTCATGTAGTTGCTCCCTAACGTACTCAGGGATGGACTGGCGCATTTGCTCAATGGAATTGACTAGATGTGTTTGAGAGGTGACCAAATCACGTTGATTATCAGATACCAGGGAGAACAGGGAATGAATCCACTGTTGGTAGGCAGCAAACTGGTCCCAATGATGGGTAACAGCTGCTTGTAGAGACGAGATTTCTTGGATGTGGAGTCCCAACACCATCTGGTGGTGGGCCAAGGCGGGCTGTACAAAGGATGACAGCAGGTGATCAGCGGAGCCAGCCGCTGAGAGGAGATGTTGTGAGAACTGAGGGGCCACAATTAACTCATAATATTTGGTACGGCTAAACTGTAGCTGAAGGCAAGGGATGGCCCCGTCCCAAGCTATCCCAAGGGCTACTGCCATGACTTGTTCCAAGTCTGGGGTACCCATAGGGTAAGCAACTAGGCGGGGACCATTCCCAAGGTTCAGTACAGTAGGGACAATAGGTGGGTTGGTGATGTCTTCCTCAATAGGAGGACTGGTAATTTCAGGCAAGGTTGACTCCCAAATAGGCAGAGGCAAGGAACCTGCAAATGTAGATGTGAAAGGGATAACCAAGGGGCTTACAGCCCCTGTAGTGAGCACTATTTTTGTTGTGTTCTGAGGCGCAGCACAGACACACAACAGGGAATCCTAACCTTAGGATTGGATTTGTACTAAGTCTTGGTTATATGACAGGGAAGGCAATTGTGTTTACCTTGCGGCCCTGGAATGAATAATCTCTGCTAGGCGTGGCTAGAGAGAGGTGCGGAAGTACAGAAGACACAAAGACAAAAATGTGAATAGAACTTAATTTTATTGGTGAATATGGAAATGGAATATATAGTGGTTGAGAATACCACAAAACACTATCAGGACAGTAGGATCACTTGCCACAAGCATGAGTGGGGCAAGTGAGTTGCGCAGAGTCAGGAAACCAAACAATCATATTTCCTGAAGCAGAAGCCAGTTCATTTTGAGAGTCAAAAGCAAAAGCAAGAGATTTGTCTTTGAAATGGCCCACCAAAGGCAAAATCAAAACACGGTGAATGCCATTATTCACAACACCCGTCCTCTTGATTTGGCCTCCTGCTTGTCAAGCAACTCACAATCTGTTTATTATATCCTCATTGTATTTCCTTGAATCACGCTGCATACCATTTCACTCTAACATATAGGGCACTGGAAATTTGCTTGAATACAGTCATATGTGAGGATATGAGTAGTATAATATCAGAAGAGCCAGGATTAAATGGAACCAGGATTATTGTCCAGCAATGGCTTCTGATTGTGAAGAAGCACTTAAGGATTAGAATAAAGGTCAACCAGATTAAAGATATATCAAAGATGGTTCAATATTAAAGCTTCTTTTTTATTGTGAGTGATTAATTGTTCTTATACCTTCTGCAAAGGTTAATCCCTGGGCTGCTATTAATGTCTTCTAGGACATTCTAACACACCCCAAATTTGGGTAATTATTAATCTAGATTTGGCGCTTATTGCACGTCAACCAATAGAATATCTTCATCTTTACCCAGCACAGGTTACCCTTGCTGGCATGAAATAATTTAGTTACTTCAGGATCACTTCCTACTTTTCTGACATACTGCAAGCTTAATGCTTATTAATGTGATAAATATGGGAATTTGAGATTATGGGGAATCAAACCCAGCGCCTTGGTGCTCAATGTAAAAGTAAAGCAGCACCTTGGTGCCTGCAATATTTGCCAGGGTGTGCTTGCAATAATTTTCAGTTAGTGCGGCGGCGCTTGACGTAAAAGTAGTTTGGCACCTAATCCAGTTGCTAGGAGGCGCCACAGTGCCTGTGTCCTTTCCCAAGTGACGTAGCAGCAAATCATGTATCACTTAAATGCTGTGGCGGCGCTTATCATTGGCTAATTTAATGTTCAGGTCAGCAGGCATCTGCTGATCTAATATGCATATGATTTATACTATCAATTTATGTTATTTGGTAGCTGCAATTCATATCTGCAAGCTCTGTCATAATTGGCATTACTGTATTTTATACTACTAATTTATGGATTTGGTTGTAGAAATCCCAATCTGTGGGCTCTGTCATAATTGGCATCATATATTGGTCAAAATTCCCAACAATCATTATCAATACTACCATAAAACAAGAAGCAACCATAAGTAGATTTATTTGCCACAAACAAAGCAACTTCATCAGTATCTTGCTTCTCTTTAGTTGTACAAACTGCGGCTAAGGAAGCAGAATGTTCCTGAAAGTAATGCTTGATCATTTCTTTAATTGCCTCAGAGAGAACAGGGCAGTCACAGTCAATAGGAACCATTGATAACTCTCCCACTTTAACAACAGACAACTTAGTCTGAAGCATGTGCTGCAACATAGTCATGGAACCTTTGGAAGTTGCTGCAGAAAAGACCTCATTGTTCTCTGCCGGTTTATTCAAGATTTCCAACTGATGATGGGAAGATACAAGCAAGACGCGCTCTTTGACAGGACCAGGAGAAGTTACAGTGGGGCAGAAACCAGAGAACCATGAGCAAGCAACGGGTTTGGCTTTGATTGCCAACACACTTTGTTTGGTAACAGAAGGATTTGAGACCAGAGAAAGGATTTGGCTTACCAGGGGCTCAGTTGTGTTAAACAGGGAATCCAAAACTTCTAAGTCCTGTGCAGTTTGGCCAACTTCTAACCGCAGCTCTAAGAGCTTGTTTACTTCAGAAACATTGATGGTTTTACAATAAGCAAGAGACTGAGGAAGGAATACTGACAGTGAAATAGTACCCTGATGAAAGGCATACAACTTACAGTAAACTTTTAGCTCCTCAATCAATACACACACAGTATTTAACAAAGGGTATAAGGATGCACTCTCAGTTAAAGCACATGGGTTGCGCTCCACCACAGACAACAACCATTTGTATGCATCCACCAAAACCTTTGTCATAACATGATAAACCTGTTATTTGTGACTAAGAGTGGAGCCAGAATATGATGATAAAGCTGACATTAATATGCAAGAAATTTTTTTTAGTGGTATAGCAGGATAATAGTACTGATGCCAAAATAACATGACACAACAGAACCAGGAAACAGTAGAACCAGTCTTGATCACTGCAACTGGAGAAGTAAACCACAGATTAAAAAACAATCCACACTGAAAGATCAAAAATAGCTCATATAGATGAACATTGTAAAAAAGGATATCTCAACGGAGAAGGAGAAAAGAAACACAAATTCATGACAAACTTCTTCTAAAAACTCAGACATAGAAGAGTTGAGTAGTGTGACAGAAATAGATGGATAATAAGAAGAGGTCTCCAGGTGGTGGGGAATAACCACCCAAATTCATATGAATTTGATGATTAACCATCACTGAAGCTTCAACTACTGTTTGGTAAAATTTCCAGAAGAAACACTGGGGTTTAAAAAATGATTAAACCCAACCAAAGGAGTCCTAGATAGATGGTCTTAGAAAGGATTAAAGTGTGTTGCAACATCTTTGATTAATCCCTCTTGGGGAATTAATGCCCCAAGTAAATCACTGAGCAGCTCACCGAGTGGTTCACTGCCCAGTCAATAAACCAGAGGCACCATTATCAGTTAACCATCTATGACAGAGATCACTCAATCCAGATCCTAAATGGAACATAACTTGATTAAGCCTTGTGACTCAAGAGGAACATTACTCAGATAAGCCCCATGACCTCTATGACGTACATGGACAACATGTGGCTTGTCATGATACTATATAATATTCTATATTCATATCAAATAAAGTATCATTCTCTTCTTAATTTTCCCCTTCATTTTGTTTATTATACTTCCCAGAAGTATAAACTCAACAGTGGTAGCACAGGTAGGTTATCCATACCTACCCAACTCAAAGGAAAAATTCCTCCCAAGAAAAGAACCCAAGCAATGTCACTCCCTAACAGCTGGAGAGATTACAAAGTAGGACAAGAAGTTCCCCCTGGACTTGTCATCTACAATAATCTTCTTGTACCCATTGACCAGTACAACACTCTCAAAACCCGCAGACTGTTCCCTACCACGCCAGTTACAACAGTGTCTACGCAATCTGAGATACCCAAGATTGTGTTTCAACGCTTTTCATACCACTGAGATTGGCGCCTTTGCAGGACTACACTGTGAGAATGCCTCTCTTTGGATCAACAGTACCAAGAGCAAATTTGAACAAGTGGAGTACCCCCCAAAGACTCTGGGTTAGCAAAATTGCCCTCCACGTCACAGGGACTGCTTCACGTTTTGTCGCCAAATGGCTAGCTCAACATCCTGATCAGAAGGAAAACTGGGAAATATTCAAAGCTGCATTTCTCAAAAAGTTCTCCATGAAGGATTCAAATATGGTGATTATGACCAAACTCTGAACCTTCAAAATGATAGGAACCATTGAGGAATACATTGCTGCATATGAAGGACTATGTGACTGTGCACCCAACACCATCAATTTTGATGAACCTGGACCACACCTGGACTTCTACAATGGCCTTCCTATAAATATCATATATCAGTTTGACATGACCTTCTACAAGAACCTCAAGGATGTATTCCTGGAAAGGAAATGCGCAGCTCAGAAGTCTGACAATCTACACACCTTCAACAAGCGCAAGGAAAACCCCACAGTGAATAGAGAGCCTCACCCCAACAAGCAAAACCACCAAGCCAACAGTACTCAGCCTCAAAACGGGAATTGCACTGCACAAGCCAACCAGGCTAGCACTGAAGATACCAACAAGGAGGGGAAAGCTCAGGGGATTACTTAGGCGAGCTGCCCTCCCCCTCTTCACAAGACTCATACAGAGAACAGGATGTGGACTCCATCACCATGATCCAGGTTCCCTCCAGCAACC
Organism: Entomophthora muscae; assembly: GCA_014839935.2. Lineage (NCBI taxonomy): Eukaryota > Fungi > Entomophthoromycota > Entomophthoromycetes > Entomophthorales > Entomophthoraceae > Entomophthora > Entomophthora muscae. Next base: position 271,261 of record QTSX02007151.1, on the reverse strand, counting down.
CTCTACTTTTTGCAGCCCAATCTGGAAATAAACTCCTTACCTATCTTTTCCATTTTTGCAGATACCAGGGCACAGCGCTATTTGACACTGGAGCCAACTAATTGCTTATTAACAAGAGTTTTGCAGACCTCATGAAGTTACCTACCATTTGAAGTAACATCAAAAGAGTCATCATGGCGGACAACCGCAGCACACCAGTTACCCACAAGACCAGACCTTTCTGGGACCAAATTGGGGATTCCCAAACAACAATTAGTGGCCTCATCATTTCAATCCCCAAATACAATATCATACTTGGATTAGATTGGATGCAAAAGACTAAGCCTCACATAGACTGGGACAGTGCCAACCTCACTATCCAGCAAGGAGAAGTCCACCATCACGTGTACCCAACACACCTTGACACCCTCATGAGGGACCACATATTTGTAAAGATCATGGAAACAGAGAAAGAAACTGACATCAGCAAAATCATTTGGAGTACATGTACGTATGAAGTCATTCACTTCAAAAACACCAAAATACAACACAAACAGAACCCAATCAGAAATCAGTTAGTCAATGAGTTTCCCTCTGTATTCCAGGAATCACTACCCAGGCTGCCCCCTGATTGGGGTATACAACATGGGATCAACCTGAAAGGTATAGTGCCTAAGGCGTGACCCATCTACCGCCTCACACCACAAGAAGATGACGCCCTAAAAGCTTACCTTGACAAAGCACTCAAGAAAGGCCTCATCAGACCTTCAAAGTCACCCTTTGGTGCTGCTGTCTTCTTTGTGGTGAAGAAAGATGGAGGCCTCCGCCTGGTCACAGACTACAGGGCTCTCAATGAGGTCACAATAAAGAACAGGTATCCCCTGCCCCTAATTGATGACCTTTTTGATGCCCTGGGGGGGTCCCAAATCTTCACAAAAATTAATTTGACAGCAGGTTACCACCAAATTTGCGTGAAACCTGAAGACATTCCAAAGACTGTATTTCAAACTAAATACGGATCCTTTGAATGTGTTGTCCTCAATTTTGGCATGACAAACGCTCCCAGTACCTTTGTAACTTTCATTAATAAAGTATTCAAGGAACACATTGGGAAGAGAGCAATCATCTACCTGGACAACATCATTATTTACAGCCCGAACCTGCAACAACACTGGGAAGATGTCTGCACAGTCCTCTGTACCCTGCAAGAGAACCAACTAATTGCCAAACCGTTCAAATGTGAGTTCTTCTCAACTGAACTCCCCTTCCTTGGCCATATCATTAGCAAGGACGGTATCAAGCTGGATCCAGACAAAATACGCGCTATAACAGAGATGCCAGCCCCAAGGAACAAGAGCAAACTCCGCACTTTCCTTGGAATGGTAGCCTACGTACACAGATTCATCCCTGACTGGGGCGCTCTGACAGCCCCCTTGTCAGCCATCACTGGGAAAACAACCAAGTTTGCCTGGACACCTTTACAAGATCAACATTTCTGCCAGCTGAAGAAGCGCATGGTCACCGCCCTCATCTTGCAATACCCAAACCGCAAGGGTATCTATGAGCTAGAAACTGACACCTCTGATTATGCCATAGGAGGAGTCCTCTGTATTCAAACGGCCCAGAAAGACTTCCTCCCTGTGGCATATAAATACAGGAAGCTATTGGTTGGCAAACAAAGATACCCTATACACAATAAGGAGTTGGTCGCCATCATACACTGTCTCATGAAATGACAATGTTATCTCAAAGGAGCCCAGATGTTCAAAGTACTCACCAACTACAAGTCATTGATATTCTTTAAAACACAACAGCACCTGTCAAGAAGACAAGCCAAATAAATGAGTCTCATACAGAGATACCCCATGCAAATTGAATACAAGCCAGGCAGAGAGATTCTTACTGCAGACACCCTATCAAGGCTATACAATAAACACATCCTCCGCACTGATGGCAACCCCAACTGGCCCATGTTAATCATGGGGAATCTCCAGGAAGGGTTCCCACCTGGCACACTAATGGACATCCAAGAGAAAGTCCTCAAGAACAAACATCTGTTCAAAAACGTATATGGTACCCTCCACCAAATCCTTCCAAATGGTGACACTGTACCCTACGTTCCATCAACACAAAAGATTGACACAATCCTCCGTCATCACAGAGACTTGGGACACACTTGTAGCAGAAACTTGCATGAATATCTCAAGACCCGCTACTGGTGGCCCAACATGCTAGATGATATCAGAGAAGTACTGGAACAATGTGAGGTCTGTGAAAAGTACGTCCAAACCAAAGCTCCACCCAAGTCAGTAGTACCCGTATCCATTACACAACCCTTCAAGGTATGGTTGTTGGATATTGTGAGACCTATGCCTGGTGAAAGCAAAGGCAAGAAGTACATCATCACAGCCATTGACTATGCAACCAGATGGCCCGTAGCACAAGCCACAAAAGAGCACAAAGGCAACAACATGAGACAATTCATTGGCAAGTAGATCATAGCTAAGTTTGGAAAGCCTGACCTCTTAATCACAGATGGAGGCACTGAACTCAAAGCTATTGACAACAACATCTATCTTGCCAAAAATGGGATAAAACACGTCACAGCCATCCCATATCACCCACAAGCAAATGGACGTGTAGAACAACTAAACAGCTCCCTAGTGGAAGCCCTCAGTAAGTTATCTGCCAACAATCCAAAAGCCTGGGTTGACATGCTACCAACCGCCCTTATGGTCTGCAGAACACAATTCAACCGCAATACGGGCAAAAGCCCTTATGAACCTGTCTATGGTCAGAAACCTTCACTAGTCAGTACAACCACAGGACCACAACTGCCACTTCCAAAGAAGATACTGTTGCAACCAATATTTGAACCTCACCTGCTAATGTATCTTACAATACACAGGGGGCGCTTGATGAGTTGCCCCTTGACGTATCTAACATTATGAATGAATCTGAAGGCAATGTCAAATAGTGGGCACTTCATCCAAATTAGGAGTGTTGCCAATTTGACCTGCTGATCCCTGCACAAGTTATTCCTTGGCTCCAAACCCTACATGGAACTCCCCACTATTCCACCCCCTTGTGGCCTTGTGGCTTCCCCATTTAGTATATTAATCACAATATCCTACAATAAACAATACCTTGTTCTTTTTATTATGTCCTTTCCTATTGGACTGTTGTCTTCCCCAATTCCAAGTACTGGACTCTCGTTGGTTCAGTTGCAACAGTGGTAGCAGAAGTAGGTTCCAACCTATTTCAAAAACAAAATTCCCCCCAAGAAAGGACAGAGTACGGGCCGCATGGCTACTCCACAACAAGAGATGTTCCTTCCAATCCCCAAGGGGGACATTCCTGAAAGTTATGTCATCTATCAAGATCAGCTAGTTCTTACCAGTGTATACAATTGGCTCTGCCTCAGGCAGCGTGACGCTAGCGTCACCCCGCCACAGTTGGATCTGTCGCAACGTATGCTCAGCCTCCAACTAGAGTCCTTCACTGGCAGTGTCAAAGGAGCTAACATTGTCAGTTGGCTCCAGTCCACCAAAACGCGCCTCTGTATCTGTCAGGTTCCTGAGTCCATGTGGGTTGCCACCGCATCTGGCCGCCTTACGGGGCCCGCCGCTGTGTGGTTCACCAACTGGGCCAGCCAGGAGTTTGACATCACCTGGGCAACCTTTTGAGACGCCGCCAAGTCCAGATATAGTGAAACCTTCTATCCCATTATCTTGGGGACTCCCCTTTTAGCCATTAAGCAGACTGGTTCTGTCCCTGAGTATCTTGCCGCATGGCAACAAGCCCTTGCTGCCGCCCCCAAAGCAGTGACCAATGGGAACACCATGTTGCTCACTCTTGTTGTTAATGGGTTAAAACCCCATATTTGCAAGTGGGTTCCCGTTGGCCGCTGCACCTCTATTGACAACTGCTATAAAGCCATTGTAGAGGCCAATAACCAGGCTTCAATGGGCTTCCGCTGCACTAACAATGCTCCATCCCAACCACGTCCTGCACCTAAAAATGGCCAAGGTCAAGTGGGCTGTTGCCAACCTTGCCAACAAGAAAGTGCAGCTAAACGCCCCCGCAAGGGGGGAGCTCCAGCTAGCGCTAATTGAGGACCAGGGAAAAGCCTGGGGGTTGTAACAACAAGAGACCCTATAACCCTGACTGACCCGCCCTCTCAGCCCTTGCTTACAAAGAACTCCCGCAACTACAATCTTCACAAAGTCAAAACCCTAGACGTCTTTCAGGTCCATAGCAATGACCCTGTGTTGCAAGCTGCTCATTCTGCAAATAAAGGAACACACTTGTCCTATCCCTTCTGTTTCTGTGGGAACACCCACAAGTTACTGGTAGATGCCAGGCTGATCACACCATGGTAGATCAGGCGTTTGCTGACTCCCAACAATTAGACCAAGTACCCAGCAGATTCAAAGCAGTACGTGTAGCTGATTCCCGCAGAATTGCCATCACTCACGAGATGGTACTCTTCTCGGTAAGAATGGGGAACGTCCAGGTTAAGCTCTCTGGGCCAATCATGGCAGGCCTCAGCCACGACGTAATTGCTGGCCTTGAATGGCTCTGGCATAACCGCCCTTACATTGACTGGGATACCTCTGTCATCACCCTCAATAGAAATGGGGTGGGTTTTCAGACTTACCCCATGGAAATGAACAAACTACTACATGACACTGTGTTTGTCAGAATGACAGAAACAGGCTCATACAATTTTAAGGGGGGAGACTAGACTTTAACCAATGTTCAGTTGAAGTTATTTGTGCAGAACCATCTGCAGCCCTTCCTTGTCAACATCACCACCACCAGCGCTAGCTGCACTCCTCAAGGAGTACAAGGATGTATTCAGTGAAACACTCAAACAACTACCTCCACCCCGGGAGATCCAGCACGCTGTACAACTTCAAAGATTGTTACCAAAAGCACAACCATTATACCGTCTCACACCAACAGAAGATGAAACCCTCTGCCAGCACCTTGTGGACACTCTTGATAAGGGATTCATTTGCCCTCACTCTCTCCATAAGGAGCGGCGGTCTTCTTTGTAGCTAAGAAGGATGGGTCTCTTTGCCTGGTCACAGACTACCGCGCCCTAAATGAGGTGACAGTTAAAAATAAATACCCCCTGCCGCTGATTGACGACCTGTTTGATACACTCTCAGGCGTGAAGGTATTTAGCAAGATTGATCTCACTGTGAGGTACAACCAGGTCTGCATTGCACCAGGGGACAAGGCAAAAACTGCCTTCTGCACACGCTACAGGTTGTTTGAGTGTCATGTCATAAACTTTGGAATGAATAACACTCCCTCCACCTTTGCCATGTTGATGAACAAAGCCTTTGAGGAACTGATTGGGAAGTGTGTGGTTGTATACCTTGACAACATTATTGTCTTCAGTCAAGATCAAACCACACATCTCCAACACCTCTGTGCTGTCCTCAACACTCTTTGGGAAAACCAGCTAAAAGCTAAACCCTCCAAATGTGAGTTCCTCAAGTTGGAGTTACTATTCCTTGGGCACACCATCTCTGCCCAAGGGATAAAGCCCAATCCTGCCAAAATCAAGGCAATCACTAGCATGCTGCCCCCCACTGATGTGGGCCAAGTGCAAACATTCTTGGGCATGGTTGCCTATGTATGCAAGTTCATCCCCAACTGCAGAGAACTAATTGCACCTCTTACTGAGCTCCTCAATACCAAACAGTGCTTCCATTGGACCCCTGTCAGAGATTAAGCCTTTGAGACGTTGAAGCAAAGGCTCACAACAGCACCAGTACTACAGTTTCCCAACCAAAATTGACAGTACAAACTCGAGACTGATGCCTCTGACAGGGCCATAGGGGGTGTGCTAAGGGTAGAAACTGACAATGGCGTCTTCCTCCCCGTTTCATATGAGTCCAGGAAGCTCACTGACTCAGAACAACGTTATCCCATCCATGATAAAGAGCTGGCAGCCATTGTACACTGCATTGAGAAGTGGTGCTGTTACTTGGAAAGTGCGACCTTCCCACCCCATGTTCTGACGGACCATAAGTCACTCCAGTACTTCAACACACAGTCCCATTTGACACGCTGCCAAGCAGGATGGGTTGAACGTCTATCCCCCTATCAATTATGCATCAAATATAAGCCTGGAAAGGAACTCATCACAGCTGACGCCCTTTCATGACTCTACATAGTGTCCATCACTGGGGACAATGGTCTGGACCCAGACTGGCCCATGCTCTACCTGCACCCTGAGGCAACCCGCTACGAGGGCCTTAACTTGGTCACCATATCCAAGCTGAAGGACAATGAAAGTCAGTTCACCATCAATGCTGGAAACGTCTGCTACTGGGCAGAGACAGGTGAAAAGACGCCTTATATTCCCACCACACAACGAGGAGACACCATCTTGCACTACCACCAAACCTTGGGTCACATCAGAGGGTGTAACCTCTTCGAGATCATTAAACGTAAGGTCTGGTGGCTGCACATGCGCCAAGACATCTTGGACCTCCTTGAGATGTGTGTGTTGTGTGAAAAGAATACGTCCAAACCTGCACCTCCTAAGTCTGTCCTACCCATCAAGGCTATGGAACCCTTCAAACAGTGGGCCCTCAACATTGTGGGACCTCTCCCTGAAGACAGACTTGGTAAGAAGTATATTATCACCTCTATCAACTACTTCACGCGTTGGCCAGTGGCCTGGGCCACAACAAACCACACTGCCACCACCGTTACCCGCTTTATTGGCAAAGAGATTATGGCTTGCTTCAGGCAACCCAAGTGTCTTATCACAGATGGCGGGCCCGAACTTGTTGGACACGTCGTGAAGGCATACTGTGCCAAGAACGTGCTCCAACATATAGTCACGACCCCCTACCACCCGCAAGCCAATGGATGCATGGAACGGTTAAACGGCTCCCTGGTTCAACTGATTGCCAAAATCTTGCAAGAGCATCCTAACACTGCGTGGACTGAACACCTTCCCACCGCCCTACTGATCCTGCGAGCAAGAATCAACAGGGGCACTGGGTTCAGCCCTAACACCCTGGCCTTTGGAACACCTGACGGTCTAACAGGGGTTGAACAGGGGAAACTACGGTCCAAGGTTCCCAACAAGCCCCCCTTGGTGCCAACTGCCTCCCTAGACCAATGGTGTGCCAAAGCCTGAGAAATTGAACACAAGCAGATTGCAGGAGGGACAAAACACCTCAAAGCTAGATACGCCATAGGTGACCCCGTCTACACCCTCAATCCCAATTCTTCCAAATTAGAACCCAACCACTTAGGGCCCTTCAAGGTAGTTGCTGTCTATGACAACCACACCTATCAACCTGAGGACGCCCAGGGAAACACCAAGAAACTTCACCACAATTGCTTGCACCCCTGCCGTGCCATCCCCACACAAAGGTTTTTTGTGTGAACCTTCCCAGACCTTCCGCAGACTCCAGTCCTGGTGTCTGACAACAAGCAGGGGGCAAGGGGGGTGTTGTAACCGAGATTTGAACCTTGCCTGCTAATGTATCTTACAATACACAGGGGGTGCTCAATGAGTTGCCCCTTGACGTATCTAACGTTATGAATGAATCTGAAGGCAATGTCAAATGACAGGCACTTCATCCAAATTAGGAGTGTTGTCAATTTGACCTGCTGATCCCCGCACGAGTTATTCCTTGGCTCCAAACTCTACATGAAACTCTCCACTATGCCACCCCCTTGTGGCCTTGTGGCTTCCCCATTTAGTATATTAATCACAATATCCTACAATAAACAATACCTTGTTCTTATTATTCTGTCCTTTCCTATTGAACTGTTGTCTTCCCCAATTCCAAGTACTGGACCCTCATTGGTTCAGTTGCAACAATACCAGACAGCAATGACCCAAAAGTACTACAAGCTAGAAAGGACCAAGAGGAAATGGAACAACAAAGGGTTCAGCGGGAAGCAATCCCATTGCAACAAGAAAGGTTCTAAGTTGGAGACAAGATCTGAGTTGTCAATTACAACTAACACAAATTAGACCCAGGGTTCAGCGGGAAGCAATCCCATTGCAACAAGAAAGATTCTAAGTTGGAGACAAGATCTGGGTTGTCAATTACAACTAACACAAATTAGACCCAGGGTTACACGGACCAGGCATTGTCATGAAAGTGAAGCCTAATAACACCTACCTCATCAAAGGGATCAGAGCTCAAACCAAACTAAAACATATGCATCATGATTGACTTTGTTTGTGTAAGACAAGAACAGCCCAACAAAATTCAAGACTCCCTGTTCCTAACGCCAAACTGGATCAGTACCAAGCCCGTATACCAGATACCCTCAATAAGATTCCCAAGGCTCCGCCTTCCAGCACCCCAGGAGGAGATGTTGCAACATCTTTGATCACTCCCTCTTGGGGAATTAACACCCCGTATAAATCACCAAGTGGTTCACTGCCCAGTCAATAAACCGGTGACACCATTATCAGTTAACCATCTATGACAGGGATCTTCAATCTAGATCCTAAATGAAACACAACTTGATTAAACCTCGTGACTCAAGAGGAACATTACTCAGATAAGCCTCATGACCTCTATGACGTACATGGACGACATGTGGCTTGTCAGGATACTTTATAATATTCTATATTCATATCAAATAAAGTATCATTCTCTTATTAATTTTCCCCTTCATTTTGTTTATTATACTTCCCAGAAGTATAAACTCGGCAAGTGTCTTCAGCATAAAACTTGGGACATTGAGAAGGTAGGATTGTCTCAGTTTTGGATTTGGCAGTAAAGACACCAATATTCTGAGGCATTGGAGTAACAATAGGAGGTGCCAACAATAAAGCACCCAAGGCAGGACCCCATATTACCATAATAATTTGACTTAAGATCAATTTATACAGGATGTACTGTAGATTCAGAACCTAAAGGTAAAAATGTGAGATTGTCAAATTCTTTTGCGTGAACTCACCAACTTACTGGAATATTTTTCATCATTTTATATAAAAAAGTAAGTTGTTCTAGGATGAAAATTAATCCATTAAGTTGGTGAGTTCATGCAAAAGAATTTGACAATCCTGCATTTTTACCTTTAGGTTCTGAATTTACAGTAGCAGAGTAGACTGACTACTGGATGCATTGTGAAAATAAAGTTAGACCAGGAGAATATTTGGTTTATTGAGTAATTTAGGGAGGATTAAACTCTTAAGAGTTGAACTGTGAAAATTTCCCAATATGTACCAAAATTTTGACTAAGCAACACCACCTGGATCCATGGCTCCTATTCTGTCTACATCATCTAAAGAGTACCTTGTCCAGTACACAAAAAACCCTTGAGTGATTAGTTTCTGTCAACCGTTCTGATAAATGAGGTTGTATTGAGTGAGTCTCAGATTACATCTATTTATCAGTGTCAACTTGCGTGAGGTGATTGAATCAAGCTGACAACCCAGAGCAACAGTGACCCATTTCTGATCAACAGTTTGATTTAAATCTGTCAACTTGGTTAACAGTTTACCCGTCTTCCAAACTTTGCAATTGAGACAGGTAATACCAGGCATTATGGAAACTACTGTGACAGAAACCATCTCTATTCTGCACAATCTCGCCAACCTGGTGCCTCCCACAAAGCCCTTGAACAAGTCTGCCCTATTCACTAAGGCCATACAGAATGCCATCAAGGTGAGGTACAAGGCCTTCAAGCTCAAGCAGCATCTTGAGCTCATTGCAACTGCCCTTTTAGAAGAAGCCAGGATGAAGATAGCTAAAAAGCCTGAAGAATAACCTTGATTTGATTTGATTTGCTTTTATATTTTTCACTAGTAAATATTTTACTTGTGTTTTGATTTTTTAAATTGATACTAACTCTTTTAGGTATAGCTGATAAGTTTTGAGTAAAATTTTATAAGTGCAACTGAAACTATCTCATGTTTTACTAGTAAAATAGCAAAACTTGAGATATTCCATACACTTTCAACTATAAGTATAATAAATATATATCATTATTTAATCATTATTTGTATGGGTAAAATATTTATGTTTACCTTTATTTCTGTACCGTTAAGACTTTAATTTTCTTATCAAATTAAACTATTATAGTAAAGAGTGTAAATTACATAGAAAATGATACATAATTGCTTATTTCTCCTTATCCTTATCAGCTGATGTATTTTTTGCATTTTTGAGCTCTCTGAGTCATTTTAGTATACTGTGGCAGCAATAAATATTTTTATATCAAAAATTTTCAGTGCAGCAAGTACTATTACTTAAAGATGTGCCAGCTTCCAGGAGTCAACTAGCCAAAAATCTGAATTCTCACTTTACTTAATAGTCAACTTCCGGTGAGCCAATTTCACCACTGTTGTCCAGCCACTAGTATGATGAATTAAATAAATAAATAAATAAGCACAATAAAAGGATTTTGTTTGAACTAACTTTTAATATTGTTGAGGGTCCAGATATTGGAATAGCTCAGCTTTGGCTAACCTAGCTCAACTAGGGCTGCAGTAGATCTTAAATGGTGGCTGCTTTATAAAAAAGCAGCCAACCGTTTAAGATCCAGAAATGATTCTGGAAAATTGCCTTGGATGGGATGATTACAGCAAATGCCGTAATTGTTGTGTTTTTAATCTGCTGCAGCCCTAAGCTCAATACCCTATGCCTCACCCAATCAGGTACCAAACTGATCTATCCAACATTTGCCCAGTCTGGTATCAAACCAATTTCTACCAGGCTCGTCCAGATATCTGCCTATTCTGATCTGAGCCATGTCACCTGATGCCAACCACTGATCCCAGCCAGGTATCTGCCACAATCTCTCTAGCTATGTAAGCCTAACTTATCATCCAATAAAAGCGTTCTTCTCCAAACCATCATTTGAAGCTTCCCCAAAAGTCGCCTCGTCAATATCATCGAATTGTATTTGAAACTCAAACCATAGCTACTGCTTTATTATGGAATCGGATTGATAGATTGGATTGGTCTGATAAATAGCTTTAAAGACTCCGATATCACTTTTTAAAGTTTAAATCTCAACATGATAGGCGTTCCAGGAAGATCCTGTACTCTCTGCCGCAGTTTGAAATATCCCCAGAACCAGGTTTTGGAGCATGATTCCTAGGCAAGGCTGTTCCAAAACATGGGTTCGGACCTAAACAAAATGCATGAGGATCCCAGCGGCACAATATAGACTTGAAATAGCTATGGCTGTAGCTTGCTGTTCAGGTTTCTGTGCAAGAACCGTTCCCTGTTTGGGCTAAATTGTGGTCAAGCATAAATTCATAAAATGCGATTGAACAACAAAGATTATATAGATTTTTATTGATTGACAAAAAGGCAGATACGTGTAGGGACATGGGGAACAGTGTATTATATTTTTTGGATGTGTGTGGGACACATAAATCTTGATGGTTATTAAAAGCCAAAAGCCAAGAAATTAAGATCCAATAAAATAAATTAAACCTAAGGAAAAAAATTATCTGCGCGTCCTGGTTCAAGAAAACGATGCGAGGCAGCAAGTTGCCGTCGGTGCATGTGCAGTGTTGTTGAGGCTCCTAATGTGAGATTTAAGATGGAATTACTTAAAGTCTTGTTTTCACAACCCAAATCATAATATTCAAGCCAACGCTTCAGTGAATCAGCTGTAGACTGAAACTCGCTTTGAATCTTACGAAATGTAAAACAAGACCTAGCAACATTTACGCTTTCATCTTGGGGATCAAGCAAAACAAGCCCGTGGCCGTACTTGTTTTGGACCTTTGAATTGAGAACCTAAGTTAAAGAACTAAGTGACCCCAAAAACACAAAACAAGGCGCCCCTCACTTACTGACTGTTCTCTTGGATACACAGCTCCGTCTTTGATAGAGATGATACAATCGTCAGCACAAAATCTCTCTCCATAATGCTCTAAAAACCCAACCAGCAGCTTTCCAAGACAGTTGCGTGAGTCCTTAAGGGCTTTGAGGGCGAGCGCACTAGTCTAAAGGGATTTAAATAAAGAAGCAAGCGTAGTGTGGATTTGGCTTACTTGGAAGAAGCTAACGACGAGAAGGGTTACTGCATATGATCCTAGGCCTCCTTTAAAAGGCTTGTTGAGTCCTTTCAAAGCCAGATAATGCTTGAGGATGATAACCAAATCTCTCATAATGGGATATTGGCTTAAATACGATTTGGTAATGAGGCTGCTTTCTATACCAGAAGTCACGTTGATACAAAGATCAAGTGATAAACCAGAAGTGCTCTCGGTGAGAGTGATAATAGGAACCTTAAAAAACCAATATCAGAAAGCGAAGTGTGTTAAACATACCCTAGCAGAAGACCTGTTCTCAGCATGGCTTACCCTGAGGGTTTCAGTGAGTTTGGTAAGAAGAGTTTGGAGGTATGGCCTGGCGTTAACTACCACTCTGGGTAAAAGGACGGCAATATCTAAATCACTGGATCTCAATAAGAGACTGTAATACGGACTTACCTCAAGGGCAGGAAGGTATTGGTTTGGAAGGAGCCGTAGTTTTCGACTGTAGAATCAGGCCAAAGCTCCAGGACAGCTTTCTCTATAGTGTTAATAAGAGATCTTCGAACAGCAATCTCAGTATCAGACGGAGAAAGATATTCAGCATAGCGGTAAACCTCGTTATGTAATCTAAAGTTAAGTAAGAACCTGTTGTGAAGATACCTTTCATAAGCAGTCAGGGTAGAAGGGTAGTCTTGGGGAAAGAACCAATACTTTAGCAGTTTGACTTTGTTTTTTAATTCTTTTAAGCTTGCCAGGACTTTGTCTTGCTTGTCAGTATTTATTTTTTCTATAGCTTTTTTGCTGGCTGTTGACATTGGTTTAGTTTCTTGAATAGGAGAGTCGCTTGGAGGACTAGGAGTATTTAGATCAACACTAAATAAACTCTCAGAACTTCCTGAGGGCAACATCTCCTTGAGTTCAAGGCTAGTGGACTCACAGGAAGAGTTTGAAGGAACAATATCAGCAAGATGATGTTTCTTAAACTAGATCGTTTAGGGACGTGGAGAAATGTGAAATACCTTTTTTAATAGCAGAGCATCTGATTGTGAAAAGGGAATTAGTCAGTACAATCTTAAAAGAATATGGTAACAGAGGTACAAACAAGATTATCTGCATGGAGCCTGAATTTGGGTGTATGCGGTTTACCTGGACAGGCCGAATATTTGGCAGCAATGGCGGAAAACTTAGTCGGAAGTCTCTTGCCTGAAGACATAATGTAAAGAAGGAAATCCAAATTTACTTGGATATCAAATACAACTTAAAATCAGGTCGCCTCTCAGCTCAGCCTACAACAGAGCTTAGGGGTTTGATGGATCGCGAATTGGATTAGATTTTATAAAGCTTTTATTGCAATCCATCACAACTGCCATGCGGCTTTATAAACTGCAACTTCTCTGCCTTGATCTATTTTGGTCGGGAAGATTAGAGCGAATCAAGATAAGCCTAATCCCTACCCATCTTCTGCTGACAAGTATGCAGGTGGGCTTCAAGCTGGCCTATCAAATAAAATAACCCACCCCTTGACGAAGGATCTGACTAGCAAATCTGTGGTTCGCTTTATTGACCAATCAAATAACAAGGCTCGAGACAAATCATGTGGCACATTCTTAAAAAGGATTGGTTGACCAGAAATGTGACAATTGAAAATAGTACTTTTCACCAGCTCAAATGAGTTTAAATCAATTTAGAGAGATTATAAATCTGTCTCCATTTTTCACAATATCAAATGTAAATAATAGAGCAAAATTACTGTATCTTTTTGAACAGATGTTTTTAAAATAAGAGAGCCTTACTGCATCAAACCTGATGATTATAGTCATGAGGTTGAGTAATATTCACTCAATATGTGATTCAAATACAATTTAAATTTTATGGCTAGAGCTCCATAATCTTACTTGCACTGATTAAAAAAGTGAGCTTCAGCCCAGTATTTATATTTGACAATATAAAAACTGTGGAGACTAATCATATAAACTAGATCAACCAATCATATATACTTAAGCCACACTATTGGCCCTATGTAATATAAAGTACCTATATGAAGCTTGAAATTTAAAGCCAACTCATTTTGAAACAAAGGAATACTAATCTAAGGGCTATTGTCAGGAAACCAACCTTGGGCAGACATCCAGTTATTTTCAGGGGCAGAAAGATTTTCTGTCAATTATTTTTCTGTCAACTGATTTTCCGTCAAATTTGATCCAGCTATAATTTCTTCATTAGTATTTTTAGCTTTACAATGAAATAAAATTGTAAATATACTCTATTTACTAATAAAAGGTATTCTTTAAACATGTAATTAATTTTAATTTTAATTTTAATTTTTGTCTTTAAGATTATTAATTCTAAATCTTTATCTTTTTAAAAGCTATTTAAATCAAATTCACTGCCAGAAAATAAAATGAAATTTTGATTTTTATATAATAATTTTTATAGAACAGATTTTCTTTATTTTGTATTTTAGATTTTTTACTGTTGCAAAGTTAAATATTTCACATAGAAAATCTTAATTGGATCAAATTTGACAGAAAATCAGTTGACAGAAAAATAATTGATGGGAAATCTTCCTGCCCCCATTTTCAGGGATTGGGCAGGCAAAGCCCACCATAAGATTGGTGTTAACTTAAACAGATATGACATAGACTTTCCCACCCAAGACCCCAGGCTGGAAGCAGGAATAATAGTGTGCATGACCCCCAAAAGGTGATGTAAACTATCCTAAACAGCTGTCAGGAATATTTATGACACCACTCAAATTTTCACCCTCATTTCAACTTGGAAACAAAAAGGAAATTCTGCTCCAAATACAGCTCAGTTTGAGTGGAATTTCCCATTACTAAGCCAGGAAGAAAACAGAATAATGGAAGTCCAAACAGAACTTAAAGCAAACCAGAATAATTTAGCATCCCAGCAGATGCCTGCCGCAGTTGCGCAAGCGCTTGCCACGCCCACGAGCCAGGCACCCACCTGCTTGCCTCCTGGGTCCCAGGCTCTAACCTGCCACCCAGTACCCAGTCCACACTCATCTTCAGCCAATCAGATGTCACTAAATGATGTAGCCAATCAAATAAGTTCCTTCAAAAAGGGTTAAAAATAGAGGGCAAACTATGCAGCCCAAAACAACCTGATATCAATTCCCTAACCTTGACCACCAATACTGGCCCCAACCAATGGGGATCTGGGACTCAGACGAGATGGTTGGGGCCAGACTCTTGTCAACATCTACCAACTAACTTAAGTATGGACACTGAGGTCATCCTGAGCCCATTTTTCTCCTGGCAGTAGCAAAGCCATAACCTATTAGCTCAAGTCAAGAATTGCCCACCCAGCCACAGATAACAGATGAACAAGGGTTTGGCCACCTTCCAACTTCTAAACTCACTCCAACCCTCACAACCCAACTTTTGGGCTCTCCAATTCCCTTCTTTCTGTAATACCCTAGAATGGTAGGCACCACTTGGAGTATGTATGGTAGCAAATTGGAGAACTGGAAACCCGTCAAGGCGGTGATTATGGGATACACCATCATTAGCCAGCAAAATACTTTGGTG
This sequence comes from Entomophthora muscae, assembly GCA_014839935.2. Taxonomy (NCBI): domain Eukaryota; kingdom Fungi; phylum Entomophthoromycota; class Entomophthoromycetes; order Entomophthorales; family Entomophthoraceae; genus Entomophthora; species Entomophthora muscae. Next base: position 255,730 of record QTSX02007151.1, on the reverse strand, counting down.
TGTATGTTGAAACGCCCAAAGCTCCCGGTAAAGTAGGTGAGGATGTAGTAAGCCGATGTATACATGGCTATGGAGAGTGTTGGATGAGGAGATACCAGAGGCGGCCAGGGTCCAGTGTTTGACGAGTTAAGTTGGCCAGGGTTGTGGTATGGGTCATAACCTAGTCCTTCTGTGGAGGGGCCAAAGAACTCTGAACTCTGTTGGTAGCCTCCAATCCCAAGGCAAGCTGTGAGCACAGCTGTGAAGATGAGGTGATTCATCTTCACTGGGTTGGAGGGTTGGCAAGGGCTTGATCTGTAAGCTTAACTGTAGTTGTAGTTAGAAATTTCACTTTATTGAGGGTATTAGTCTCAATAATAGCACAAGCTATTACTGAGAGGGGATCCTTTATTTATAGTGAGCCCCCACTTGCAAAGTTTTGCAAATGGGAGTAAAAACAGGGGACTGGAGTCCCCAAAAGTTTGGTCATGGGACTGGGGAATTGGTGTTTGAAGGGATGGTCAAACCCTTGTTCCTGGGCAATCTGTTGGGGTTTTGGATAGTTCTGCTTGGGGCCAATAATTTATCCTGGATGGGTAGTCAGGTGGTGATGGCAGCTCTTAGTTTTAAACACTTCTATTTTTGACTTGGGAATGCTATTTTGGTTGGAGTCTAGGCCTAGCTGATTGTTGGCATCCCCCTGGTTCCATTGGCTGTAAGTCAAGTTATTTTTATCTCCTGGGGTTATTTTTGGATTGTCCTCATTATTTTTAGAATATTGGTTGGATTTAAAAATATGAGTTGGCCCTTCTTTTGGGGCCCCAGAATTATTTTTAGAATTCCCCTCTGTTTCAAGGGGGTTTTCTGATTGGCTGGGTGTCATGGTGGGCTTTGGTTGGCTGGGGAGTGGGCCCTGGGACCCGGGTGGGCGGCTGGCAGTTGGCTGGGGGTCGGGGAACGGGCAGGGGACTGGCAGTGGGCGGGTGGCTGGCGGAGGATGGCGGGCACCTGCCCAGATGTTAAATTATTCCAGCTTCCATAAAAATCTGTTTTTCCCAAATTTTGATTTTTCTCTTCCCCTGATAGTGGGGGAAATGTCCTATCAAATTTTGCCCCTCCTGTTGAACATTTATCCACTTGATTCCAACATTTTTCCCTAGTCAAAATCTGGTTTATGTCAGGAATATTCCTGACACTTTCACTCTCACTTGCAAAACTTTGCACAGTGGGAGATACTATAATAAAAGGTTCCCTCTCAGTGATAGGTTGTGCTATCATTTAGATATTACCCCTCTCAATTATATCATTTTAATTCCCACTACCTAGACAACTAGACTAACTACAAGCAACCCCCAATTCCCAAACCAGGTGAAGATGAATCATCTCATCTTCAAAGCTGTGCTCACACCTTGCCTTGGAACTGAAGGGTACCAACCTGGTTCTGCCACCTTTGGGATGTCCCTAGAAGGACTTGGACAAGCCTGTTATGAAGAAGCAGTACAATTCAACTCTTCATACAGTGGTTCCTGGCCTCCCCTGGTGTCACCTCATTTCACCCTTTCAATTGCAGTGTACACGTCCACCTACTACATCCTGATATACTTTTCTAGCAGCTTTGGCTGGTACAATACCCCTGCCAAGGTATTCTGATAGATGATGAACATATATCCCATCATAACTGCCTTGACAAGGTTTCAGTTAACAAACCTCCTACCCTACCTGTTGCAGATAGTACACACTACCCTTGGGTATTACATGAGTCTGAATATGATGTTATGTACCATCAATTACTCCAAGCTTCTCAAGGCAATCATGCACCCCTAGGTCCTTCAGCTGCCACAGCCCCTAGCCAACCATCTCATTTGACCAGAACCCCCCAGCCAATCAAGTTCTCTCCCCACAACCTAGCCTGCCAACTAGTTTGCCCCTTTCACTCCCACTTTTTGCCAATTAAACCTTGTCCCCCCAAACAGTTTTTTAATTTTATAATATATATTGGTTTACCTAGTATGTATTTTTATTGTGATAAAATATATTTCTAAGTAGCTACAATGATGATTGATTTTAATAATTCCACAAGTTAAATTTAGCTGATTTAATATTTATTAATTCTATTATTTTCTATTATAAATTTAATATTTTTTTAGCGCTACAATAAAGTGAATTTAAAAAACTACAAGTGCCATGGGCCAACCAATCACAATTGATGTTAATTTTTGTTGTCTTTGATGCTTGGCTCAGACAAGACACACCTCTGATATTCTGCCCAGTTTAACTTAGTAAATTAAGCCTGTTGGTAAAACTTGTCTGTCTTTGCCAATTGCAACACCAACTTGCGGTCAATCTAGCACCCAAACACTGGCTTCTCTGGTGCTATACAGTAGTTTTAAAAGCTATGGCAGCAACCAAAAATATCTCAGATTTAAACAAAATGATTTCAGATTTAAACAAAATCCAACTCTCAGGCTAAAATATACACTCTGTTAACAAGAATTATTGGCTTTAATGGGCAAAATGAGTCAACACAGAAGCAAAAGGCTCACACACAAAGCAAAATCATTCAAAATACAATCAAAAATACATTATTTCACAAACAAAATGGTGTGAGTTGAATTTTGGTGTACATATGTTTACTATGTGAATTGGTGATGAAATAAACCCAAGCAAGGTGTGTCAAAACTCAATCCAAAAATGAAACACAATAGCAACTCACAATGTAAACAAAATCACTCAATCAGTTTGTGCAATGGATTGTAATCATGAATGATACCAAGGTATCTGAAATAAGACACAAGATCTGAAAGATAAATTTTAAAAATATTGTGTTGGGTGTTTGAATTTGGCAGTAAAATCTAGGAAAATGGGTGGATTTTTTTTGGGTATTCTAAAATAGGCGTTGTAAAACCAAAAACAACTAATTAAGAAATAAAAAATCTATAATTGGGATATTGGGTGGGAAAAATTCTAATTAAATATCCATATTCAGATAAAAGCAAAAATTAAAATTAGGGAGTAACTTAATTATAATTTATTTAATATTTTATTAAATTTTAAAATGGAAGGAACACAACAACAGAGTACCAATACACCTGTTGTGCACTGCAGTCGCGGTTGCCCCCATGGGTCAAAGAATAGAGTTAGTGCAACCCAAGTGCCTACTCAAGGAGGAGATGGGAGAGGAGAGTTCAATAGTGACGCTGCACTGACACAGCCGGTTCAAGGAGCACAAGCTGCTAGGGTGAAGAGCATAAACCCTTGGGTCCTAAGCTGACCCGGAAGCCTATCAAGGTTACTTTCACCACAAAAGTTAGAAACAAGGAGGTAGAACTTACTTCATATGTGTTTGACGTTGTGTACTGGCAAGAGCCAGTCCCGTCAGCCATGCTGGAGAAGGTGAAGCCTGTACTTGATACTAGCTATGAGCCCTACGTCAGTGATGGCAATCAGGAGGATGACAAGGAGCCCAAGTTCTATCAAACCAATGAGGGACAGCTGGTGTTAAAAAAGGTTGCAGCCTTCTATACCAAGGTACCTATGCCCTGTGTTGTGCCCAATGCCAACGAGTCAATCCCCACCGCTAAAAAGCCCACCCAGAAGCGCATCCCTGACATCAAACACATCATCCTGCTTAAGCTAATGCAGAAATTGGGTGATTACAAGGCAGCTGTGGCCCTTGTTGGAGTGGATCCCAAGTACGCCAGCAAGACCATCTAAAAATTCATCAATACTGGTTGTGTCCTTGCCACGGAGAAATCCTTGCATGTTTCTACCATGCTCACCAAGGAGCATAAATGGGCAATCCACCAGTGGATCACCCGGGACTGCCATCTTGAACTGGCAAATATACAGGCTATGGTCAAGTCCACTTTTGGGATTGAGGCCTCAATTTCCTTTTACTACCATCTGGTGAAGGGAATGTGATTTTCTTGGAAAAAGCTTGGGGTATCCCCCTACAACAGAAACAGAAACAGCCCAGCCAACATTGATGTCCAAAAAAACTATGCAGAGCCGTACACTGCCCTCAAAGCCAAGGGGACGTTCAAATTTTATTATATTGACAAATTGACATTTGCCTCGTCAATGCGCAATGGGTATGGCTATGTCCCCAAAGGCTCCAATGATGGGATGGCTTGGCGTGCTGCAATCTGCGCCACAGCCTAATTGATGGTGGCTCTCCTCGGTCCAAAGGGGGTCAAGCTCTACCAAATGATATTGGGTTTGTATAACAGCAGGACCTTTCTATCATTTCTCCAATTGGTCCAGGAGCACCTGAGGCACACAAGCCCTGGCTTCATCAATGTCATTGTGTTGAACAACGTTGTTCTCCACAAAGTGGCTGATATTCTTGAAGAATTTCCATCAATTGACACCAGCATTGCTGTGGGCCCCCAGCAATTGGCCACAGCAAATTTGCGCCTTCTCTTCCTCCCAGCCTATTTGCCCTTCCTAAATCCCATCAAAAAAGTCTTTGGGTGGCTCAAGCAAGTTGTCAAGTGAAGAACCCCAACTGGGACCAAGGACCTCTTTAATTTGCTGTAGGCTGGGATCCACAACCTCCCAGCTGAGACTGTGGCCAAATTCTATGGCCACACTGATTTATTCATCCCTGTGTGCCTAGCCAAACAGCCAATCAATTAAAGGCGTAGTGTGTCCAATTTTTTTATATTCTCTTATTTACTATTCAAGATTTATTAATTATCATTTTATATTTAGAAGCTTTTAAGCCCACAATCACATTCAGCAGGACCATCAATGAAGGTTAGTAATTTATTTATAATTATTTTTTATTATGGCATCTAAGGTTATCCCAAACACTTGATACTTGATTACACAAATATATTTATAACACTCTTATCAAATAAATATAAAAATGAAATTAAAAAAATTAAATGTAAAATGTACAAATTAGAAGTATATTTTATTAACATATATTATTATGCTTTTATGAAGACCTTCTCTGGGATTTATTTTGCAAATCTTGTTTGCTAAAATAAACATTAGAAAAATTAATTATAATAAAAATAATCTAAAGTATAAAGATATTTATTGATATAGAGAATATATTAGGAGCACCTATAGTGGGTTTGGCAGTATGTACCCACCCTAAAATAGAGATGGCACACAACCTCCACTGTCACACTGTGAACGGTGAATACACCCTTATTGAGGTATTCTTGCCTGCTGGTAAAAGTGAGGATGGTGAGATGGGAATGGAGCAGCAGCTTTTCTGGCGGGGCTGCAAACCTGAAGATGCCAGCCAGGACCTGGGTGTCTTGTATTACATGGTCAACCAAGTCATACCCAGGGGGGACCTTCTTCCCATCCAGTGAGAGCCTGGCCTTGTTGACCCCAAGAAGGACCCTGTCTAGGTCCTCTACACTGGCGCTCATCCCAAAGAAGAAAATATAGCCGAGGTAAACCATCAAATGAAGCCTTTGCCCAGCAAAGGCTTCCGTGAACTCACACAATTTATTAGAGACTGTACTAATTTTCTTATTGTGCCTGGTCTTTGCAAAGGTAAGATCCATTGCCAAGGGGAGCCCTGTCTCATCTGCATTTCAGGCTAACCCAAAGTCCACAAGGAGGATCTTAGTTTTCTTGACGGCTGTTGTGTCTGCAACAGCCAATTTGCCCACCACACACCCAAAGTTGTCCAGAAGGTAAGATAGGGTATGCTCCAACGGGAAGCAGAAGCGAGCAGCCGCATTAGCCTGGCCCATCTCCGGTACATTCTTGAATGGGAGCGTTGCCAGGACGTCCCAAAAAAGCTCAATGGAGTTTACACAGTAAACTCCACTGAGGTTAACTGGGTCCAGGCAGACCAGTTGGGAATCCTTGTAGGCAGTAACTGCCCACTCAGATGCCCCCTCTCCATGCGTCAGCCTGTTAGGATACGCCATTTTGAAAACGGCATATTGAGAAACGCCATCTTGAAATACAGCATCTCAAATTTCTGCTATCTCAATTTACTAGTAAAAACGCCATTTTGATTTACGGCATTTTGATTAAGAAAAAACAGTTTTAAAATTTTAGATTTTTTGAACTCCAAAAGCTACCCAAAAGCTACCCAAAAAATTCCCAAAAATAAAAATTCAAAAAACAATTTCTAGGCTTAAAAAAGCCTCAGGATTCCAAATCTGCAATTAAAAATGGGGTCAATTAGTAACAACATAGTTGCGTAAAGCCCAAAAGTTAAGTTAATCCCAAAAGCAACCATTTTTATATATTTTAACTATAAACTATACTTTAAAATAAACATATATTTGTACCAAATACCAAATAAAATTAAAATAATGATAAAAGTAAAGGAAATAATAGAGAAGATAGAGTGGTGTTTATTGAGGAAGGATCATACATTGGTTGAAAGAGCAACTGAGATAGCTTGGAGATGCTCAAGCTTGCTATCCTTGGGATAGTAGGCAAGGACCACCTTGCTAATCTCTGTATACTTTTTCACCGCTTTGGTTTGCTTGGGGGATCATCCTTGGTCTTGATGCCTGTTTTAAAGAGGCGGGCAGAGATGGCCTGCTGGGTTTTGAGATGCACCATGATTTTGTTGAACTTGGGCTTCTGAACCCGGACCCTTGTGGCAAATTGACTATGCCACCCTTCAAGAGAAGAGGTGGTCTTGATTAGGCCATCCTTTACCTGCTTAAAGCAGTTCCACTGGATTGAGTCACCACCCTTTCTGATGTGGTGTGCTCCTTGAAACACTCCAACCCATTGAGTTTCAAAATACTCTATGAATGGAGCAAAGGCTGCCTGGTTGGCAATAATGTAGGGATGGCGGAGGAGGGCATCATAGAAGGCATTTGTCTCCTCCTTCTGAACAAGGGCAAGGGCAGCAAATCAATTAAAAATGTCCTTGGCTTCTTTAATGCCTTCAGAGTTGACCAGCTCATGAAGCTCAGAGCACTTTTGGAGGCGGCGGCAGAGTGCCTACCAGAAGTGGAAGTAGCATCCCTGAGGGGAGCTTTTGAAGACTCAAATGAAGGCATTTGCCTGAGCCTGTTTGAAATCTACTACCAGCTATTCATGGTAGGGAAGGATTTCTGGCTGTTTCCTGGTTGGGGTGGCTTTCTCTGACTGGGCCTTTTTCTTGCGCCCTCTAGTCTCCTTTGGCTCCTCTTCAATAGTTGGGAGGATCTCATCCAACTTGGCCTTTAATATTGTTAGAGCCCAGACATAAGTTTCCTGCTTCTTATTTGGGAGGAAAAGAAGACCAGGGGAAGAACAAGATTGCCAACCTGCCCATGGATATTCCAAAGCTGGATAAAGAGCTTTGGGCAGGTTGAGAATGTTCCATCTGCAAGCCAGGTCTTGCATTTTAAAAGGTTGCAAAGATCCTGAGAGGTAGCAAAGCAGATGATCCGCTCTGGGGCATGTTACCCATCATTGTGAAGGAGAAATCTCTCTTCATGCCGTGAAAGCTTTTGCTCTTCAGTTAAAATCAACTGGTCAATTGATGTAGCACTGACGCCTCCAGTGCTCAGAGCATATATCTGGTCAGTGAGATATCTCTGAAGTTTTGAGGCGCCACCAACAGTTGCCAGTTGGGTATCATTTAGATTAATGAGTGCATCATTTACAACCTCAGTTTCAGTTTGGTCTTTGGTGGTTGGTATGACCTGGCAAAGAAACCAGCAGATCAGTTGATACAGTGGATCAAAGGGCTTGGCACAGTCATGCCCAATAGTCAGGGCTTTAAAACAAGTGAACCCATAGGTGGTAATTCCAGCTGGACAGCCAACATTATCACATTTGAAGTGATGCTGATAGATGGGCTTCTTCTTGTTGTTGCAGCTGAAGCTATAGCCCTTGTGGACAAAGCCAGCACCCCCTTTCTTTATCGTAATTGGATAGCTGACAGGGTATGTGGCAAGCACAGCAAATGTGCCATTTCTGTTGCATACATTGTGGATTGAGTTAAGATACCAGAGCTCAATTGGCTCATCTGCAGGAGCACCAGGCTCAGGCTCCTGCTCTTCTTCATCTTCAGGCTCTGAAGTGGGGTCAGAATGGCAATTGAAGTTGAACAACTTCTCTTGAGGGTCTGACAGGGAGTAAACAAAAGGAGAATGGGGAGGGGTTGGGCTTGTTTCCTCAGGCTCTGGTGAGGGCGTAGGGGTCTTGGGGGGAGCTTTACCCTTAGAAGGCTGCTTTTTAGGGGTAGTTTTGGCCTTTTTGACCTTTGGAGGAGTGGTATTGGACTTTGAGGCCTTGGAGGCCTTGGATGCAGCTTTGTTGATGGACTTGGGAGGCATCTAAAAGTGAATTAGTATCAAAATATGAGCAATTTGGGGGTTGTTTTTAAAGAGAAAAATGAGAATATTTTTATTATAAAAGTAGTAATTATTTTACATAGAATTGTAGAAAAAGTCTTAAAATATACATTATCAAAATTTCAATGTTTTTTATTTTGTAAAAATAGTTTTTTTATTTGTAACACAAGTAGGCAAAACTTTGAGTTTTGACTGAAAACTTGCTCTTGAGATGGCGTTTTCAAAGTGACATAATTGAGGTGCTGTAGCTCAAAAACATAGTGTTTTCAACAATTTTTTATATTAAATTAACAAATTTACGGTGGAGCTACCTCAACTGGGCCAAAGAGTAAAACTTGAATTTCTCAAAAAATAGCTTATACAACTGTGGTTAAAAAGTACCCAGTTGTTTAGAGGAGATAAAAAATATATATTTGCAAATTTTCATATGTTTTCTTACATTTTTTATTAATGTTGGTTTTGACGTGAAACTATACTTTTGAAAAGTGGAAAGCAAGAATTGCGGTGGGGGGATCAATATAGTGTATCCTGGCGTCATATGTAATTTCCCCTTATTTTCCCCTATTTATTGTGCGCATCAAATCAATTGGGTGATGTGAAGCTCAGTGGAATTTGAAGTGACGTAAATCAAAATGGCGTAATCCCCCTCTTTCATATTAAAATCACTACTAAAATATTTTATTAATGAAATCCTTATCAACATATCCATGTATACTAAAGTTATAAATTACATATAACAAAACTGGTTTTTTTACCTAGCAATGACAATCACTAGAAGGACTATCATAGTGGCGTCTTTTTAGGTTGTTCCTTTTATAAGTGTCTTAGATTAATAATATAGGAACATCTTCTGGCACTATACCACAGGCTTTATTTTAGTCCGGGTATAAGCTTATTTTAGTTTAAGATAGATGGCGTAATTTATAATGACGTAAAGTCAAGATGGCGTAAACACACCCCACACTAAGTGTTTTCATATATAAATAAAGTTAGCAAAATAAGATTTAATTAATCTGACTCAAAGTGACGGAATTGAGATGGCATAAATTTGAGATGCTGTATTATAAAAGTATATGTAAATTTTAACTATTTTATTGTTTATTTTATTTTTTTGTGATTCAAGATCACTAACGCAAAAAACGCCATCTCAAATTAAATTTGAGATGCCGTTTTTGAAATAGTGTGTTGTACCATCAGCCCAGCCAATGCCTCCCTGGACATAGGAAAAAACCCGTGGATGCAGTCCTCCAGCTCCTGCACAACAGGGGGGCAGATACAATTGCTTGGCCACATGAGTGGCATAATTTGCACAAAAGATGGCAGGAACAAAGGGGACCAGGACTTGGCGGAGTTTGCCATCTACGTTTTCTAAGAAAAAAGGTAAGTATTTTGAAAATTTATTAATTTTGTTTTTTAGGCTACCTTCTTGTATTTCTTCCTTGCCCGCAGCCTTGGCTGGCATTGGCCATTCTTGGCGCAATCAAGTGCGCTGGCAATTTAGTATCCTCTGCCCTGGCACACTTGGCAGGTTTGAGATGTTCATACATCTCTGGGCCCTCAACCCAAACAGACGGCGCAGAAAGATTGTACGCCTTGAACTGGAGGCCCTCAACCACCGTCTTCTAGATGTTGAGAAGATGCTCAATGGTCTTCTCTGGGGTGTCTGGCATTTTTGTCATTAGTGCCTTTGCAGACGCCTTGTCAATTTTGTCCCCAGTGAGGACGGCAGACTTAACTTTAGCTTTGACCTTGCGGTCAATGTCCTTGATTTTGGCAATCACCAAGTTGAGGTCTTTGAGTAGTTTTTCAAGTTCTCTCACTTGATTTTTTTACTAACCTTTCCATATGTTTTTATAGCTTTTGACCCAATAAATTCTGTATTATTTGATACTGTTGCCTCTTTGTTTATTCCTTTTTGTTTTCCCATCTACTACATTATCCAATCTTTTTACCCATTTTGTATATGTTTTACGCTCATCTCAATATGTGTTGTTTGCTTTGTGTTGACATTGTTTCTGTGAGAGAGGGGGGCTAAACTAACTAATTTTGGCTCCCATCCCGGTGAAACAAACCACCAGGATGCCGCCCAGTAGAGGACTGGGACAGCCGCTCAAAGAGGGGACCACAAGGACAACACAGGAGACATTTGAGGGAAATAAGCGTTCAAATCCATCAACATCAGTCCGGTGAGCAGCCAAGGGGTGCAAGTGGGAGTGGGAGGGAACACCAAAGGGGCCACAAGTGGTACCAAATCACTCTGGGGCAAGATGGGGAGGGAAGGCATGAAAGACACATCCCCCTCAGAGGCAGGCAAGGAGTGATTGACAATACCCAGATCCAAGTCATCACACATCAAACTCTTAACCACAGCCTCCCCAGAAAAGAGAAGGCTGCTGGGAAGATCCCAGAGACTGGAAGGATCTTCAACCACAAGAAGAACAGAAGAGGAGATCTTTCCCCACAAGTCTGGGGAAGTAGACCACAAGAGCAGCAGAAATGGGGCCAAGGAAAATACCACAAATTTCACAATAGAGAGTATCATGATTATAATCACCAAAAACTTTGGAGAAGATTGGCACAATTTTCCAAGCTGTAAACAATAAAAATGGTGAAAATGAGGACACACAAGAAAGAAACCAAGCAGGAGACAGCATGACAATCCTGGGGAAGCTTGGTGATGAACTCAGATGGCTTGGGAGTGGTCAAAGCAAAATGCAGGTTCAAAAACAAGGGAATTAAAGGAAAATACAAAGTAAAAGAAGATTTTTATATTGATATTAACTTTAAACTTAGGGTTTGAACGTGAATTTTGAAAGCAAAACAGAAGACAACAACAACTATACACTTAATTCTGCTCAGGTGATGCTAGAGGAGAACCCAAGTTCAAAACGGGTTGCAGGAAGATAAGTGTGAAGAATAGGACTAACACTTTAAAATTAGATGATAGGAACTCCAAACAGGGGATCCAAACAATCACTGTTTTATTTAAAAATGAAGTGCAATGAACCAAACTTTAATAAATTGGAAAATAGAAAAGCAGAGGACTGAAAGTCCCCTTGCTGTATTAAAAGGAATGGATTGTAAGGAAAGTGATCACATGACAGTTGGCTCTGGATCCAATTGGCTAGAAGAAAAACTTTGCTGGATAGGCCCAGAGAGACTGGAGAGTTTCACTCTAATTTCCGTGGTATGATCTGATTGGCTAGAAGAGGTACCAGGCATTTGGAGTTCAACTGAGTTGCCAAGCGTCAATGTGGCAACTTTTGATTGGCTAGCTCTGATAGTTTTAAAAAGTGGGCGACACCAGGCTAATAAGTAGTCTAAATTGACCAACGTTTCTTCCCAGGAGGGAGCAACCAAGGACAAGGAATCCATGGAGAAGGCTAGCACAAACCTCTCATCAACTGTGTGTGCTAAATCCTCTAAAGAATGAAGGGGTTTAGCTGGCATTTTTGGGCCTTTCTTGGTGCGGCAGGGGAAGATTATGTGATCCAATGCCAGAGGTGGCAGTGAATTTACATTATCCTTTCCTTTTTCCTGAGGCCAGATTCCCCCCTGGGGTAGCGTGGCCACCAAGAAGTTCTTGTGGGCTTTGGGGATCTTGAGCGCCAGGAGTGGCTTGGGGGCCAAGTGCCATAGGGTTATTCCTGTGAAATTCTTATACCAGATCCCAACAATTTCCGCAGTCTGAAGAGCTTACCCAACTGTTGTCATACGAGGTATATCCTTTCCAAGATACACAATGCTGGAGGGACTTGCGGATCCTACACGAGGCTACTATGGCTTATACCTCATACTTGGGAGAGCCATCCACCAAGGTGGGGTCAGGGGTGCTGGGAAGATCCCCCTCAAAAGGGGACAGGCAACAGGCATTGAAGGTACTGTGAATCTGATAGGAGGAGGGAAGATCCAACACAAACGCACCATTGCCCTTATCCTCCAAGACTTTAAAGGGGCCCAGTCTCTTTGGGGAAAACTTCCTTGAGGGGACTGTCATTCAGATATTGATAGCATCCAACATCACAAGCAAACCAACTGGATACTGGGGAGCAGACCGTCTATTCTTGTCCACCGCTTTCTTGTACGCCTCAATGGACTTGGTTAGTGTGCTTTGGACTTTGAGATGAATTGCTTTGAGGTGGGCTGCCATGTCTGCAGCAGCCGGTACGCTTGCCTGGAGAAAGGCACCTATAAAAAATACTGGGGAAAACCCCAGAGTAGCCTGGAATGGGGACAGCCCTGTGGAGGCATGCACAGTGTTGTTGTAAGCAAACTGGGCTAATGTGAGATTGTCAGACCAGGAGTTCATGGAGGCGTTTGCGTAGCAACACAGATGCTGCTCCATAGTTTGGTTGAATCTTTCTGTTTGCCCATCTGACTGGGGATAAAAGGAGGTGGACCTGCATGGCTTAATGTTTAGAATCCCTAGCAGAGACTCCCAGAACATGGATGTGAACTGGGGGACTTGGTTGCTGATGATCTCCTGCGGTAAGCCAAAGTTGGTGAAGATGTGTTTCACAAACAGGTTTGCCATCCCTACTGAGTCCAGGGTGGTTAGGCATGAGATGAAGACTGAATATTTGGTGAAACAACCAACTACCACCATGATGGAGTCAAATGCCTCCCAACAAGGGGAGGGCTACCACAAAGTCAACTGAGATGGATGACCATGGACCTTGAGACTGCTGTAGGGGGTGGAGAAGACCATTGTTCCCTGAACAATCTGGTTTATAGCGGGCACAAGTAACACACTTCTTAATCCAGGGACCTACTGTCTTAGTTACAGTAATTTTAAAAGCTATGGAAACAAGCAAAAATTCTTCAGATTTAAATAAAATGATTTCAGATTTAAACAAAATCCAACTATCAGGTTAAAATATATACTCTGTTAACAGGGTTTATTGGCATTAATGGGCAAAATGGGTCAACACAGCAACAAAAAGCTCACATGCAAAGCAAAACCATTCAAAATATAATCCAAATTACATCAATTCACAAACAAAATGGTGTGAGTTGACTTTTGGTGTACATATGTTTACTATGTGAATTGGTGACAAAATACACCCAAGCAAGGTGTGTCAAAACTCAATCCAAAAATGAAACACAATAGCAACTCACAATGTAAACAAAATCACTCACACAATGTGTGCAATGAATTATAATCATGAATGATACCAAGGTATCTGAAATAAGACACAAGATCTGAAAGATAAATTTTAAAAATATTGTGTTGGGTGTTTGAATTTAGCAGTAAAATCTAGGAAAATGGGTGGATTTTTTTTGGGTATTCTAAAATAGGCGTTGTAAAACCAAAAACAACTAATTAAGAAATAAAAAATCTATAATTGGGATATTGGGTGGGAAAAATTCTAATTAAATATCCATATTCAGATAAAAGCAAAAATTAAAATTAGGGAGTAACTTAATTATAATTTATTTAATATTTTATTAAATTCTAAAATGGAAGGAACACAACAACAGACTATCATTGCACCCGTTGTGCACCGCGGTTGCAGTTGCCCCCGCAGGTCAAAGAATAGACTTAGTACAACACAAGTGCCTACTCAAGAGGGAGGCAGGAGAGGAGAGTTCCATAGTGACGCTGCACTGACACAGCTGGTTCAAGTAGCACAAGCTGCTAGGGTGCAGAGCATTAACTCTTGGGTCCCAAAGCTGACCCGGAAGCCCACCAAGGTTACCATGACAAAAATGGTTAGAAACAAGGAGGTAGAACTTACTTCATATGTGTTTGACGTTGTGTACTGGCAAGAGCCAGTCCCGTCAGCCATGCTGGAGAAGGTGAAGCCTGTACTTGATACTAGCTATGAGCCCTACATCAGTGATAGCAATCAGGAGGATGAAGAGGAGCCCCAGTTCTACCAAACCAATGAGGGACAGCTGGTGCTAAAGAAAGTTGCAGCCTTCTACAACAAGGTGCCCATGCCTTGCAAGCCTGTCATCAATCAGGATCCTGGCTTGTCTGAACCCACAAAGCCCGCCCAGAAGCGCATCCCTGACATCAAACACATTATCCTGCTTAAGCTAATGTGAGAATCAGGTGACTACAAGGCGGCTGCAGCCCTTGTTGGGGTGGATCTCAAGTACGCCAGCAAGACCTTCAACAAGTTCATTGATACTGGCCAAGTCCTTGCCGCGGAGAAATCCTTGCGCGTTACCACTATGCTCACCAAGGAGCACAAATGGGCAATCCGCCAGTGGATCACCTGGGACTGCCAACTTGAACTGGAAAATATACAGGCTATGGTCAAGTCCGCTTTTGGTATTGAGGCCTCAATTTCCTTTTACTACCATCTGGTCAAGGGAATGCAATTTTCCTGGAAAAAAACTTGGGGTATCCCCATACAATTGGAACAGCCCAGCCAATATCAAGGCCTGGAAAAACTACGCAGAGGCGTATACTGCCCTCAAAGCCAAGGGGACGGTCAAAATTTACTATATTGACAAATCAGCATTTGCCTCGTCAATGTACAATGAGTATGGGTATGTCCCCAGAGGCTCCAATGATGGGGTGGCTTGGCGTGCTGCAGTCCGCGCCACAGCCTATTCAATGGTGGCTCTCCTCAGTACAAAGGGGGTCAAACTCTACCAAATGATACTATGCTCCCACAATAGCCGGACCTTCCTGTCATTTCTCCAATTGGTCCAGGAGCACCTGAGGCACACAAGCCCAGGATTCACCAATGTAATTGTGCTGGACAACATTGGTCTTCATAAGGTGGCCAATATTCTTGAGGAAGCCCCAATGATTGACACTAGCATTGCAGTGGGCCCTCAGCAATTGGCCATGGCAAATTTGCGCCTTTTCTTCCTCCCCGCCTATTTGCCCTTCCTAAATCCCATCAAGGAAGTCTTTGGGTGGCTCAAGCAAGTTGTCAAGCAAGGAACCCCAACTGGGACTGAGGACCTGTTTGATTTGCTGCAGGCTGGGATCCATACCCTTCCAGCTGAGAACGTGGCCAAATTCTATGGCCATGCTGATTTGTTCATCCCCGCATGCCTAGCCAAACAGCCAATCAATTAAAGGCGCAGCGTGTCCAATTTTTATATTCTCTAATTTATTATTCAACATTTATTAATTATCATTTTATATTTAGATGTTTCTACGCCCGTAATCACATTCAGAAGATCCTTCAATAGATGTAAGTAATTTATTTATTTTATTGTATATTATTTTATTATGCCATCTAAGGGTATCCCAAATGCTTGATACTGGATTACACAAACACATTAATATCACATTTGGAAAATAAATATAATAATCAAAAAAAGTTAATGTAATGTGTCCAAATCAGAAGTAGATTTTATTAAAATATATTATTATGCTTTTATTAAGAACTTCTCTGGGATATATTCTGCAGATCTTGTTTGCTAAAATAAGAATTGGAAAAATTTATTATAATGAAAATATTATAAATTGCAATGGAATTATTTGGAAGAGAGAATTTATTAAGATTGCCTATAGTGAGTTTGGCGGTATGTACCCACCCCACAATAGAGGTGGCGCACAACCTCCACTGCCACACCGTGGACAGTGATACACCCTGTTTAAAATATTCACAGCGGCTGGTAAAAGGCAGTATTGTTAGGTGGGAATGGAGTAGCAGCTTTTCTGGCGGGGCTGCAAACCCAAAGATGCCAGCCAGGACCAAGGCGTCCTGGATGATGTGATCCACTGAGTTGTACCCGGGGGGACCTTCTTCCCATCCAGGGAAAGCCTGGCCTTGTTGATCCCCAGAAGGACCCTGCCCAGGTCTTCAACTGACGCGCCCATCCCAAAGTAAAAGAGGACCCCTAGGTAAACAACGAGGTGAAGCCTTTGCCCAGCAAAGGCTTCTGTAAACTTGCACAATTTGTTGTATACTGTGCTTATTTTTTTCTCATGTTTAGTTTTGCTGAAGGTAAGATCCATAGCTTCTGGGACCCCTGTCTTGTTGGCACTCCAGGACAGCCCAAATTCCACCAGGAGGATCTTGGTCTTCTTCATGGCTGTTGCATCCGCAACAGCCAGTTTTTCTACCGTGCACCCAAAGCTCTCCAGCAAGTAAGACAGGGTGTGCTCCACTGGGAAACAGAAGCAAGCAGCTGCATGAGCCTGGCGCATCTCAGGTACATTCTTGAATGGGAGCATCACCAGGACGTCCCAAACAAGCTCAATGAAGTTTACACAGTAAACTCCACTGAGTGATAACAGGTCTAGGCGGACCAGTTGGGCATCCTTGTAGGCAGTAACTGCCCACTTGGATGCCCCCTCTCCATGTGTCAGCCCAGCCAATGCCTCCCTGGACATAGGAAAGGACCCGTGAATACAGTCTTCAAGCTCCCACAAGACAGGGGGGACAGGAAAAGCTGCTTGGCCACATGAGTGGCATAGTTGGTGTAGAATGTGATGGGGAAAAAGGGACCAGGACCCGGCAGAGTTCACCATTGACTTCTAAAAAAAGGTAAGTATTTGGAAATTTTTATTAATTATTATTTTAGGTTACCTTCTGCAGATTCCTCCTTTCCCGCAGACTTTGCAGGCTTTGCTATTCTTGATGTAACCAGTTGTGATGGCTGCTCAGTGTCATCTGTTTGGGTACGTTTTGCGGGTCTTAGGTGGGCATACATTTCTGGGTCATCTGTCCAGACAGACAGTGTGGAGAGGGCAAAGGACTTGAATTGAAGGCCTTCCACAATGTGCTTCTGGACATTTAAAAGTCACTCAATTGTTGTTTTGGGGGTGTCCGGAATCTTGGAGATGAGTGCTTTGGTGGACATATTTTCAATTTTGTCCCCTTCAAGGACGGCAGACTTAACTCTTGCTTTGACCTTGCGGTCAATCTCTTTAATTTTGGCAATTGCCAAGTTGAGGTCTTTTAGCAGCTTTTTGAGCTCTCTCATTTTATTTTTTTTACTAACCTTTCCATATGTTTTTATAGCTTTTGCCCCAAAAAATTCTGTATTATTTTGATACTGTTGCCTCTTTGTTTATTTGTTTTTGTTTTCCCATTTACTACATTATCCCATCTTTTTACCCATTGTGTATATGTTTTACGCTCAACTCAATATGCATCGTTTGCTTTGTGTTGGCATTGTTTCCTTGATTACCATATTATTTTTAGCGCTTGACATAGCCCTTTGTGAAAACATTAACAACAATTTGGTGATCAGCTAAATTTGAATTATAAAATTATAGGTTAATTTTTTTTAGATAAAGTTGTTACTGTTCTGAATTCAAAACCTTAATGATAAACTTTAAGCCAATCAGGAGCCAAGTGATAAAATGATTGTTGTGACATAAAGGGTCATTCAATAATTCTTTGATGCATGCACACTAATTAATATGATTGGCTGGATGTTTTGCCATTGTACGCCATTACCTCTGTGGCAAGTTGTTGATGGACTAGTGCTAACCCAGCAGCTGATTGGGCACTAGTCCATCAACAACTTGCCACAGCAGCAATGGCATACAATGGCAAAACATCCAGCCAATCATATTAATTAGCGCACATGCATCAAAGAATTATTGAATGATCTTTTATGTCACAACAATCACATTATCACTCAGCTCCTGATTGGCTTAAAGTTTATCATTAAGGTTGAGAATTTGGATCAGTAACAAATTTATCTAAAAAAATCAACCTATAGTTTTATAATTCAAATTTAGCTGATCACCAAATTGTTGTTAATGTTTTCACAAGGGGCTATGGTTGGGTGCTAAAAATAACTGTGTTCAGGATCTAGATACACACCTTAGTAAATATATGATTTTATAGAAATAAGCTGAACATAAAGAATAAAACCAACTATAAACAAAGAGAACATGAACAATTGAAATTAAAAAAAAGATAATATAAATAGAAAATGTTTGTTGACAGGGGTTTATTGGGGCAGGGAAGAGTGATGCCTAGTAGGCAGAAAGGCGCAGGAAGGAGGACATAGAGGCAGTACTGGCCTGGGGAGTCTGGGATTGGATGGGTTGGGTTTGCGGGCGGGGGTGGAGGCAGGAGGATTGCGTGCGATGGCCACTACATACCACTCATTGTACTCCTCATCAGTCATTGGCTGGATGGGCTGGTAGATGGCTGTGGCACAGGGTGGGAGGCGCTTATCCTTGTGTGATTGGTTGCCCATGTTCATATGGAAAACCATTTGCGCAAACAAGTCAGCCACCATTTGGTGACCAAAGAGAAAATTGTGATCAAGGACCCCAAGATAGAGGTTGTTGAAAGCCTGAGGGCGGTGCTCCTGTAGTGTATCTTCAATGTTGAAGAAGACAACATCAGCCAGATGGACGTCAGCATGGCCGGCAGGGTAGACTGAGGCCTGGTGCCCGCGTCCCTGGATGGCCTCAAGGGCGGCAGAGCTTCCCTCCATCTGGTGGCTCAAGAAAACCCAGTACTTGGAATTTGAGCCATCCCAGGAGTCAAGCAATCCACTGAGGATGTGGCTGTATGAGTACCCATCAATGAAATCAGGGGTTTTCCAATAGTAGACAAAACGCTTGGCTGAAACAGCCAGAAATGCACCAATGAAAGTCCCCTTCTTGACCTTCTTCCTTCCATTCTTGGTGGCGGCTTTTCCTTGGGTGCCAAAATCATCAAAAGCTATGGATAGCTTATAGTAAGAGATGAACATGACATCATCTGACAGACTAGTCAGGCATTGGACCAGGGTGGATTCAATGGCAGGATCATATGGGGAATCCTCAGCGCCATCCCATTGGTCACCGGCAAAATTAGTAAGAACCCGTATGGAAGCCACCTTCCCATACATCCAGAGCTGCACCATGCACTCAGAGACCCATATGTTATGGTGCGCAAGCTGCTTCTGGACCTGGGTCAAGGGAAGCTTGGGGCCCCGCTGGAGGAGGTCAAGCATTATTGGGTAGGCCTTGGTTATCTGGGACTCTGTGGCCTTTTTTGGCTTCTTGGCTGTCCCAATCAGATTCCCCCTGTTCACCAGGTTGTTGAATTCCCACATGACAGTAGCTCGGGTAAATTGCAACTGGGCAGCAATCTGTTCCCAGGACAGACCCTGTAGATTCAGTGCCACAATTTCCTAAAGAATTTGGGCGGTGATGATTTGTTGCTTGGGGCGCTGGGCGGCGGGAGCTGAAGTCTAATTGGCTGAGGGGGGAGCAGGTTGGCTGATGGCAAAAAGATGTTCCAAATCAGGGTTGCCATCCTGATTGGTTAGTTGACGGGCAGCTTGTGCAGGGGTGGGTGTGGGAGCAGGGGCAGAGCTAGACGCTAAGTGACTCTCAAACAAGTCAAAGCCAGTTGGGTTGGGGATCAGGTACAGGTCAGCTTCCTTGTTACCTGCTTCAAAGGCTTGGGTGTAAACAGGTGCCTCCATGTTCTGAGCCTTGCCTCCATTGAAGCTGGCTTTGCTGCTGGCGCTGTTGAAGATGTTTTTATTAAAAACCATTGTAAAAAACCTAGGATAAAATCACTAAAAGTAGAAATTTTAAAATTTCATGATTGTTTTTTATTGTAATCTTGAGTCCATATTTAGAAGGTTCTCAAAACCTTTTCATACAAATCTGGAGCCATGAAAATGGATAAAATGCATCTGGTCCTAAATTGGATAGCTGTTAATTGGCTGTTAAACTGTTATTTTTCTATTTTAGGCTGCTCATACTACACATCTTGTGACTCCATTTTGTTTTGTTCTTCTGGAATCTTGCTTCTAGATTGCTCAAATTTTGTTTCATTTTAGTTCTTCTGTTGGTGTCTCATATGAATCCTGATTGTATTATAATATACTCCGGAACAGCATCCATCCATCTCACTTGTTGCATCAGTTCATTTTGTTTGTGGTTTGAACTACACCGCTTGATGTTTGATATAATTTTGTATACTGGGATAGTAAAATTTTGTTTTTGGTTTGGCAGTTCATTTATTAACCAAAAATATTTAAATTAATGGAATCCTGAATCTTGCGCAACTTGGATTTTGTTTAAATCTGAAATCATTTTGTTTAAATCTGAAGAATTTTTGCTTGTTGCCATAGCTTTTAAAACTACTGTATCCCAAACCAGCTGTAAGTACGCCTGATGAGCTAAAGTAGCTTCTTTGTGCCAGGATGACCAAACAGGAGGGGGGTCATGATGTTCTGTCATGACACACAGCCAAAAGTCCTTTGGAACCCATAATTTGTTGTTTTGATAAATTATCCTATCCTTAAGAGTATAGGGACCATTGGATGCAGAGTTGGAAGACAGCTTTGCGCAGATGGCTTGGCTGTCTGGAGAGGAGTGCTGGGCCACCAGAACGTTGTGCAAAAGCATACCAGGGACAGCCAGTGGTGGGTCTGACTCAGATGAGGGGGCAGGGGCAATGACCAGAAGCTGTGGAGAAACAACTGGAGGCGTGGGTGGGGTTTGAGGGAGGGGGAGCCAAAGTCCTGGAGGATCAAGGATTCTGGGATGACATTGACCTGAAGGTCCTTATTGCCCCTCACTGGTTATATTGCAGGGTTATAACTCAGTAGGTCAGGGAGGATTTTGAGCTCCCCTTTTACAAACTTGTACTTGAATTTGTAACCAGAGAGCGTCTGCATGACATGTGTCTGGTGAGGAAGTAACTTCTGGGGCTTGCGGAAGTAACAGAGGGCCTTATGGTCTGTACAAACCACAAACTTGTGTTGAGCGCCCTGCAGGTGATGTCTCTAATGAGTGATGACTTCCACCACAGCCTGTAACTCCTTGTCAAACACTGCCCAGGAGCACTTGTTGGGGGCAAACTTCCTGGAGAAGTAAGCAACTGGGAGCTCCTGACTGTTGTGTTCTTGAAGAAGGGCCGCCCCAGCAGCCACATTAGAGGCATCACAGGCCACAATGAACTGTTTGCTAGTGTTGGTGTGGCGTAGCACTGGGATGGAGACAAAACCCGCTTGATGGCCTCAAAGGCCTCCTGGCATGATGGGGTCCACACAAAGGAGGCGTTCTTGCCAGCCAGGGGATGCAGGGGAGCGGCGAGCTCTGAGATGGCAGGAGAGAACTTCTTGAGGAAGATCACTGTACCCAGAAAGCAGCGTAACTCCTTCTGATTCTGGGGGGTAGCCCACTCCCAAAGGGCCTTGACCTTATTGGGGGAGACCGCGTGGCTGTCCTTCAGGACCAAGTTGCCCAGGAAGGTTACCTTGGACTTGAAAAACTCACACTTGCTGGGCTTGATGAATAGCCGAGCCTTGTGAATAGCCGCCACCACGGCCACCAGGTCCTTGGTGTCAGAAATGACAATTTGGATGCTCCTAAATCTCAAAATATGGAATCAGAGTCAAACCCTGTACAAAACCCTTTGCAGACCGCTAGACTCATAGGGTGGGAACATGATAACCCACCACTAATTGACAAAGTTGCTGCCAGCCTGCCAGGATCTTAACCCTTAGCTGCCCCGCAGGATTCTGCAAGCAAACCACCAATGCAAGATGCCAGGAATTTCCCAAGGTGCCAACACCTGACACTGGCAGTTTGCCTGGTGAAATAGACAAATTTCTCCCTGAGGGTTATTCCAAACTCCCCCAAAGTCCCGGGGAAGGCACCAAACCCAAAGAGGCACCCAATACCCAAATCAATAAACAGAAGGATTCAAAGTCTTCTCACCCCAAAGCAGCCAGTGGCAAACCGCCAGTGACAAGCGCCACACTGCCATCTGAGACACCCAATGCCAACCCACCTGAGCCCCAAACCCTGACCAGGAAGTGAAGCCTGGCAGTGTGGGATAAATACCTTCCAGGCCAAGACCAACCCCCCATTGTCATTTTTAAATAAAGGTTATGAGATATTGGTTTCCCCAATTATTGCTGTATTTTATTCTTGTCATCTGCCAGTTAACTCAAATATTGTCTGACCCCCCTGCCAACCCGCCAGCTACGTACCGCCCGCCAGGTTTTCCCTTTAGTCCTGTCCACTTCACGGAGTACCCCTTAAAGCCTGAGTACAGGGACTACACCGCCAACAACATACTAGCCTGGGATCCCTTGGCCAGAACTACTAAGAGAACCAGATACAACCGAGAAGGCCCTTGGTACATTACCAAGCCCCATATGTTCAGAGATAAATACAACTTCTTTCCTGCCTACCAAATAGACATGGAGCCACCTGTCACCCCCAAACCAATGCCCGCCTCCACAGCTGAGCTCCCACTGGACCATACCAACAAACTTTTTGGAATCATATATATAACTCTCATGGGAGTAATAGATACTATTGTTCCTGCCGCTGGTCCGTGGTTGTGGCTGGGCAAGTCAATGTCCTACCTCATTAAGTTAGCGCCAATCCTTTGGTGGGCCCTACCCACCCAGTCCGCAACCCGCCAGTTCCCAGACACTAGCGAGCTGGCCAATCAGGGTTGGTTCCCTGACATTATGACAATCTATTTTAAGCCTGGTACCCTGAGCCCCAAGATGTTGATTATTATTGGGGCATCTTGTATGTTTTTTGTAATGATAATCACTTATTACACATTTATGATGACCAAGAACCTGATCTCTTCTGCGTGAAAGAATAAGAATGTGACCCCAGACAACCCCAAGAACTCCAACCCCACCGCCAAAGGACCCTCCTCTCAGGTTCAGAATGTGATAGTCAACCAATCCCTTACTAAAGTGGTGACGCCCAGATAGGAAAACTCACTCTTGAAGAGGCCCGCCGCACCATGCCAGTGCTCTGACTACATTTTCAAGCCAATGCCCTATTCTATTCCAGTGACACAAAAAGGTACTTGGAGTAGCTGCCATGCTATCAGGAGACGCCCTTGATTGGTTTGGCAAAACCATTGCCAAATACATGGAATTCTGCCTAGATTATGCCAAGTTCAAAGTCAAACTGATGGCCACAGGGGAAGACTATGACACCAGATACTACGCCCTGAAATCCTTGTTGGAAATCCGGCAGGGCGCCTGTCTCATCCAAGTTTACATTGAAAAATTCCTCAAACTAAAGACTCACACCCAACTGGAAGACAAACTGGCAGCCATTATCTTCCAAAAAGGAGTCAATCTAGCAATGAAGGACTTGTTGAAGCACCATCTGCCCACTCTCAGCCTAGACAATCTAGTTCCCCTGTGAAAGGGCCTTAGCATGAACCAAGGGAATGCTGGCCCCTCCCAGACCCACCAAACCTGAGCACCAACCCCTAACAGAGCAGGGATGACACCCAAAGAGCTCCAACAACACTATTGCAAGGGACTCTGTTTCCACTGCCACGAGGTGGGCCACTTGACCAGAGCCTGCCCTAAGAAAAACACTGCCCCAATCTCACTGGCGCAAATAAATACTTCTTCTCAGTCTTACATATTCATCCAAGTGACCATAGAACTATTGGGAAACAAGCGCCAGATCTAAGCTTTTATCGGTACAGGAGCTGATAAAAGCTTCATTGACGCCGGCCTGGCAAAGGAACTAGGCATGACAGCTTCAGAGCGTAGCCTACAAGTAGTCATGGAAAACAGCTCTCTGGACAGTGGCTATGAGTTTGAACAGGAACTCCTGTTTACAATTGGACATAATGTGTACCCATTGTCCCTGATCCTATCACCCGGACTACCCCGCCCCCTTATATTGGGCAACTCCTGGTCCAACAGACATGGCCTGATCCTGAACTATTGTGAACAAACTGCCACGTTGGGCCAACCTGAATCTTGCAACACTGTCCCCTTTTTCATGAGCCATAACCTAACCCCTACCAACAAACTCTTAACCATAAAAATAGAGCCTAGTGTTGGAATACTACCTACTCCCCTACAGAAATAGGACCATGTGTTTAGTGAAGAAGAAGCCACAAAACTATCCAGCCATTTGATATACAGCCACACCATAGACCTGATACTGGGAACCCAACCTCACCACAGCCCCATCTACAGCTGCAACCACCACAAACAAGTAGCCCTGAAAGCATACCTGGAAGATATGACAAAAAAGGGTTTTATCTAAGTGTCAAAGGCCCCCTGCTTGTCACCCATGCTGTTCATAGAAAAAAATATATGGAAGAATGTGTCCCTGCGTGAACTATCAGAAGCTGAATGACATCACAGTGAAGAACCGCTATCCCATCCCCAACACTGACAACCTATGTGATGTACTGACTGGAGCCCAGGTGTACTTAAAAATTGACCTTAGAGATGCATTCAATCAAATCCAAATCAAGGGCGGAGATAAATACAAAACAGCCTTCAAACCCCAGTATGGGTTGTACAAGTATCTAGTAATGCCATTTGGCCTGTGCAACACCCCCAGCACTTTCCAAAGGATGATCAATACCTTCCTAGGGGAATACCTTGACCAATTTTGTGTCGCATACTTGGACAACATCCTCATCTACAACAATTCACATGAGGAGCACCTCCAACACCTGGACCTGATTCTGGAAAAACTCTCCCAAGCCAACCTACACACCAAACTTAAGAAATGTGAATTCTTTCAGACTGAAGTCAAATTCCTGGAATACATAGTAAAGACTGGCGGGTTTGCTATGGTACAGGACAAAGTAGAAGCAATAACAGCTTGGCCAGTACCTAAATGCAGAAAGGATGTGAGAAGTTTTTTGGGCCTGGAAAATTATTGCAGGGATTTCATCCAAAAAATTTCTCATATCACTCTGCCCCTGATCCGCCTTTGCTCTGATAAGGTTACCTTTGCTTGGACTGAAAAGTGCACATCAGCATTTGAGGCCCTAAAACTTGCGTTCACCTCCGCACCTGGCCTGGCAATGCCTGACCCATCCAAGCCATTTGTACTGGAAACCAAAGCGTCCAACTTTGCGGTGGAAGGGGTCCTTCTTCAGGAAGGAGGGGATAGTATGCTACATCCTGTAGCATATTACTCCAAGAAGATGCTGCCTGCCAAAGGAAACTATCCAATCTACAACAAGGAGATGCTTGCAATAACAAAGACCTTGAAGCATTGGCGCTGATACCTATGTGGCGCTGAATTCCCAGTAAAAGTCCTAACTGACCACAAGAACTTGGTTTACTTCTTTAAACCCAGACAGTTGAACCAGAGACAGGCCAGATGGCTCTAGAAATGGCCAACTACACCCTGACAATTGACTACAAACCTGGGAAAGTCAACATAGTACCTGACACACTGAGAAGAAGAGCAGATATGATTCCCACCACAGCTGAGACCAAGGACCACAACACTCATGTACTGCTTGATTCCGCCAGCCTAGGCATCCAAATGATGTTCATGAAGATCATGGCCCGTAAGCCTGACATAATTGTGGTGCAGAAATTAGACAAGTCTTCAGCGGAACTCATTGCCAACTTGACCTCAGACCCAGAGAGCCGCCACCACAAGAAAGGATTTTTGCTGAAAGGATCCACCCTGCTATTACACAACCAAATCTATGTACCAGAAGGTGAAGCAAGGACCAAAGTATTAATTGATTATCATGAATCAGAGATGGCCGGCCACCCTGGCAGACTCAAGACACTCCAAGGAATCAAGAAGAATTACGCTTGGCCCCAAATGTACAAAGACTTGGCTGCCTATATCAAAGGCTGTGAGACATGTGGAAGAAAAAAACCCGTAGATCCAAACCTGAAGGCCTGCTAAGACCACTAGACATCCCAGCGGGACCCTGGCAGTCTGTTTTAATGGATTATTTTGTAGAACTTCCCCTCTCTAATTTGTTCAATGCAATCCTAGTCATGGTAGATGGATTCACTAAAATGTCCTATTTTGTCCCTACCACCACCTACCGCACTGCCAGAGAGACAGCTAGACACTTCCACGACCACATCCTAACCCAACACAGCACTCCGGCAGAAATCATCACTGATAGAGGACTACAATTTACGCCCAACTACTGGGCTTGAATAATGAAGGACTTGGGGGTAAAGCGCTGTGTATCAACCTCCTACCACCCACAGACTGACGGCCAGACTGAACAAGTGAACCAAATACTTGAACAATACCTACAATGCTATGCCAACACCAACCAAGATAACTGGGCCTAGATGCTACCCATGGTACAGTACGCCTACAACAGCAAAGATCATGCATCTACTGGAATGTCCCCTTTCAAAGCCAACTACGGGTTTGACCCCACATGGACCCTAGCATTGAAAACAAGGAAACCAACCTGTCTGGTTGCGCCTGGATTGAACAGATCCACAACACCCAAACTATATGCCTAGCAAACCTGAACCAAGCCTTACAGACATAAAAGGCCTTTGCAGATCAAAAACAGACCCCTGGTAAACCGCTCCAAGTTGGAGACAAGGTCTATTTGGATTCCCAGAACGTGCCCCTGCATGTGTCTTGCAGAAAACTAGCTCACAGAAGAAGCGGACCACACAAGATCACCAAGCTCATTGGAGAAGTTGCCTTCAAGTTAGACCTACCCCCACATGGAAGATTCATAACATGTTCCACCGTGCCCTGCTGTTCAAAAAAGACAGAAACTCCCTTCCCCACCAGAAGATCAAGTCTAGCCCCCTGCCAATCTGGAAGGACCACTCAATTGAGTACAAAGTTGAGTACATCCATGGCAACCGGGTCCACTACAAGACCACTCAGTACTACGTCAAGTGGTCAGGCTACCCCCCAGAAGAAAGCATATGGGAATCCTTGAGCAACCTAGCCAATGCCAAACATGCCATCCAAAAATACCTTGAGAAGAATGCCCTGAAAGGGGGAAGAAGGGGATGATGTCAGGAATGACAATTTGGATGCTCCTAAATCTCAAAATATGGAATCAGAGTTAAACCCTGAACAAAACCCTTTGCGGACTGCCAGACTCATAGGCTGGGAACATGATAACCCACCACTAATTGACAAAGTTGCTGCCAGCCTGCCAGGATCTTAACCCTTAGCTGCCCTGCAGGATTCTGCAAACAAACCGCCAATGCAAGATGCCGGGAATTTCCCAAGGTGCCAACGCCTGACACCGGCGGTTTGCCTGGTGAAATAGACAAATTTCTCCCTGATAGTTATTCCAAACTCCCCCAAAGTCCCAGGGAAGGCACTGAACCCAAAGAGGCACCCAATAACTGAATTGATAAACAGAAGGGTTTGAAGTCTTCTCAACCCAAAGCGGCCAGTGGCAAACTGCCAGTGCCAAGCACCACACTGTCATCTGAGACACCCAATGCCAACCCACCTGAGCCCCAAACCCCAACCAGGAAGTGAAGCCTGGCAGTGTTGGATAAATACCTGCCAGGCCAAGACCAACCCCCATTGTCATTTTTAAATAAAGGTTATGAGATATTGGTTTCCCAAAATTATTGCGTATTTTATTCTTGTCATCTGCCAGTTAACTCAAATATTGTCTGACCCCCCTGCCAACCTGTCAGCTACGTACCGCCTGCCAGGTGCTCCCTTTAGTCCCATCCACTTCACGGAGTACCCCTTAAAGCCTGAGTACAGGGACTACACCACCAACAACATACTAGCCTGGGATCACTTGGCCAGAACTACTGAGAGAATCAGATACAACCAGGAAGGCCCTTGGTACTTACCAAGCCCCACCTGTTCAGAGATAAATACAACTTCTTTCCTGCCTACCAAATAGACATGGATCCACCTGTCACCCCCAAACCAATGCCCGCCTCCGCAGCTGAGCTCCCACTGGACCATACCAACAAGCTTTTTGGAATTGTATATATAACTCTCATGGGAGTAATAAATACTATTGTTCCTGCCGCTGGTCTGTAGTTGTGGCTGCGCAAGTCAATGTCCTACCTCATTAAGTTAGCGCCAATCCTTTGGTGGGCCCTGCCCACCCAGTCTGCAACCTGCCAGTTCCCAGATGCTAGCAAGCCAGCTAATCAGGGTTGGTTCCCTGACACCTAGCGTGCTTCTCAGGAGTGGGGGAGTGGATCAGAATGTTATAAATGTACGCCACGGTACAGGGGAAGCAGAGATCTTCCAAGGCGTCCTCAATGACTTGCTGAAAAATTGCAGGGGCATTCTTCAAGCCAAAAGGCATGACCTTGAATTGGAAGCAGCCCCGCCAAGTTTTAATGGCTGTAAGCTACTTGTCCCCCTCTGCCACACCAACCTGGTTAAAAGAATTAACAAGATATAGTTTTGAAAAGACCCAAGACTTGGCTATGGACTGAGCAATTGAGGCTTCCAAGGGGAGGGGGTAGCAGTCTGAAACAATGATGTTGTTGAGAAGGGTATAATAAACACACAGCTGAAGGGATCCATCTGATTTCTTAGCAAAGACCACCAGAGAGCTAACCAAGGAAGCCTTCTTGACCATTCACCCTTTTGCCAGCATGTTGTCCAGCCACACGCCTAACACCTTATCCTCTAATTCACTAAGAGGGTACATTGGAGCGTCAATCTTTACAAGGTCAACCATTGTCTCAAAGGTCAAATTGTGGCAAGAGTGTGGAGGGAGGACACAGGAAAGGGTAGCGTCAAAAGCGTCCTTGAAGGGAGCAAGCAAGGATGGAAGGAAAAAAGGGCTTGGGAAGAGAGACTGGGGTTGCCGCAAGAGATAAGCATGACTCAGGCGGTTCTCACCCCAAGGGGAGAAGGGGGAAGAAACCCGGGCACCCATCTAATGAGAAGTGAAGCTTGTTGGTGAGACAATCAATCTGCACCAGGTGACACCGCCACCACCCCACACCCACAATTATGGGATACAGGAGGCCCTACACAGCAGAGAATTTACTCACAAACACGTGGGAGCCTGTACAGTAACTAAGTGGGTTAGTGAGGGGGTAGCTGAGAACTAGTACCTGGCTAGCAGCAATTAGAATCTGAGGAGGGAGCAAGGACAAACCCAAGGATTGGGCCAGTGCCAGGTCCATAAAGTTGCCTGCAGCACCTATATCTACCAACACTGTAGCCTTAGCTTGGCAGGATTTGGTATAAAAGGTTGCAGTAAAAAGGAAATAGGAAAGATCTTTTTAGTTCTGCAGGGTCAGAATGGATGTGGCAGGGTCACAAGAAGAAACCTCAGGGATGGCAGCCAAAGCCGCAAAGACAGGGAGAGATCCTGTGGAAGTGGGCCAGTTGGGGGCCTGGCAGGGGCGGCACATCACGTTGATGGCAGGCGTCTTGGGAGGCTTGTCCGCGGGGGGCTTAGCCTGGGCGGACTTGGAGACAGGAAGGTGGGCTAGCACACCAGACTTGAGCTGGTAGGCAGGCTTGGCTCCAAGCTTGCAGGCCAACGCAAATGCCTTCTTGAGGGAGGTAGGAGCCAGATCCCACACACTCTTGTCAGAAGAAGTAGCATCCAAGGAGAAGCGGAACATGGCCACCACCATCTCTGTAGGGAGATCCAGGGAGGCAGCTTTCACTGCAAAGCACTCAACATGGGAGGCAAGATCAGGGGCAAGGCTTTTGGAACAAAGGGTCTCAAATATAACTAATGCCTTGGAACCTGGAGCGGCCACCACAGAGGAAACCAGTGTAAGGAGGGAGGAAGTATCCCCAATTTCTTGGCTTTGGCAGAGGAGAGTGCGCACCCAGAGCAGGCGTCTCTTTCAAGGGCATCCAAGAGAGCCACTGATCTCTGATCTCTGAGCGTCAGAGATGGGAGTGTCTGCAGACGCTGAGTCTGCACAGAGGCAAAGCTACAGCTCCCCAAGAGCATCCAGAACCTTCTCACAGACGGCCACAGAGGGGGGGGTGCAGGGTGACACCAGGGTAATATTCACCGCTGATGCGGCCAAGGAAGCTGTGGAGGGAGAGGCAGACTTCTTGGTGAGACACAAATTGAAGGAGGACAGAAGTGACCACGCAGCCCACACCAAGAGGAATTCAGCAAGGAGGGATCCAAAGCTGGCTTGGATGAGGGCAAGAAGTAAGCTCCACACCCAGTAGCAAAAGGCTTCAAAGGCAGAAGAAATGGGCTTGTCTATTATGTGAGAGAGGGGGGCTAAACTAACTAAGTTTGGCTCCCATCCCAGTGAAACAAACCACCAGGATGCCGCCCAGTGGAGGACTGGGATGGCTGCTTGAAGAGGGGACCACAAGGACAACACAGAAAATTTGAGGGAAATAAGCATTCAAACCCATTGACATCAGTCTGGTGAGCAGCCAAGGGCTGATAGTGAGAGTGGGAGGGAACATCCACAGGGGCCACAAGTGGTACCAAATTACTCTGGGGCAAGCTGGGGAGGTAAGGCATGGAAGACACATCCCCCTCAGAGGCAGGCAAGAAGTGATCAACAATACCCAGATCCAAGTCATCACATATCAAACTCTTAACCATAGCCTCCCCAGAAAAGAGAAGGCCGCTGGGAAGATCCCAGAGACTGGAAGGATCTTCACCTATAAGAAGAACAGAAGAGGAGATCTTTCCCCACAAGTCTGGGGAAGTAGACCACAAGAGCAGCAGAAATGGGGCCAAGGAAAATACCACAAATTTCACAATAGAGAGTATCATGATTATAATCACCAAAAACTTTGGAGAAGATTGGCACAATTTTCCAAGCTGTAAACAATAAAAATGGTGAAAATGAGGACACACAAGAAAGAAACCAAGCAGGAGACAGCATGACAATCCTGGGGAAGCTTGGTGATGAACTCAGATGGCTTGGGAGTGGTCAAAGCAAAATGCAGGTTCAAAAACAAGGGAATTAAAGGAAAATACAAAGTAAAAGAAGATTTTTATATTGATATTAACTTTAAACTTAGGGTTTGAACGTGAATTTCAAAAGAAAAACAGAAGACAAAAGCAACTATACGCTTGAGTCTTCTCAGGTGATGCTAGAGGAGAACCCAAGTTTGAAACAGGTTGCAGGAAGGTAAGCGTGGAGAATAGGACTAACACTTTAAAATTAGATGATGAGAACTCCAAACAGGGGCTCCAAACAATCACTGTTTTATTTAAAAATGAAGTGCAATTAACCAAACCTTAATAAATCGGAAAATAGACAAGAGGGGACTGAAAGTCCTTGCTGTATTAAAAGAAATGGATTGCAAGGAAAGTGATCACATGACAGTTGGCTCTGGATCCAATTTGCTAGAAGAAAAACTTTACTGGATAGGCCCAGAGAGACTGGAGAGTTTCACTCTAATTTACGTGGTCTGATCTGATTGGCTAGAAGAGGTACCAGGCATTTGGAGTTCAACTGAGTTGTCAAGCGTCAATGTGTTGACCTTTGATTGGCTAGCTCTGATAGTTTTAAAAAGAGGGCAACACCAGGCTAATAAGTAGTCTAAATTGCCAACGTTTATTCCCAGGAGGGAGCAACCAAGGGCAAGGAATACACGGGGTAGGCTAGCACAAACCTCTCATCAACAGTGTGTGCTAAATCCTCTAAAGAATGAAGGGGTTTGGCTGGAATTTTTGGGCCTTTCTTGGTGTGGCAGGGGAAGATTATGCAATCCAATACCAGAGGTGGCGTTGAATTTATAGTTTCCTTGATTATCATATTATTTTTGGCGCTTAGATTAGCCCCTTGTGAAAATATTAACAGCAATTTGGTGATCAGCTAAATTTGAATTAGAAAATTATAGTGTTAACTGTTTTTAGATATAGTTGTTACTGATCCAAATTAAAAACCTTAATGATAAACTTTAAGCCAATCAGGAGCCAAGTGATAAAGTGATTGTTGTGACATAAAGGGTCATTTAATATCTCTTTGGTGCATGTGCGCTAATTAATATGATTGGTTGGATGTTTTGCCATTGTACGCCATTGCTGCTGTGGCAAGTTGTTGATGGACTAGTGCCCAATCAACTACTGGTTTAGCACTAGTCCATCAACAACTTGCTACAGCAGCAATGGCGTACAATGGCAAAACATCCAACCAATCATATTAATTAGCACACATGCACCAAAGAACTATTAAATGACCCTTTATGTCACAACAATCACTTTATCACTTGGCTCCTGATTGGCTTAAAGTTTATCATTAAGGTTTTGAATTTGGATCAGTAACAACTTTATCTAAAAACAGTTAACCTATAATTTTATAATTCAAATTTAGCTGATCACCAAATTGTTGTTAATATTTTCACAAGGGGCTATGTTTAAGTGCTAAAAATAACTGTGTTCTGGATCTAGATACACAACATAGTAAATATATGATTTTATAGAAATAAGCTGAACATAAAGAATAAAACCAACTATAAACAAAGAGAACATAAACAATTGAAATTCAAAAAAAGAGAATATAAATATAAAATTTTTGGTGACAGGGGTTTATTGGGGCGGGGGAGAGTGATGCCTAGGAGGCAGAATAATGCGGGATGGAGGACGTAGAGGCAGTGCTGGCCTGGGGGGTCTGGGATTGGGTTTGCGGGTTAGGGGTGTTGGTGGTGGGGGTGGAGGCAGGAGATTTTTGCGTGATGGCTGCCATATAACTCTTGTTGTATTCCTCATTGGTCATTGGCTGGATGGGCTGGTAGGTGGCAGTGGCCTGAGGTGGAAGGCGCTTATCCTTACGTGATTGGTTGCCCATGTTCACATTGAAAACCATTTGCGCAAACAAGTCAGCCACTATCTGACGGCCAAAGAGAAAATTGTGGTTAAGGACCCTAAGATAGAGGTTTTTGAAAGCCTGAGGGCGGCGCTCCCGTAATGTGAATCCCATGTTAAAGAAGACAACATCAGCCAGATGGACGTCTGCATGGCTGGCAAGGTAGATTGAGGCCTGGTGCCTGCATCCCTGGATGGCCTTGAGGGCAGTAGAGCTAACCTCCATCTGGTGGCTCAATAAAACCTGATACTTGAATTTGAGCTATCCCAGGAGTTGAGTAATCCACCAAGGATGTGGCTGTATGAGTAGCCATCAATGAAATCTGGGTTTGTCAGATAGTAGACAAAACCTTGGCTGTAACTTCCAGAAATGCACCAATGAACTTCCCCTTCTTGACCTTCTTCCTTCTATTCTTGGCAGCAGCTTTTCATTGCTTGCCAAAATCATCAAAAGCTATTGATAGCTTGTAATAGGAGATGAACATGACATCATAAGTTAGACTAGTCAGGCATTAGACCAGGGTTGATTCAATGGTGGTATCATATGGAGGAATCTTCAGCGCCATCCCATTGGTTGCCAGCAAAATTGGTAAGAACCCATATGGAAGCCACCTTCCCATACATCCAGAGCTTTGCCATGCGCTCTGACACCCATATTTTATGGTGCGCAAGTTGCTTCTGGACCTGGGTCAATGGAAGCTTGGGTTCCTGCTGGAGGAGGTCAAGCATGATTGGGTATGCCTCAGATATTTGTGACTCAGGGGCCTTCTTGGCTGTCCTGATCAGATCCCCCCTGTTCACCAGGTTGTTGAATTCCCGCATGACAGTAGCTTGGGTAAATTGAAACTAGGCGGCAATCTGTTCCCAGGATAGACCCTGTAGATTCAGTGCCACAATTTCCTGAAGAATTTGGGTAGTGATGATTTGTTGCTTGGGGCGCTGGGCCAGGGGAGCTGAAACCTGATTGGATGTAGGGGGCAGCTTGGCTGGTGGCAGGAAGTTGTTCTAAATCAAGGTTGCCATCCTGATTGGCTGATTGGTGGGCAGCTTGTGCGGGGGTAGGGACAGGAGCAGGGGCAGAGCTAGACACTAAGTGACTCTCAAACAAGTCAAAGCCATAGGGGTCAGTAGTCAGGTACAGGTCAGCTTCCTTGTTACCTGCCTCAAAGGCTTGGGTGTAAACAGGTGCCTCCATGTTCTGAGCCTTGCCTCCATTAAAGCTGGCTTTGCTGCTGGCGCTGTTGAAGATGTTTTTATTAAAAACCATTGTAAAAAACCTAGGATAAAATCACTAAAAGTAGAAATTTTAAAATTTCATGATTGTTTTTTATTGTAATCTTGAGTCCATATTTAGAAGGTTCTCAAAACCTTTTCATACAAATCTGGAGCCATTAAAATGGATAAAATGCATCTGGTCCTAAATTGGATAGCTGTTAATTGGCTGTTAAACTGTTATTTTTCTATTTTAGGCTGCTCATACTACACATCTTGTGACTCCATTTTGTTTTGTTCTTGTGGAATCTTGCTTCTAGATTGCTCAAATTTTGTTTCATTTATGTCCTTCTGTTGGTGCCTCATATGAATCCTGATTAGATTATAATATACTCCAGAACAGCATCCATCCATCTCACTTGTTGCATCAGTTCATTTTGTTTGTGGTTTGAACTACACCGCTTGATGTTTGGTATAATTTTGTATACTGGGAATGTGAAATTTTGTTTTCTGTTTGACAGTTCAATTATTAACTGAATTTTTTAAATTAATTAAATCCTGAATCTTGCGCAACTTGGATTTTGTTTAAATCTGAAACCATTTTTGTTTAAATCTGAGTTATTTTTGGTTGTTGTCATAGCACTTTAAAACTACTGTATTGACCACAAGTTGGTATATCAATTTGCAAACAAATACATGTTTTTTTAACAGGCATATTTTACTAAGTTAAACTTGGTACAATAACAGAGGTGTGTCTTTTCTGAGCCAAGCACAAAGACAACAAAAAATAATGCCAATTCTATTTGGCTGGTCCATAGCACTTGTAGTTTTTAAATTCACTTTATTGTAGCACTAAAAATATTAAATTTATACTAGAGAATAATAGAATTAATAAATATTAATCCATCTCACCACATATACACTCTGAAATATATGAACTATATAAAACCCATGAAAGTGATGATTTTTTTTAATGAATTTGTACTCCAGATCACAAATGATATACTTATTTAAGAAAAAATTATGTTATAATTGCACAAAACATGTACTGGGACAAATCATGCCATTCATAATACCCAGAATGGGTTGGTTTATACAAACATTATAAAGAACATTAATATCAATTTATATTATGATTTAAAGCCAAGAAAATTTATATAATTATATTTTATAATATAATTATTACATATTAATTAGATTCAAAAGAATATATATATTGTTATGATGTTTTTATTGGTATAAAAGGGGTTGGGTTAAGCACAAGAAAAACATGGAGGAATTGAAGGCACTGATCAATGAGCTGGACACAGCAGTGGCCAAGATTAAGGGGGTCAATCAAAAGGTGAAGGACATGCTCAAGAAGGAGTTTTAGAAGTTGAAAAACTGAACAAACTTACAATGACGGCTTTGAGGAGCAAGATATCAAATACAACAGAAAAACACACAACCAGGCTCCTAAATGTACAGAAAGATGTTCTTATCAACCTGCAGTTCAAGCCACAGGGGAAAAGCAAACAGAGAGGCATGGTCAAAGGATCCAGAGATGTTCAAGCAGCTAAAAAATAAAAAAACAGAAGCCAACATAAAATGGCCAGCAACCTGCAAGTGGGAAGCTCCGTGAAGCAGCCCCTGTCAAGGGGCAACAGATAAAGATATAGAAGAAGGTAAAAATAAAACATTAAATAAATAAAAAGTTTATACTAACTTTTTTATTTACAGATGAGCACAAAGGCGTACTACAACAATTCCTGAAACCACATGTGACCAAGACATTTTACAGCAACTATGTTCCCCATATTGGGCGTCAGCTGGTCCTGACGCCAATTGTCCAATCCAAAATACTAGAAAAATTATAACATAATTACCATATGGAGTCAGAAAAACTTTTAAAGCTCTAACCCACACCAGATGACACTAAATGATGGGTCTCGGCTTTGGCCGCAGCCCATAATCTGCACCTCAACCAGTATGTTCTGCCCCCAAAATTCTGCAAGCTCTTTGTACTCCTTGTCTGGGAATTTTTTAAAACCATGTCATATCAAAACTTACCAAAAATAGAGAGAGGACAAGAAGAAGTCTATTTATGTTTCCAAACCAAACACACAATATCCCATGTCCTAAAAAATTTAAAAGAAAAATAACCAACCTTACCAACAGTTTTTCTGCCATTCTGTCTGCTGTTGTGGGCGTCCTCAGAGACTTTGGAGCCTCCTGGTGCTCTGACAATACTGGAATACGGCCAACCAGGGAAAAAAACTTGGTTATCACGTCCCTTAAAAATAAAATAAGTACCCTAAAACAGTAGTTTTAAAAGCTATGGTAACAACCAAAAATACCTCAGATTTAAACAAAATAATTTCAGATTTGAACAAGATCCAAGTTGCGCAAGATTCAGGATTCAATTAATTTAAAAAATTCAGTTAATAATTGAACTTTCAAACAGAAAACAAAATTTTACTATCCCAGTATACAAAATTATATCAAACATCAAGCAGTGTAGTTCAAACCACAAACAAAATGAACTGATACAACAAGTGAGATGGATGGATGCTGTTCTGAAGTATATTAAAATCTAATCAGGATTCATATGAGGCATCAACAGAAGGACATAAATGAAACAAAATTTGAGCAATCTAGAAGCAAGATTCCACAAGAACAAAACAAAATGGAGTCACACAAGATGTGTAGTATGAGCAGCCTAAAATAGAAAAATAACAGTTTAACATCCAATCAACAGCTATCCAATTTAGGACCAGATGCATTTTATCCATTTTAATGGCTCCAGATTTGTATGAAAAGGTTTTGAGAACCTTCTAAATATGGACTCAAGATTACAATAAAAAACAATCATGAAATTTTAAAATTTCTACTTTTAATTTTATCCTAGGTTTTTTACAATGGTTTTTACTAGCAACAACATTTTCAACGGCGCCAGCAGCCAAGCCAGCAGCAGCCAAGCCAGCTTTAATGGAGGCAAGGCTCAGAACGTGAAGGTACCCATTTAAACTCAAGCCTTTGAAGCAGGTAACAAGGAAGCTGACCTGTACCTGACCCCTGACCCATATGGCTTTGACTTTTTTGAGAGTCACTTAGTTTCTAGCTCTTCCCCTGCTCCTGTACCCACCCCTGCACAAGCTGCCCATCAATCAACCAATCAGGATGACAACCTTGATTTAGAACAACTTCCTGCTACCGGCCAACCTTTTCCCCTCAGCCAATCAGGCTTCAGCTCCCACGGCCCAGTGCCCCAAGTGACAAATCATCACCACCCAAATTCTCTAGGAAATTGTGGCACTGAACCTGCAGGGTCTGTCCTGGGAACAGATTGCTGACCAATTGCAATTTACCCAAGCCACCATAATGTGGGAGTTCAACAACCTAATGAACAAGGGGAATCTGATCAGGACAGCCAAGAAGCCCAAGAAGCCCCTGAGTCCCAAATCAATGAGGTGTACCCAATAATGCTTGACCTCCTCCAGCAGGACCCCAAGCTTCCCCTGATCCAGGTCCAAAAGCAACTTGTGTACCATAAAATATGGATGTCTGAGTGCATTGTGCAGCTCTGGATGTATGAGAAGGTGGCTTCCATATGGGTTCTTACCAATGTTGCCAGTGACCAATGGGATGGCACTGAGGATTCCCTGTATGATCTTGACATCAAATCAACCCTGGTCCAATGCTTGACAAATTTGTCTGATGATGTCATGTTTGTATTGTATTATAAGCTATCAATAGCTTTTCACAATTTTGGTGCACAAGGAAGAGCCACCACCCAAAAAGGGAGGAAGAAGGTCAAGAAGGAGACGTTCATTGGTGCATTTCTGGCTATTTCAGCCAAAGGTTTTGTCTACTATTGGGAAATTCCATATCTTACTGATAGCTACTTGTACAGCCACATCCTTGGTGGATTACTCAACTCCTGGGATGACTCAAATTCCAAGCACCGGGTTTTCTTGAGCCACCAAATGGAGGGTAGCTCCACTGCCCTTGAGGCCATCCAGCAACGCGGGCACCAGGCCTTAGTCTACCCTGCTGGCCATGCAGACATCCATCTGGGTGATACCATCTTCTTCAGCATCAGATCCACATTACAGGAGCGCCGCCCTCAGTATTTCAACAGCCTCTATCTATGGGTCCTTGACCACAATTCTCTCTTTGGTCACCAAATGATGGCTGGCTTGTTTTCCCAAATTGTCTTCCATGTGAACATGGACAACCAATCACTTAAGGACAAGCACCTCCGACCCTGTGCCACAGCCACCTACCAGCCCATCCAGCCAATGACAGACAAGGAATATAACAAGCATTATATGGCAGCCATCACACACAATCCTCCTACCCCTGCCACCCCCACCTTCCAGCCCCACCCACCCAATCCCAGACCCCCAGGGCCAGCACTGCCTCCACGTCTTCCTTCCTGCACTATTCTGCCTACTAGGCATCAATCTTCCCCGCCCCAATTAATTCCCTGTTGCCAAAAATTTTCTATTTATATTATCTTTAATTTGAATTTTAACTGTTCATGTTCTCTTTGTTTATAGTTGGTTTTATTCTTTATATTCAGCTTAATTCTATAAAATCATATATTTACTATGCCATGCATCTAATCCAGAACACAGTTATTTTTGGCGCTTTGCATTGCCCCTTGTGATAATATTAACAACAATTTGGTGATCAGCTAAATTTGAATTAGAAAATTATAGGTTAACTGTTTTTAGATAAAGTTGTTACTGATCCAAATTCAAAACCTTAATGATAAACTTTAAGATAATCAGGAGCCAATTGATAAAGTGATTGTTGTGACATAAAGGGTCATTCAATAATTCTTTGGTGCATGTGCGCTAATTAATATGATTGGTTGGATGTTTTGCCATTGTACGCCATTGCTGCTGTGGCAAGTTGTTGATGGACTAGTGCTAACCCAGCAGCTGATTGGGCACTAGTCAACCAACAACTTGCCACAGCAGCAATGGTTCACAATGGCAAAAGATCCAGCCAATCATATTAATTAGCACACATGCTCCAAAGAATTATTGAATGACCCTTTATATCACAACAATCACTTTATCACTTGGCTCCTGATTGGCTTAAAGTTTATCATTGAGGTTTTGAATTTGGATCAGTAACAACTTTATCTCAACATAGTTAACCTATAAGTTTCCAATTAAAATTTAGCTGATCATCAAATTGTTGTTAATATTATCACAAGGGGCAGTAAAAAGCGCCAAAAATAATATGGCAATCAAGGAAACAATGCCAACACAAAGCAAACAACATATATTGAGTTAAGTGTAAAACATATACACAATGGGTAAAAGGATGGGATAATGTAGTAAATGGGAAAAAAACAGGGATAAACAAAGAGGCAATTGTATTAGAATAACACAGATTTTATTGGGGTAAAAGCTATAAAAACATATGAAAAGGTTAGTAAAAAATCAATGAGAGATTGGAGAAGCTTTGAAGGATCTCAACTTGGCAATTGCCAAAATCAAAGACATTGATCACAAGGTCAAGAAAAAAGTCAAGGCTGCCATCCTTACAGGGGAAAAATTGACAAGGTGTCTGCAAAGGCCCTAATGACTAAAATACCAGACACCCCTGAGAAGACAATTGAGCGCTTACTAAATATTCAAAAAACTGTGAGCAAGGGCCTGCAATTTAAGGCATACAATCTTTCTGCGCCGTCTGTCTGGGTTGACAACCCAGAGATGTATGAAAATCTCAAACCTGCCAAGTGTGCCAGAACAGAGGATAAAGAATTTCCTGCACAACTGCTTGCGCCAAGAATAGCCAAGCCTGCTGAAGCTGCCAGCAAAGAGGAAACCCGCAAAGGTAATCTAAAAAAATAAAATTAATAATAAATTCAAAATACTTATCTTTTTTTAGAGAACATTGATGGTGAACTCTGCCAAGTCCTGGTTTCCTTTGTCCCTGCCACATTCTACGCAAACTACGCCAATCATGTGGCAAGGAAGCTGTTTCTGTCACCCCCTGTCTTGCAGGAGCTCAAAGACAGGGTCCACAGGTCCTTTCCAATGTCACAGGAGGCATTGGCTGGGCTTACGCATGGCAAGGGGTATCCAAGTGGGCAGTTACTGCCTACAAGGATGCCCAACTGGTCTACCTGAACCCGGTGGTTCTCAGTGGAGTTTACTGTTTAAGCTCCATTGAGCTTGTTTGGGACGTCCTGGCAATGCCCCAATTGAGAATATACAGGAGATGGGACAGGCCCATGCGGCTGCTTGCTTCTTCTTCCTGGTGGAGCACACCCTATTTTACCTTCTGGACAACTTTGGGCATGCGGTGAGGAAATTGGCTGTTTCAGACGCAACAGCTATCAAGAAGACAAAAATCCTCTTGGCAGACTTTGGGCTGGCATGGAGTGCTGACAAGACAGGGGTCCCTGCAACCATGGAGCTGACCTTTGCAAAGACCAAGCATGAAAAGAATAGCAGTGCAGTTTTTAATAAATTAAGCAAGTTTACAGAAGCCTTTGCTGAGCAAAGGCTTCACTTAGTGGTTTACCTCAGGTATCTCTTCTACTTCAGAATGGGCGCCAGCGTGGAGGATCTTGACGGGGTCCTTCTAGGAATTGACAAGGCCCGGCTCTCATTTGACAGGAAGAAGGTCCCCTGGGTACAATTTGGTTGACCATGTAATCCAAGACGCCCTGGTCCTGGCTGGCATCTTCAGGTTTGCAGCCCCGCCAGAAAAGCTGCTGCTCCATTCCCACCTCACCATCCTCCCTTTTACCAGCAGGCAAGAATACTTCAATAAGGGTGTATCCACCGTTCACAGTGTGACAGTGGAGGTTGTGTGCCATCTCTATTTTAGGGTGGGTACATACTGCCAAACCCACTATAGGTGCTCCTAATATATTCTCTATATCAATAAATATCTTTATACTTTAGATTATTTTTATTTATAATAATTTTCATACTTTTTATTTTAGCAAACAAGATTTGCAAAATAAATCCCAGAGAAGGTCTTCATAAAAGCATAATAATATATGTTAATAAAATATACTTCTAATTTGTACATTTTACATTTAATTTTTTTAATTTCATTTTTATATTTATTTGATAAGAGTGTTATAAATATATTTGTGTAATCCAGTATCAAGCTTTTGGGATACCCTTAGATGCCATAATAAAAAATGATTATAAATAAATAAATTACTAGCCTTCATTGATGGCCCTGCTGAATGCAATTGTGGGCTTAGAAGCTTCAAAATATAAAATGATAATTAATAAATCTTAAATAGTAAATTAGAGAATACAAAAAGTTGGACAAGCTAAGCCTTTAATTGATTGACTGTTTGGCAAGGCACGCGGGGATAAACAAATCAGCGTGGCCATAGAATTTGGCCATGGTCTCAGCTGGGAGGGTGTGGATCCCAGCCTTGCGCAAATCAAAGAAGTCATCAGTCCCAGTTGGGGTTCTTTGCTTGAAGACTTGCTTGAGCCACCCAAAGACTTCCTTGATGGGATTTAGGAAGGGCAAATAGGTGGGGAAGAAGAGAAGGCGCAAATTTACCATGGCCAATTGCTGGGGGCCCACTGCAATGCTAGTGTCAATCATTGGGGCTTCCTTAAGAATATTGGCCACCTTATGGAGACCAACGTTGTCCAGCACAATTACGTTGGTGAAGCCTGGGCTTGTGTGCCTCAGGTGCTCCTGGATCAATTGGAGAAATGATAGGAAGGTACGGCTATTGTGAGATCCCAAAATCATTTGGTACAGCTTGACCCCCTTTGGACCAAGGAGAGCCATCATTGAATAGGCTGTGGCTCAGAATGCATCACGCCAAGTGTGGTACTTTTCTACAGGGCCTCTAAGGTCAACTCAGGGGAGTCCTTACCAGAAGAACTTAGCGGTCAGTGAGAGGGGAGGTGCTAATCAATAGCACTCATGAGAGGAGCCAGACAGGGGGTCTGTCTCATATACCTGACAGGAGGGTGGAGTATAGAGGCAGGAGGGTGTGTTCTGTCAAGGAACACAGATAGGTTATAGCACTTACTGTAGTGCAACACTATCTTAGAAATACAGTAATCTATATCTGTGAAGATATTGGTAGAGCATCTATAGTACATACCACAGTATAGATAACTCATAGCAATAATGGTATTATATAACATAAGTTATGGGGGAACAGACAGGACTGTCTGGACCTTACTCTTTCTATCAGAAGAACGGGAGGTGGCAGGTATACACCAGGGTTTCCTAAGTCCACAAGGGAGAAGGGAGGGATAGCACTTGTGGTCAGGCCTGGGACACTAGCCTGGTAGGGGTGCTAGTATAGAAGGGGGACCTTCCTGTCACCTTTGGTCTCTGCAACAGAAATAGCAGGGGCTTCCAGAGGAAGAACCTGGCTAAAGGACACTATCTAAACAGTAGAAATGTCCAGCCAAGTGCAAAGCGCAATATATGTCAAAAGTGGGTCAAAGTGGGGTAAAAAGGTCTTGTTTATTGTGAATTATGAGGACTTATATATGTATACATCATAATGTGCATGACTACATAGGGTTCATTTATGCAGGTAACCTAGGCCTGAAATAGAACATCATGCCTTGTTTTTCTGGAATCACACATACCCCCACAAGAATAGACTTATATTCTGACTAGGGCACTGATCCGGAAAATAATGTCAACATAGTTAAGGAGAGAGTGATTTGTAACAGAACCAATGTGTTTGAGAAGCATCATAAGGTAGAGTTGTTGGGTGTTGTGCTTGGGTAGGTAGCAGGTAGGTAGACATCTTAGGTAGGCATCATATTTAGATAACATAGGTACTCTAGCTAGGTAAAACTTAGGTAAGTGCCTTAGGTAGGTAACTTAAGTAGCTATCCTACATAGGTACCCTAGGTAGGTAGCTTACATAGGTACCTTAGGTAGGTAACTTAGGTAATCACATGTTACCAACCAAGGTATACATTTACACAGACCTGGGAGTTTTCTTCAAGGTAGTAACATAGGAGTCTTCATCCTATCAAGGAGCAAAAATGTAACAACCAACAGAACAGTGGGGTGGTAAATGTTGAAGCTACCTATCTTTTGACACCTCAAATGAAACAACAAGAAAGAGCAGAAAAGGCAATTAATTCTGCAGTTGCTGAAGAAGGGACACCAGTGTCATCAGTTCATCTGTTGAATGAACCAAACCAACCAGGAGTTTGGAAAGTGGTATCTAACCAACCAGTCACATAGCGCAACAGCATCCTACCAGGAGAGCAGAGCCAAGCCAATCAATCAACTAGCAAAGCAAGAGGGTAGCCAACCAGAGAAAGGGAGCAACCAACCAACAGAAAGAAAAAATCATCAACCAGAAGAAAGCAGAAGCCATCCACCAGCAGAAAGCAGAAACCATCCACCAGCAGAAAACAGCAAAACCCATCCACCAGGAAAAACTGGCGGGCACCAACCAGAAAGAACCAGCAGCAAGGCAGCCAATCAGGAGAATCAAACCCTGGTGGCCAGGAGGGAACAAGAAAAGCGCCGCTGCATAACAGCAGCAAGCTGTTACGCAGCAAGGATGCGCTACGCAACAATGGCTTGTTACATAGCGCATCTATGCAGTGAAGCAATCCACTACCAGGTAGCGGATCAAATCAAGGCGTAGCGTTGCTACATAACAATCTGCTGCTACGTAGCAGATTGTTGCGTGGCAATGACTTGCTATACAGCAAAAAGATT
Organism: Entomophthora muscae; assembly: GCA_014839935.2. Classification (NCBI taxonomy): domain Eukaryota; kingdom Fungi; phylum Entomophthoromycota; class Entomophthoromycetes; order Entomophthorales; family Entomophthoraceae; genus Entomophthora; species Entomophthora muscae. The sequence goes on along the minus strand of QTSX02007151.1, from coordinate 212,163 downwards.
ACTGCAGCGCGCAAGGCAGATGAAGAAGCACAGAAACCACAAGCAAATAAACCAGGTAAGAAAGAACAGAAAAACCAGAACAAGAAAGAAGAAACTAGGCAACAGAAACCAACCTGCTAGTGCTAGTGAGTGCACCTGGTGGAAACCTGTTGCTAAGCAAAGGGTTGTTGTGTGGCAACACTCTGGAGCGTAACAATCCGCTAGGGGATGCAGATTGTTACGTTGTGTAGTCTTGATACACAACAATTCAATTCTGCTGTGTAGTGAGAAATTTCCCATCAGCAAGTTGGCTGCTGGTACAGTTAGGGCCAATTAAATAGCCTACATATTGAAACTTCACCAGTAGTCCTAACAGTAAGGGTTCCAGGTTAGAATTAACTAACCAATCTTCTTTTTAGGGACGCCCATTTATAGACTCAGGCTCTAATGACTTCCAATTTATTTTATAATTGAATCAAACAGAAATTAGTTGTTTTAAGAACCCTAAAGTTGAACTGGTAGAGTTTAAATTCAATAAAACTAATGGTATATTCATTTTGTTTAAAGCAGTCCTATGTCGTTGGGGCAGAGGGTATCTCAAATTAAAGCACATTATCAATTGACCAGAAGAGACAAATTTACAACTGCTATAGTTTAGATGCAATCAAACCAATGGTTGAGTTGAATTGAATCCAGTTATGGCCAAGCTTAGTCATCATTGTATCAATTATACTGTTTAAAACGTCTTTGATTAACAGATCAATTGTCAGAAAGAGGGGCCACAAGAAAAACCAACAAAAGATAATACAAGAAAGTACAGAGGCAGCAAGAAAGGCACCAGACCAGAAAGGGAAAACAACCAAACTGGAAACCAACGGGGCCAACCAGGAGGAACAGAACAGAACAACCCGTCAGAGGGGAAATAGCCAGCCACAGAAAGCAAGCAAGCAAGCGAGGTGCTGCTACGCAACAAAGCAATCTGCTCCCAGGGAGCGGATCAATTTGTTGCATAGGTATGCATTGTAACAATCTGCTGATAAGTAGTGGATTGTTACAAAGCAATGCTACACATTGTAACAATTGTACCGCTGGTACAATCAAGGACTGCGTAAGTAGCCCTTTGATACACACTGCACCAGTGGTATCCAAAGTAAGCAAAAATCATTAATTTAATATACTAATTCATTTTCTCTTTCTTTTTAGGTATATGGCAGATAAGGGTAGCCAACCAGCGCCCCAGAGGAGCAACCAACCAACCAACCAACTGATAATTTTGATGTGTTGCTTAGCGTATACTTGCTTTTTTTAACCGGCAGTACACTGATGTGGATGGGGACTACTTAAGTAGTTGTAAACCCAAGGCGCTTCAATTGTCAAGATAGGCAAGAAAAGGTATGTTATTTTTCTAACTCCTTTTTTCTTCCTATAGGTAAATCAAAGGACAGTTTCACCAGCAATAGGGTAGTGGAAGCTGATATCTAAGATACAGTAGCTGACACCATGAAAGATATGAACAATTGAGTTGGTAGTGAATACAGTATTAAGAATTTATCACCCCTAGTCCAAGAGGATTAACAGCTGAACAGGTGCTCAGGCTATAATGACTTCCAATCAATTTATAATCAAATCAAATGGAAATCACTAATAAACCCAATGATTTTTCATGTTGTTTGGAACCGCTTAATGTGAATCAACATAGCCAAAGAGCAGAACTTTCAGGGGCCAGAGTGCCCTGGACAGTCAGCTGGCCTCCTTAGAGGTGATTAAACATGCAGCTTGGAAACCCCCACAAAGCACTTTCTATGGCAAAACACCCCCTTTTGACTAGTGAATGGCCTGGGATTTGAGAGGCACAAGATCCTCAAATCCCTGGCATCAAACCTGTTATTGAATTTGGGCCACCTACCTATCAGGAAATGGCACATTGGGAGTGCAATTGTTTGATTGCGCAATTGGACAATTGATTCATTGTGGGGGCTAAAAATAACTGTAGCAACTTGCCATGCTGCAAAATTCAAAAGTTTCATGTTATAGCAGCCAATGAGAGCTCATCCTCTTGGCCAAGCACACAAATTCCGGTTAAAATTGCAAATAAAACTCTAAATGATGCCATCAGTTCTCTGGTGGCACAAAAGGCCATAGAATCATCAGTAAGTATAAGTAGTGAGGGGGAGAAGCTCTCCTCACTGTTGGCATCTTAATAAATCAAGTTTATACCTAGAAATTATTATCTTATTGCAGGAATTGTCTATTTTTGCTCAAATTTAATTATTTTCTTTGCATCTATTTGTGAATCCACTACTCAATACAAGCTTGCATACCCATATCCTCCCAGCCATACTCCTGTTGTCCTTGCCAAACTGCCCCACGCCCTTGACCTGGAGTATTTTCATCCCCATCACCTGGATCTACCACCAGTAATGAAGTATATACCAACTGCCCCTCCTCTCCCTGACGCGCCTCCCACCCAGGACTTCAGCAAGCTGGGATTTGTCTCCATAACAGTATTGGGGCTGGCTGACCAAGTTGTGCCCCATACTGGGAGTTGGCACCCTTAGCCACTGCTCTAAACTACCTGGTCCGCATAGCTCCTATTGTGTACATGGCCTTTCAGGCCCGGCCTGCCTCCCCTGTGGGATTCCAGCCAGACTCCAGTATGGGCTGTGAAAGTATATCAACCATATCTAAACTAGTAACCCTGGGCCCCTATTCTTATTTGATTATAGGGACATATTGTATGCTTTTATTTATGACCTCAGCTTACTACCTAAGACAGTATTTGACCAAGAAACAAGAAACAAACTAATGCTAAGAAGAAATTGTTGCCAAGCCATCCCAAGTCCAGACTGTGACCATCTTTACCTCCAACCAGAATACTGCTGCCCCACAACCTTTCCTGACCTGCCAAAATTGGGCTTGACTGGTTTCAGAAAAGAAATGATCATGCTAAACGCCTTGTTACGCGCCCACCCCAAGAGCTTCAGAGACAACACCCAGAAGGTTATGATGATGGCTGCCCATTTGAAGTACAATGCCAGAGAAACCTTCTTGACCTGCCTTGAGGAAGACCCAGACCTCATACTTTTTTACGGCTAATTCCTGGAGAGAATGAACTCTGCAACTACCCCTGATGGGGCCAAGACCCAAGCCTACATGAAGCTCATCCGCCTGACCCAGGGAAGAGACAACCTGGAGACCTATATACAATGTTTCTACGCCTGGCAGATGCAGCCAAGATTCCTGACAACATACCAGGCTTGCATTTCAGAAACGGTCTGAACCCACACCATGCCATCCTAATGAGACACCACTGATGTGACCTTCCCAAAGACAAGCTCCTGGCTATTGCCAGAGGCATGGACTTCAGCCAACCACAAGGGTACCACACTGGCCATCCCCGGAATAATCAAACCCCTGGTACAAGTAGGCCCCGCTTGAATATGACCCCTGAAGAGTACCAACACCACATCAGAAGTAGACTATGCTTATATTGCCACCAGAGTAGTTATTTATCCAAGGACTGCACTAGCCGCTCCAATGGAATCCAAGGAGCAACTATCTCAGCAATAAATAACACTTCACAATCTTATTCTATCATTGACACTACCTTATGTTATAATGATCATGAGGTGAACACAGTAGCTCTCCTAGAAAGTGGGGCAACCCTCAACTACATGGAACGTAGCCTAGCTGAGAAACTTGGTGTACCAATCCAGGGAAATTCCTGACTGGTAACCTTGGGTAGCAAGACAACATACCTGTCCCACAAATGTGAAGAGTTTGTCTCCCTGAAGTTAAACAAGAGATTGCTGCCCACCAGATTCCACGTCATGGAGAAGCTTCCTAAGCCTGTAGTGATAGGGTTCAAATGGTGGGTTGACCACCAATTGAACTTGGACTATAAGAACCATCAAATGACTGTCACTCATGAGAGCCAAACCTTAGAGGTCCCCTGCCTAAACCCCCAGCAGACCCCTGAGTTGAACAACATCACCATGGAACCCTGCAAGGCCAAGATCCCAAAATGTTTGAAGCCTTGGAAATCTGTCTTCTCCAAAGAAAAAGCCACTGCCTTGCCAAAACATAGCCAGTTTGACCACACCATTGACCTCCTCCCCGGAACCCAACCTAAGCGTGGACCCGTCTATAGTTGTAACATGAAGGAACAAGCCTTAAGATAGTACTTGGACAAGATGTTGAAGAATGAATATATATGTGTCTTCAAAGCTCCTTGTTTGCCCCCTCTATTGTTTGTTAAAAAGAAGGGTGGCAACTTACGTCCTTGTGTCAATTACCAGGACCTAAACAGCATCACAGTGAAGAACAGATACCCCGTACCAAATGCCAAAGACCTCTCAGACCAGCTTTCAGGAGCCAACGTTTTCTCAAAGGTTGATTTGAGGGACGCCTTTAACCAGATCCAGATCAGGTCTGGCAACAAATGGAAAACTGCCTTCAAGACTAGGCAAGGTCTTTTTGAATACTTGTTTATGCCGTTTGGGCTGTGCAACGCGCCCAGTACCTTCCAAACTATGGTGGACGTGGTCTTGGGAGAACTCAAGGACCAGTGTTGAGTAGCCTACTTAGATGACATTCTCATTTACAGTCGCACGCCTGAGGAACATGTTGAACATCTTCAAGCTGTCCTACAACATGTCAAAGAACACATACTCTTTTTTAAGCTCCATAAATGTGAGTTCTTCCAAGAAGAAGTAGAGTTCCTGGGGTACAATGTACTGAAAAGAGGTTTTTTAATAATGTCGGATAAAATAGAGGCTGTGACATCATGGCTTGAACCTAAGAACTGTAAAGAGGTCAGAAGTTTCCTGGGCTTGGCAAACTTCTGCTGAGAATTTATCCAAAATTTTTCTTCAATCTGCTTGCCCTTGACCCGCCTCACCTCCAAGAAACACCCTTTTGTGTGGGATGATACCGCCAAGTCAGCCTTTGAGTCGCTAAAGAATGCCTTTGTTTCTGCCCCTGTCTTGGCAATGCCGGTTTACAATAAGTCCTTCATTATGGAAACAGACGCCTATGACTTTTCATTGGGGGGTGTTGCTTCAGGAGGGGCATGATAGTAAGCTGCACCCTATAGCTTACTACCCAAGGAAGTTCACTCTACCTGAGTTGAACTACATCATCTACAATAAAGAGATGCTTGCTATCATCCAGTCCTTGAAACATTGGATAAGATACTTGTGTGACGCCAACCACCCTGTGAGAATCATGTCCAATCACAAGAACCTGACATACTTCTTCAAACCACAACAGCTAAATCAGCAACAAGCTAGATGGGCCTTATTCCTAGCAGATTATGACTTATCAATCAGTTACAAGCCTGGCAAGATCAACATTGTACCAGATGCCTTAAGCCAAAGAGTCAACCTTTTTCCTAGTACCAAAGAGATTGAAGAATTTAACACTAAATCCTTGCTGTCCCCAAACATGATTGAGCCAATGCTCCTATTCCTGGGGCTAGCCAGTAGAAAAAAAGAAATCCAACTAGCTCAGACCGTAGACCAGCACTGCATCTCCATCATGGAAGACCTAAAGAAAGATATCAACAGTTGATACTACCAAAATGGTTACTCCCTACATGGAAACACCCTGCAGCTACATGGACGCACCTATGTACCAGAAGGCCCAATGCGCTTAGAGATACTGAAGGAATACCACAACTCCCCCATGTCAGGACACCCTGGACGTACAAAGACTCTCAAAGGGATTCAGAGAACCTAATTGTGGCCTAGGATGAAGCCAGAGATTGAAGGATACCTTAGTGGTTGCAAGACATGCGGACGTACCAAACCTAAGCAAGGAAAGCCAGAAGGATTACTACAGCCCCTTAAGATTGCAGAAGGCCCTTGGAAGTCAGTTTCTATGGACTACATTGTGGAACTACCAAATTCAAAAGGATTCAACGCCATCCTTGTAGTTGTCAATTGATTCACCACAATGGCTCACTTCATTCCAACAACAACCAAAGTAACTGCAAAGGAAACTGCCACTCTATTTTGTAACCAAGTATTCATGAACCATGGACTTCCATGAGAAGTGATTGTTGTGTTCTGAGGCGCGGCACAGACACACAACAGGAAATCCTAACCTTAGGATTGGATTTGTACTAAGTCTTGGTTAGATGACAGGGAAGGCAAATGTGTTTACCTTGTGGCCCTGGAAGAAGAATCTCTACTAGTTGTGGCTAGAGAGAGGCGCGGAAGTACAGAAGACACAAAGAAAAAAAGTGAATATAACTTAATTTTATTGGCAAATAAGGAAATGTAATATATAGTGGTTGAGAATATCACATAATACTACTAGGACAGTAGGATCACTTGCCACCAGCATTAGTGGGGCAAGTGAGTTGCTGCAGGGATCAGGAAACCAAATAATTGTATTTCCTGAACTGGTCATCAACTCATTTCAAGTAGCAAAAGCAAAAGTGAGAGATTTGTCCTCAAAATGGCCCACCAAAGGCAAAATCAAAATACTGTGAATAGCGGCATTCACAACATTGCCCTCCTCTAGATTGGCCTTAGGGGGGTAGTATTTACAAAGGAACTTTGCGTGCACTCAAGCAAAAGGACAGTCACTAGACAGGAGCTTTAAAGTGTATTCAGATCCTTGCTTGAAGGTTACTTCTAGAGGGTCAATCCACAGAGAGTTTAACTTATGTGCGCACCCACCTACTCTGTGTTGATAGTAAAGTACATGATCATAGACATTAAACTCAGGCAGGGGGGAGTGTCCAGCATTATCAGGAGAGCTCAAGCATCTTAGTCTTATATGCAGAAGTGTAAGCAGTGGCTTGAATATCAATTATTTGGTTGACTAAATCTTTGATGTGGTTGTCAGGATTCATGGCCTTATCTGAGGTGAGCAGGGGGGCCCCCAAGAGCAATGGGGTAGTAGCTTCTTGCCTATATAGCATAGCAAAGGGGGAATATCCAGTGACACAATGTTTGCTAAGAAGGTATGCAAAGAAGGAGGCAGGTAAGTACAAGTCCCAATTAGCAGCGTCAGAGTAGGTGAGCTTTCTCATGATGGAGACCAGTGTTGAATTTGCACGCTTGACAGCCCCATTGGTAGAAGGGTTGTAGGAGGCAGATAAGGACTGGTGGGACCCCAAAGCTTTGACAACAGATGTTACCAGCTTGGCATTGAAGTTATTCCCATTATCTGAGAGCAACACTTGAGGACAGTCATTTCAATAGAAAACATCTTGTAGCAGGAAGGCAGCAGTTGTCTTAGTCGTGATATCCTTTGTAGGGCGAGCCTCTACCCACTTGCTAAAGTGATCAACAGCAACCAGAATAAAGCAACACCCAGAAAGAGAGCAGGAAAGAGGACCTACTGTGTCAATGCTAACAGTGTGAAAGGCATGTTGTGGGGGGACAAATTTGAACTTGTGGGCAGCAGCTCAAGGCCTCTGCAGCTGGCAGTTGTGGCAGCTAGCTATGACGTCTGGGATCAGCAGGCAAAGGTTCTCCCAGAAGTAATTCTTCTGAATCCAGTCAAAGGTCTTGGCAATGCCTCCATGCTCAGTCTCTTTATGAGCTTGCAACACCAACAAGAGGCAAAGACTGGGTTGTACATAAGGCAGATACTGGTCTTGTACCTTCTTGAAGAGCTGATTGCTGCATATGAGGGTATCTTTGGATAGCTTGGACAACGCCAGCTGTACCTCTTCTGTCTCACTTTTCCAATAAGAAGGGTACTCAATTAATTTGTATAACCAGTTGGCTTCTGCAGGATGCAAAGCAAGAATAGGCATTCTGGAGAGCCCATCAGCGTTCTGATGTTGAATTCCAGGTTCAATGGAGCACCGTGAAGTTGTATCCCTGCAGGCGTAGAGCCCATCTAGCTAGGCGTCCTTCAGGTTCCTTGAGCTGCTGTAACCATTTGAGAGAAGTGTGGTCAGTGACAACTGTGAAGTGGGTGCAATATATGTAATGAAAAAACTGCTTGACTGCATGCAACACGGCAAGGCACTCCTTCTCCGTGACACTATAATTCTTCTCATGCTTGTTTAATACACAGGAAGTGTAAGCCACAGGATGGTCTACACCCTTGTTGTCCAGTTGGGCCAGAATGGCTCCAATAGCTAGATCACTAGCATTGGTGTACAGGATGAACTCCTTATTATAGTCAGGATACACTAGGATTGGCGCCTCTTTGAGTTTTTGCTTAAGGGTCTCAAAGGCTTGCTGCTGACTGGCGGTCCACTCAAAGGGGATATTACATAGAAGCTGGACTAATGGTTCAAAAGTACTGGAAAAGTAAGGGATGAACTTCCTGTAGTAGCCCATCATCCCCAGGAAGACTTGTACTTATTGCAAGTTGGTGGGCAGAAGCATTTTGTTGATGGCTTCAACCTTCTTAGTCATTGGGCAAATCCCTGTCTGGGTTACTTCATGGCCCAAGAACTCAAGACGTTCTTTGAAGAAGGCGCACTTGGAAGGCTTCAGTTTGAGGCCAGCTTCTTGGATCTTCACAAACACCTCTTTGAGATGAGCCAGGTGATTGGTGAAGGTAGCACTGAAGACCGTTATATCATCCAAATACACTAGGACGCACAACAACTTCAAGTCACAAAGGATGGAGTCCATGGCCCTTTGGAAGGTGGCTGGGGCGTTGCAAAGTCCCTGTGGCATGCAAGTAGGCTCAAAAAGCCCTTAAGAAGTAATGAGCGCGGCCTTCTGACAATCCTTGGGGGATAGGTCAACTTACCAGTATCCAGACGCCAGGTCCATGGCGGAGAAAAACTTAGAACCTCCAAGATGTTGGAGAGCATCATCAATACACGGCAAGGGATACAAGTCCTTCTTGGTCAAAGAGTTCAGCCAGCGGCAGTCCATCACAATACAATGACCCCGTCCTTCTTCTTTAAGATGAGTGGTGGGGAAGCCCAAGGACCTTGGGAAGGCGCCAGCAGTCCAGCATCTAGCAGATGTTTGAGCTCCTTAGATACTTGGGCGTCTTCCACACGGCTGCAGCAATATGGTTTAGCACGGAAGGGGGGTGTTGCCAGTGTCTATCTGATGGATAACACCTTTGGCTAACCCATAGTTGGTACTGTTCTTGGCAAAGATGTTGGAAAATTGGTCTAATAAATCTAACACCTCTTTCTGTTGAACCAAGGACAGTTGAAGAAAGTCTTGTGCAGTGAACAGAGATAGGACTTGCGGCTCATCCTCTGGTAGATTAAAGTCTTGAAACTTGCCAAAAGGATGAAGAGACAGGACTTCAGGAGCGCCCAACAACTTGCCATATCCAACAACCTGTCCCCTAGATACGGTCATGGGAATTGCAGTCAGGTTGGCTACCAACAACTGAACAGGGTCTTTATGAGAGACATCTAGGATCCCAGGATAGAGGTAAGGTTTGGTGCGTCCTAAGAAGGGGGAGAGTACAACTCCAAGAAGGTGCGTTCAGGTAGTTCATATGATATCTGGGAGTCCAGGATGGCCTGAGACCCAGGTGGGATGGTAACAGCAGACGTGGCCAGGAGAGGGATCCCTTCAGACGCAGGACAAGCCATGGGTGGACACTTCATGTTTGAAGAGTGGGTGTGATACTTGAGGTTGAAAACCCCAGTGGGGTATTCCAAGGCGCAGGTCTTGAGGCGCTTCCCTGGAACTTTAACTGGCTCTTTGAAGATTAAAGGAACTTCATATTCTAGAATAGAGAGGTAGCCATCTTTCAAGTTGATTATCCCATTATATTACCTAAGGAAATGGGTGCCAACTAGGAGATTGTAACTCTCATTCTCTAGGACAACTGCTGGTGCGGCTAGGAGAAGCTTGTCAAACCACATGGGCAGAGCGGAATAAGCCCCTATGGCGCGGGTAATAGATAGTCCAGCCATGCCATACAACTGGTGATAATTAAGGTCAGGGGCAAGTTTGTGTTTCTTCACAAGCTTGGAGGATACAACATTGACTGGCAAGCCAGTGTCTAGAACTGCCTTAATCTTCAATTTTTGAATGGATATCTCTATTTGAGTGGTAGTGCGGCCAAAGGGGGGAAGGACAGCCAGGATATCATGAGCCTCTGCTAGTTCCTTATCCCACTTCTCAATCATACATCTTAATCCCAGGAACTCCTTATAAACAGTCTGGAGGGGGAGCAAAACAGACACATTTTTGAAGACAGCATCAGCGACCTCAGCAGCTTCTTCTGACAACTCCACTAGCACAGGGGACCTCTTGGCCTGAGTGAGTTAAGGGTGCAAAACAATCTCTTTAGCCTCAGGCAGAGGCTTAGCAATAGTTGTAGTCTTTCCTGAGTGTAACTTGTAGGGAATGACAATAGTCTCAGGGACAGCAAGAACAGAATACCCATATGCATCAGTGTTGTCAATATCAGAATCATCCAGGTCAGAATCATTGGTGATATTGTGAAATAGGAGGAGGATAGGAGGAGCCTCATTATCAGCAGGCTCAGATTCAGCCATAGAGGGAGGGATTGGAAGAGACTGGGAAGAATTGTCAAGCAAGAGCGTCTCTGCCTCTAGGTTGACTGTTCTTTTCCTGCCTGTTCCTTTGGATCAGCTCCTTCAACCCGCGGATTGGTGCAGACTCAAGAATGATGACCTATCTGACCACAGTTGTGGCAACCTTGGCGTCAAGGAGAATTCTGTGAATTCACAGTAAGAATGCAAGGACCACAGGTAGATGAACCAGAGTTAGAAGCAGCTCAACTTTCCCTGACAACGGCACCAGAGTGGGTAAGATGCATATCCTGCAACACAGACTTAATGCTCTTCATGGAGAAAAGAATAGCCTTATAGGCTTTGAAGTGAAGGCACAGAAGTTGGTTAACCTTGAGGGCTTGAGCGCAAGCCATGTAGGCTTCATGGGCTGTCAACTGTCTGCTTGTAATCAGTTGCTGTCCTTCCATGTAGAATCTGTCTGCAAACTTGGCTAGTGTCTCCTTAGGCTTAAAAGCAATATGCATGAAGGCATCCTTTTTCACTTCCGGGCTAAGTTCACCACCAAACTCATCAATCAAAAGCTGCTTCATATCTTCCCATGTCTCAATGGAGGGTTATTCTAGCACAACTAACTCTTGGCAGGTTGGGTGTAGACAGGTCAGAATGTGTTTCTTTTTGACATCATCTGATGCTCTTTGCATGGTAGCTTCATAGATAGTTAGGAAAGCTGCAATGGTCAAGGTTTGGGGGTCAAAGACTTGCTTAAAGATAGGCTTAAAATGTGCCTCGGGGGTTGGACCACCATTATTGCTATCAAGTACGTTGATACATGGGGAAAACTCTGCCTCAGATTCCGAGGGGGGTTGTATAGACCATAGCTGGCAAACACTTTCTTCAAGGGTGGTAAGAGTCTTGACAGCACAGGTACCTGTATTGACAGCTTGAGTGGTCTACTGTGCAGTAGCGTCTAAGCGTTGACCCTGGGTGGTCACTATTGTGGAGAGTTCAGCCAGACAGGAAGTAAGGGATGGCCCCACCAAGAGACAAGGGGCAAATCTATCATTTACAGATTTGATTACTTCATTCATCTCTTGTACGTCTCTATCCAGCTCAGTGTGGTCCTGCTTCAATTGATCCACCTCATTAGCTAGGGCAATTAATTCCCTAGCGCATTGAATTTTAGGTGCTCCAGATAAACCAGGGCAGAAGCCATCCTTATTGACCACCCCAACTGGACTAGCAGCAGTTGCCATCATTGCACGTAGGGCGGCAAGTTCTTGCTGTAGCTCTACAACTTGGGTAGTCAGTTCAAGAACCTGGGGGTCAGGTTGAGCCATCTCAGCAGGACGTCCCTGACTGCAAGTAGTCAAATGTAGCTCTCAGATAGCGTCCCATATTCTCTGTTCCCTATCCACCAAGTCATCAGAAGGGGGAGAGGGCGGAACATCTGGCTTGGGTGTAGATAGCTCATTTACTTGGCTCCAGAGTTTAGCTATGGCAGCAGCGGTGGCTGCTCTCTCTTGTTCAAATGTGTTACTGAGTTCATTAAGGCCTCTAGCAGCAAAGTCCGCTACCTGCTGTAGCTGCTCAAATAAATATGTACTAAAGATATTGAGCTGCTGCACAAGTTGCTCAAAGTCAGTGAGATAAGCATTTAAGGTGGAATCCACCTGAGTTCTCCAGGGTTGTTCTAGCTGGTGAAACTCATGTAGATGTTCTCTCGCATATTTGTGGATAGACTGACACATTTGTTCAATAGAATTAACCAAACGGGCCTGGGAGGTGACAGAGTTGCGTTGATTGTCAGATACCAACAAAAACAGGGAATGAATCAACTGTTGATAGGCAGCAAACTGGCCCCAGTATTGAGTAACTGCAGCTTGCAGAGACAAGATTTCTTGGACATGGAGCCCCAACACCATTTGATGGTGGGCTAAGGCAGGCTGCACAAAGGATGATAGCACTGGTGTTCAGCAGAGCCAGCTGCTGAGAGGAGATGTTGTGGAAATTGAGGAGCCACAATTAATTTTTAGTATTCAGCCCAACTGAACTGCAACTGAAGGCAAGGGATGGCTCCTTCACGGGCCATCCCAAGGGCTACCAACATGACTTGATCTAAGTCAGGGATACCCATGGGGTAAGCAACTAGGCGGGGACCATTCCCAAGGTTCAGTACAGCAGGAACAATAGGCAGGTCTGTGATGTCTTCCTCAATAAGAGGGCTAGTAATTTCAGGTGAAGTTGGCTCTTGTATAGACGGAGGCAAAGGACCTGAAAATGTGGATGCAAAAGGGATAACCAAGGGGTTTACAGCCCCTGTAGTGAGCACCATTTTTGTTGTGTTCTGAGGCGCAGCACATACACACAACAGGAAATCCTAACCTTAGGATTGAATTTGTACTAAGTCTTGGTTAGATGACAGGGAAGGCAAATGTGTTTACCTTGCGGCCCTGGAAGAATAATCTCTACTAGTTGTGGCTAGAGAGAGGCGTGGAAGTACAGAAGACATAAAGACAAAAATGTGAATAGAACTTAATTTTATTGGCAAATAAGGAAATGGAATATATAGTGGTTGAGAATACCACAAAACACTACTAGGAGGGTAGGATCACTCGCCACCAGCATTAGTGGGGCAAGTGAGCTGCGCAGGGATCAGGAAACCAAAAAATTGTATTTCCTTAATTGGTCATCAACTGATTTCAAGTAGCAAAAGCAAAAGCAAGAGATTTGTCCTCAAAATATCCCCCAAAGGCGAAATCAAAATACTGTGAATAGCGGCATTCACAACAGTGGTCTTGGACAGAGGCCCACAAATCACCTCTAAGTTTTGGGCCCAAATTCTAAAGGACTTGGGAATAAAAAGATTGTTGTCTACTGCATACCACCCCCAGAGCAACAGACAGACCAAGAGAGTGAACCAGGTCCTTGAACAGTACTTAAAATGCTACGTTAACTCAGAACAGAACAATTGGGTAACCCACTTACCAATGGCTCAGTTTGCGTACAACAACCAAGACCACAGCTCCACTGGTATGTCCCCCTTCAAAGCCAACTACGGATTCAACCCCACATGAGATGCCCCCCACAGAGGAAGCCAACAATCCCAAAGGACAAGACTGGGTTAGCACCATCCACACATGCCAAGAAGAATGCGCCAAGAACCTGAGAGGAGCAGTACAAGTATACAAGGATTTTGCCAACAAGAAACAAAGCCCTAGCCCCCAATTGAAGTAGGAGACCTTGTGTATCTCAGCGCTAAGAATATCAAGACCACTACCCCTTGCGCTAGCTTGAGCCCCCATTAAACAGGTCCTTACAAAGTCTTACAACACATTGGCACCGTAGCATACCAACTAGAACTCCTCCCTGGATGAAAGATTCACAACATATTCCACCGCTCTCTGTTATTAAAAAAGAAAGGACCCTCTCTCCTGCACCAGAAAGTGAGAACAGCTCCCCCACCCAACAAAATAGGAAGCTTCACAGAACACGAGGTTGAAGCCATCCTGGGACACAAACTCCAGTACCAAAAACCTCACTTCCTGGCAAATGGAAAGGATACCCCCATGAAGAGAATACTTGGGAACCTGAGTCCAACCTAGAGAATGCTGCCATCCTACTAAAGGAATATAAGTCTCAGAGTAAAAAGACGTGCTCTGCAAGCTCAACTATGGTAGGGGATGATGTCAGGGCCCAGAGTGCCCTGGACAGTCAGCTGGCCTCCTTAGAGGTGATTAAATATGCAGCATGGAAACCCCCCACAAAGAACTTCCCAGGGCAAAATACCCCCCTTTCAACTAATGAATGGCCTGGGATTTGAGAAGCACACAATCCTCAAATCCCTAGCATCAAGCCTGTTAACAAATCTGGGCCATCTACCTATCAGGAAATGGCACATTGGGAATGCAACTGTTTGATTGTGCAATTGGGCAATCAATTCATTGCGGGAGCCAAAAATAACTGTAGCAACTTGCCATGCTTCAAAATTCAAAAGGTTCATGTTATAGCAGCCAATGAGAGCTCATCCTCTTGGCCAAGCACACAAATTCCGGTTAAAATTGCAAATCCAACTCCAAATGATGCTATCAGTTCTCTGGTGGCACAAAAGGCCATAGAATCATCAGTAAGTATAAGTAGTGAGGGGGGAGAAGCCCTCCTCACTGTTATCATCTTAATAAAGCGAGTTTATGCCTAGAAATTATTATCTTATTGCAGGAATTGTCTATTTTTGCTCAAAATTAATTATTTTCTTTGCATCTATTTGTGAATCCACTACTCAATACAAGCTTGCATACCCATATCCTCCCGGCCATACTCCTGTTGTCCTTGCCAAACTGCCCCACGCCCTTGACCTGGAGTATTTTCATCCCCATCACCTGGATCTACCACCAGTAATGAAGGATATACCAACTGCCCCTCCTCTCCCTGACGCGCCTCCCACCCAGGACTTCAGCAAGCTGGGATTTGTCTACATAATAGTATTGGGGCTGGCTGACCAAGTTGTGTCCCATACTGGGAGTTGGCACCCCTAGCCACTGCTCTAAACTACCTGGTCCGCATAGCTCCTATTGTGTACATAGCCTTTCAGGCCCGGCCTGCCTCCCCTGTGGGATTTCAGCCAGACTTCAGTATGGGCCGTGACAAGAACCAATGATCAAACCAGGAGGAAGAAAAAGTGCAGCCATAATTTTAGGCCAATCAGAAATTCACAAGCAAAAATGAAGACAGAGCTAGAACCAGAACCAAGAAGGCAAAACCAACCATAGAGCCATCTGAAACACGCACATTGGTTATTGTCTGACGTCAGTTGATACACATCAGACAACAGCCTGCTACTTTACAACAGATTGTTGTGTGGCAGCATTTTTAGCGCAATAATCCACTGGGAGGTGTGGATTGTTACGCTGTGTGGCAATGTTTTCAGTGTAACAATTTAATTGCATAGCAAGGAATGGCTACACAGCAAGCAGACTGCTGGTGCAGTAGGGGCTACTTAAGAAGTCTCATCCTGATGCTGTATCATAGCACTCAGAGTTAAAGATCATTAGAAATGAGATCCACAGGTTATAATGCTACAGCTCAAATGATTGTTATGATTAAGTTTCCAGAGTTTCCCAAACAAGGTAGGCAACATAGAAATTATTTCATCAGACAAGGAAAGATCCTCAGTCTAAGGTGTGTATAATGCTGCTACCACCAGATCATTACCATGTAATAAACCAAAAACACACAATAACGGGGTAGCAAGGCTACAATATGTGATGAATTTAAAACCACTTAACAGCGGAATAGCAAGGCTACACTCCATAAGGAATCAAAACTGCACAACAACTAGGTAACCAGGCTACACTAATTTAGGGAGTATACATAGTGGTCTACTACGTAAATGAACACATAGCCAGCACTACATAAGAGTTATGTAGTAGGAACCTTGTAGGGTAGTTACATAATGTAGAGCTACATAAGGGGTATGTAGTAGGCGCTACATAGGGTAGTTACATAACATAGAACTACATAAGGGGTATGCAGTAGATACTACATATGGTATCCAATATTTATATAGCAGATTAGAGGCTACTTAGCATAGTATGGGCTCATCTCTTCATGGCATGCATCCCAGAAGAGGCAGTGAAGAAGTATAAGGAGATTGCAACCTCTCCCCCCCCAAAGAAAATATCATGTGGATTTTTTTTTACTTCATGTACTTCTGGGAATCCTCAGACAGCAGACAGTAAAGACAAGGTCAATAGGATCATATAATACCATCATCATTCATGGTCAACAAACTTTATGGAGGGGTAACTACCCATCCAAGTGTCTCCAAGTATTTGTAAGCCTCAGGAAACAGGGATTGTAGCTTAGTAAGAGTTCACTGAGCAACCTCTGAGCAATATCCTTAAGGAGGGCCAGTATCATACTTGGGCAAGGGCTGATTTTCTCCATGAGGTGATGTTCAGAGGTATATTTCTGGATTTAAGTACCCTACATTAATCTCTGTATGGCTCTACTGGAGTGGTTGGAGAGAAATTATCACATGTTGCCACTCTATCAGCTTGAGTCAAGTACAGAGGATGTTCTGAATGTGGTTCCTCAGAACAAGGTAGGGATATGGGATAATCTATCCAGTGCCTGATCCCGGTTAAGTTCCTCCAGGTCAGGTCTTGCAGCCAGAGTAGATAGGGAACTTGAGATGTATCATCCTAGGGGAGTATCTGTACTTTATCTTTGGGAGAGATGAAGTGCAAGTGACCACAAGTTGCAACTCCACTCACCTGAATGTGTGTAACAGGATTGTACTCCAGTTAGGAATCCTGACGCTGAACAAGTTCTCTATCAGGAGTAGCACTGGCGTTGCTACTGGGGAGCTTCTGAATAATTCCCTGGAGTATTTCACACATGTCTCTTGCGGGGGACAGAACACAACCACTGTTGTAAAGCATCTCTGTAAGACTAAGATCCTTTACTAGAAAGTTGGCTCCAGTTGACTTAATCAGAGCTCAAGTATCCTGAGTAATAGTAACCTCAGGTGCCTGTTACTGGATGGGATTCTCCAGGTCAGGTCTTTCATACAGTAGATTAGGGAAACTGAGTCATTTCTCTTCCACTGGGTTGTGTGAAGCCAAGAGCTAAGTCAAGGAAATGCCAGTTCACACAGTCTCATGATGTATTAATCAGAAATCAGCATCAGGGCTTGAAAAGATGTTCAGCTAAGGTAGACTACACCTGAGGGGATGAAATACCTCAGGGGACCCAAGGAAAGGGAGGGTACAGAGCACACTTATCCTGAGGAGGGTATTCAGGATGAGCCTCTCTACCAGAAGAGGCCGTAGGTACTGGGGGATTTCAGTACCACTAAGAAGTCTGGCTGTAGGGTGGGTCTTGGGTAGCCAGATCAAGTGTGCTTCTATACCAGGGATGGTGCTGAAGGGGAGTAAGTTTGACCCGCTAACAGAGGCTAGATTGGCATTGACAGGGGGTCAGCAACCTGGCCCCCTGTAGTGAGCACCAATGTGTGGTACTTTTCTACAGGACCTCTAAGGTCAACTCAGGGGAATCCTTACCAGAAGGACTTAGCGGACAGTGAGAGGGGAGGTGCTAATCAATAGCACTTATGAGAGGAGGCAGACAGGGGGTCTGTCTATATACCTGATAGGAGGGTGGAGGATAGAGGCAGGAGAGTGTGTTCTGGCAAGGAACACAGATAGGTTATAGCACTTACTGCAGTGCAACACTATCTTAGCAATACAGTAATCTATATCTGTGAAGATATTGGTAGAGCTCTATTGTACATACCACAGTACAGATAACTCATAACAATAATAGTATTCTATAACATAAGTTTTGGGGGAACAGACAGGACTTTCTGGACCTTACTCTTTCTATCAGAAGAATGGGAGGCGGCAGGTATACACCAGGGTTTCCTAAGTACACAAGGGAGAAGGAAGGGATAGCACTTGTGGTCAGGCCTGGGACACTAGCCTGGTAGGGGTGCTAGTATAGCAGGGGGACCTTCCTGTCACCTTTGGTCTCTGCAACAGGAATAGCAGGGGCTTCCAGAGGAAGAACCTGGTTAAAGGACACTATCTAAACAGTAGAAATGTCCAGCCAAGTGCAAAGTGCAATATATGTCAAAAGTGGGTCAAAGTGGGGTAAAAAGGTCTTGTTTATTGCAAATGATTAGGACTTATATATGTATACATTATAATGTGCATAACTACATAGGGTTCATTTATGCAGGTAACCTAGGCCTGAAATAGAACATCATGCCATGTTTTCTGGCATCACATCAAGCCATCCCATCATTTGAGCCTTTGATGACATACCCATTGCGCATTGACAAGGCAAATGCAGATTTGTAAATGTAGTAGAATTTGACTGTCCCTTGGCTTTGAGGACAGTGTACGCCTCTGCCTATTTTTTCCGGACGTCAATGTTGGCTGGGCTATTACAATTGTAGGGGGATATCCCGAGCTTTTTCCAGGAAAAGCTCATTCCCTTGATCAGATGGTAGTAAAAGGAAATTGAGGCCTCAACCCCAAAAGTAGATTTGACATAGCCTGTATATTTGCCAGTTCAAGGTAGCAATCTTGGGTTATCCACTGGCAGATTGCCCATTTGTGCTCCTTGGTGAGCATGGTTGACACACGCAAGGATTTCTCTGCAGCAAGGACTCAACCAGTGTTGATGAACTTGTTGAAGATTTTGCTGGTGTACTTGGGATCCACTCCAACAAGGGCCGTGGCTGCCTTGTAATCACCCAATTCCCAAATTAGCTTAAGCAGGATGATGTGTTTGATGTTGGGGATGCGCTTCTGGGTGGGCTTTTTAGCGGTGGGAATTGACTTGTTGGCATTGGACATAACATAGGGCATAGGTACCTTGGTATAGAAGGCTTTAACCTTTTTTAGCACTAGCTGCCCCTCATCAGTTTGGTAGAACTCAGGCTCCTTGTCCTCTTCCTGGTTGCCATCACTGACATAGAGCTTGTAGCTAGTATCAAGTGCAGGCTTCAACTTCTCCAGCATGGGTGACGGGACTGAATCTTGCTGTTACACAACATTGAACACATACAAAGTAAGTTCTACCTCCTTGTTTCTAACTTTTTTGGTAGTGGTAGCCTTGGTGGGCTTCTGGGTCAGCTTGAGAACCCAAGGGTTGATGCTCTGCACCCTAGCAGCTTGTGCTCCTTGAACCAGCTGTGTCAGTGCAGCTTCACTATTGAACTATCCTCTCCCATCTCCTTCTTGAGTAGGCACTTGGGTTGCACTAACTCTATTCTTTGACCGGCAGGGGCAACCACAACTGCGGTGCACAATGGGTGCATTGGTACTCTGTTGTTGTGTTTCTTCCACTTTAAAATTTAATAAAATATTAAATAATTTCTATTAAGTTACTCCCTAATTTTAATTTTTGCTTTTATCTGAATATGGATATTTAATTAGATTTTTTCCCACCCAATATCCCAATTATAGATTTTTTATTTCTTAGTTTGTTTTTGGTTTTAACACACTCATTTTAGAATACACAAAATAATTTACACCTATTTTCCCAGATTTTACGCCAAATTAAGCACCCAACACAATATTTTTAAAATTTATGCTTCAGATCTTGTGTCTTATTTTAGATACCTTGGTATCATTCTTGATTACAATCTATTGCACACACTGATTGAGTGATTTGTTTACATAGTGAGTTGCTAATGTGTTTTGTTTTTGGATTGAGTTTTGACTCACCTTGCTTGGGTGTATTTTGTCACCAATTCACATAGTAAACATATGTACACTGAAAGTCAACTCACACCATTTGTTTGTGAATCAATGTATTTCAGATTGTATTTTGAATAGTTTTTCTTTGTGCATGAGCACTTCTTTGCTGTGTTGACTCATTTTGCCCATTAGCACTAAAAACCTGTTAACAGAGTGTATATTTTAACCTGATAGTTGGATTTTGTTCAAATCTGGAAAATATTTTTGTTTAAATCTGAGGTATTTTTGGTTTTTGCCATGGCTTTTAAAACTACTGTACAATAAATTTTGTGATTTCTCAGCTCTGTTTGTAGGGCAGAGACTTCACTTAATTGTTTACCTAGGTTGTCATGAATGACATTTCAATACTTGTATTGAAAACCCAAGAGTCGAGCCCCAGTTCCCAGAAGGCAGATTGAACCCTCCAGGACAGTCCCGGACCTGCCAATCTGTTAAGTCACAGGCTCTAATTGTTAAATTACTCCTTGACCCACCGGCGTACTACAGAGGATTCCCTGAATAGTTGCCAGTCTGCTGCCAAACTGGTGCCAATGAAGACCCATACCTACAAAGAAAATGTAACCTGGCTAACAGAGGTTGGGGAAGGAACTACTGCCAACCTGCCAAAACCAATACTGGAGCTTTGGAATCAACACTGGAAGCCCTGGAATTAAACCCTGATCCTCCAAAGACTACTCAAGTCACACAAAGTGGACAGGAACCCGTCCACTTGCTAAATTGCATACCTGAGTTGACAAGTTACTCCAAGACCCGCCAGTCTCCCAAGGACAATTCCCCAAATGATCATCAGATTAATGCCAACCTTGAGCCACCAAAGATCCAAACCTATGCAGAGGTTGCAGCTTGCCTTAAGGAGGTTAAAACAAAACCTATTTTTAACTCTGCCAATGACCATCAGCAACTACCAGCATTCCTTCCAGAGAGGGTAGTGTAATTGAACTACTCAGGTGACATAGTGAACAGTGGCAGCAGAACAAAGCATTGCCACTTTTATTCACCAGAGTAGGCACTACCTAGATTGGCTGTCCTCAAGACTCTAAGCCAAGATCCATGCCCGCCAGTGCCTTGTCTGCAAACCTGAACCCTGCAAAAATTGAAGAAGCAAAGTGTCAGGAACCCATCTGCTTGTAAACATACCACCCAAAAGGTGTATGGCCACAGATGGGTTCAACCCAGTGATTAGAGAACCAATTGGAAGGGAGACCATACCCATATGGAACAATTCTCTAATAAAACAATATCAACCAAAATGGGGATTAAATCTTCCCAGCAGGAAGTAAGCTCCAAGATAACTTAGGATGAAAACAGAAGCCATGGGATGAAATAAAGAAGGACTGGGCAGACTGGCCCCCATGACCTGTGGTTCCTCTTTGATGGGGGGATTTGATGACAGTGGGGTGGCGGTGTACCATACGCCTGGTACCACTTGGTGCCACAACTTGTCCAAGTAATCAGGAGGAGGCAAACCAGAATCTGCTCTGGTTCCAAAAGAAAGGCTTGTAGTAAGGGACTGAACAAGGAGCAACCAAACCAACCATTTATACCCAAATGGTCCCCATTGGGATGACTTGGGTAGTATCATGGTGTTTGATTTCAGGATTTGAGAGCAGGCAAAAAGAAAAATCAATTAGGTTGGTAAATTGACTTTATTAACTGAACAATCAAACACACTGACCAATGGAGCCTTTATATAGACTGTCAAGTGCTTTTTAAATGGAAGCTTTCAAGGGGAATTGGGAGAATATTGGAGAATTTGGGGAATTTGGGGGGAAACTTGGCAGGGGGAGCTTTGAATTTAAATTTTTAAAAAAGTTTATTCAAAAATCTAACTGGCCCCTGCTGAGGCTTCTCCAAACAGCTGGGTGTCATTTACCCCAGCTGTTGGAGATGCAACAGCTTGGGACAGCTTCTGGCGTGCAACAGCAACCCCAGAAGAGGATAGTTTATGTTTAACTTGATCAAAATCAAGTACAGAGCCCAACATATTCTTAACGTTAACCTCGTTTGAAGTGAAATTGAATTTGCATTTTCCTGGTCCCGTTACATCATCTGATTGGCTACAGGCAGTCATTTTGCGTGCCAGCAGAGGTAAGTTCAAATCCAAAATACTAATGTTGTCTAGGTGATCTAAACACATGCGAGAAGACACGGGTTCAATCCCTGTATTCACAGGAAGGCTGGCCACCGTACTGGATGATATATTCAAAAGGTAATATAGAACAGTTACTTCCTTCTAATAAACCATTTCTAGGATCTGGAGGAAAATCCCAATCAGGAGAAGAGTTACCAGATACTGGAATTCTCAGAATTTTCTTGTTGTTGTCAGGAGAAATGAAAAATGCATTCCTGACACAAAGTCCCATGGTATAAAAACCCCAGCGGTATGGTGAAGACCACATTGTCATTCTTGATAATAAAGTTTTATGAACCTTTGGTTCAAAAAAATCTTACCCTATCTAGTCTTAGTGATCTTTCATCTTAATTCTGGTCAAGTAGAATACCAGGCCGCCACCCCCTCCCAAGACCAATCTTCCAAATTGCCCCAGGCAGTATACCATCCCCTGGTAGCCCCCTTTGGACCTGTGCACTTTACTGAATACCTCCAAGCCGGCCTATTTAGAGTACAACTTGGGAACCATCCTCATTGCCAACCCTTTGTCAAGGACTAGAAGTACTGAATAAATAGTATGCAAAGGAAAGAGGGTCAAGATACCGCCCTTGTTGTTCAAAGACAAGTACAACTACCTACCAGTGTACTTATTTCCAATGACTCCACCATTAACCCCAAGACCAGAACGCCCACTGGAACCTACCACTGCAGCTGAGACCACCTCTACCCAACTGTTTGGAGTACTCTACATTACTTTGACAGGATTGGTGGATTCCATGGTCCCTAACTCCAGACCATGGTCTTTACTTGGGTGATCTGTATTTTATATTATCAAGTTAGCACCCATTCTATGGTGGGCCTTACCCGTCGGCTCGGCCGCGCCTCAGCCCAAGCCGCCCAATGCCTCTACCTATGACTGGCTTCCTGACATAGGTCTTGTTATAATGATGGGAATTAAAGCAGAGACTTGCAACACATTTGAAATAATAATTAAGCTCTACAAAATTTGACATTAACTAGATGAAAAAAGGATTGTGCCTGGGTACAGCTCAATAGAGCACATTATTCAGGATGCAGTTACTTTAAATTCAGAACCTAAATGTAAAAATGTAGATTTTCAAATCTTTGGTTTAAATTTTGAATTGCTTTTGCGGGATGGCTTTTTTAAATTAAATTGATTTTTTTGTGTATTTATTTGAATTTTTAAAAATGCGGGAACTCAAAGACACTTTGCAAAGTTCAAGTCAAACTACATATTTCCTATGGACAAAATGAATTAACTGGAATCAGATTTGAAGCGTTCAAATCCATCAACCACTTTTATTAATCTTACTATGTTTTTTGGAATTGCAGGATTGTCAAATCCATGAACCAAATTTCAAATTACTTTTGAATGCCACTAGTAAACTCAGATATTAATTGTGGGAACTGGAATCCAAATTTAATGTACAGTAAGCACACTAGGAAACACCAACCCAAATAAAGAAGCTCTATCACAACTAAAATCAAACTAAAAATTCATTCTAAACACCCATGTTTAGACATGAAATTAAGTGAAATGAAAAATTATCCAAACCCGGAAAGTATACAATACTATACACTTCAAATCACAGATATAGAAATTCTGCTACTATTCAAGGCTAAATCAAGAGAAAATAACTACCCACAACTAAACCAATAAATCCAAATAAATACATATTTAATAAAAAATATATTTTTTATTTTATTTTTATGGACCGTCAATTGCATTCCCAACCAGCTCCTGCACCAGCCTGCGGGGCAGCCAGTCCATGAGGGCATCTCAGAGGGTCCAAGAATAGACCCAGAACCCAACTCAAGGGGAGTAATGCCAACACACAGGCCTCCCAAGGCATCAGTGCCAGTCAACCACCTCCCGCATCCCAAGCCAGATCACATAGCCTGAATCCTAGACAGAAGCCTCTCTCAAGGCCTGCCACTAAAGTATCATATAATAGGGTCTCCAGGAAACCTGAGGTTACTTAAACCTCCACTGTGTACCCAGTTGTCACCCGGCCCTGCACTCTTGATCCAAGAGTTGCCACTTCCTACCCCTGTGTTTTTGACACCTCCTATGAGCCATTGGACACAACTGAGGAGCCATCTACACCTCTGATGTATTCCACCATTGACGGCGCCATCACAATTAAGAGTGATCCCACCTTCTACACAAAGGTCCTTACTCCCTGTGTTGAGCCAGCCATCCAGGATGCCATGGAACCTGACAAGGGCCGGCGTCAGTTAACAGATAATGAGCATGAAGCTCTCCTCAACTGTTTGAACAGGGGAATGACAGTTTGGGATATTGCATCCCAATTTGGTGTCACAGCCAGGTATGTTGGCAACCTCAACACCAAATATGGCAATACCAGTTGAATCACAAAATTAACCAAGGCTATTCAGCAGCCCAGCCTATTACAACCCGTGCACATCAATACAATTAGACAGTGGGTGACCAAGGATTACCACCTGGACACGCTTGCTGTCCAATCAATGCTTGCCACAGAGTTTGGGCTTTTTGTCTTAAAAACCCTTGTTTACCAATTGATGGTTTATTTGGGCTTCTCATAAAAGGTACTGGGTGTTTCTCTGCACAAAAGAAACAGTGAGAAGACCATTGAGGGTTGACACATTTATGCCAAAACTTATCTGGCCTTAAAACTAGACTGGAAATGACCAGTTCTTCTACATTGATGAATCATCATTTTCCTCCTCACTCAGGTCTAGGCATGGGTGGGTCAAGAAGGGGCCCAAGGATGGTGTAGCACATTGTGAAGCTGTCTGTTCCCATACATATTTGATGGTAGCGCTTCTGGGTCCTCACAGGTTGGACCAATATCAAATGATCAAGAGTTCCCACAATAGCAGGACTTTTCTCAATTTTCTCCAAACTGTAAAGGAGTACCTCCAGATCAACTACAATGGCACAACCAACATTGTTGTGTTGGATAATGTTGGGATCCACAAGGTGGGTTTGGTTGTGTCAGAGTTCCCACCAATAGATAAAAATACCCATTTGGCCAGCCACTGCCTGGCTGACTGCCCAATGAGACTCCTCTTCCTTCCGCCCTATTCTTCATTTCTGAATCCAATCAAGGAGGTGTTTGGTTGGATCAAAAATAAGGTGAAGAAAGGCCTCCCTCAGGACACCAAGGATCTCTTCAACATTCTCAATATCAGCCAATTTGCAATGCCACCCAATGTGGTGGCAGCTTTTTCCAAGCACACAGAATCTTTCCTTCCAAAAGCCCTCAACTCCAAGCCAATCAGATAAATGGGCGCTCCAGATTTATTTGTTTTTATTTTTATTAATTTTGTTTTTATTAGGACTCAAAAATTGTTATTTATATATAATGACTTGATTTTGAATTGTATTATAGACATATAAGAATACATACAAAAGTTAAGTAAAATTAATTATACTAGATATGAGGACACATATTTTTATTGTAATGCATCAAATATTGTATTGACTGCTGAGCTAACAAATAAAAAGATTTAAAAAGATAGAAATAGAATAATTTTATTTAAATAATTGTGAATCCTTTTTGGGACTTTGGCTTTTTTAAGCCACAAAGCGGAACTTGAAAGTCATCATCTGACCTTATTGATTTAGTGCCACTATAGCCACATAACACAAAAACCAATGATTTTCATGTATCTCTTGCTAATTAATATTCATGATGTGGGTTAAACATATCAAATATATTTATCAAATCATATTACAAGGGAAAGGTAATTTGAGTTCTAAATAATCACTTGTTTAGAACATAAATGGAGCAGGCCGCTTGATGCAGATAAATTCAGTTCTTTTTGTTTAACTATGTAATATAAGAGCCTGTACTTGACAAACAAGCAAATAAACACATTTTTAAATCATATTTTATTATTTCACATATTCACTTACTATAACTACTGTCTTATAATATATTTAGATATAGTACTATTATAACTTAACAATTAAAATTTAAAATAAAGAAAAATCAAAAAATAAAATAAATATAAAAGTTAAATTGCAAGGGAAGATAATTTATTAGGGAGATGCAAATTGCAAAGGGAATGTGATTATTCCGGGGAATTATACCCTGAAATCAAATTTTCTGCTAATGCGTCTAATTGAATCCACATACTCTTCTGTATGTGGTGGACAAATCTGGATGCAATTGCAAGAGGGGTGGTGCTCTGCACCCCAGTAGTTGCTGAACACTTAATAAAAGGCAATCAGGTAAGCAAATCAATTAACAGGTTCTTTTTGGGTGGCATGTAGTATCCATACAACAATGCCAATGCAAAGGAGTTGTACAGGACGTGCTCAACTGTCCTATACCCCTGCAGTGTCTTCTGGCGTTCTAGTGCTAATTGGCATATATCAAGTTTTATTAGTACATCCTCCAACTTTTTAACATTGTTTTTTAATATGCAATGTAATAGGATTCCTAGGTATATTGTAATGTGAATCCTTTGAGAAGTTATTTTTCAGAAAACATGCATATATTTTATATAGTTGAGTTAATATGTTGATGTAAGACGTTTGACTGAACTTGAATATGGTTCCAGAGGGCGCCCAACTTGTATCTGCCCCCATGCCTCCGCAAAAAAAATAAAGGTTTAAACGTATTCACAAGGACTGTGTCCCTGACTTTATTTGATAATGCTTTGAATACTTCATTGAAAATTTCAGTTTTAAGATCTTCAGTTTCCATTTGAAAGTCAGTTTTTATTAGTTTTTTTATATTCATTTATGCTTGAAAAGGGAAATTGTTAAATACTTTCATAAATATATTCATCAAAGTTTATCATGATATCCCCGCAAATTTCAGTCATCTCTTTGAAATTGATATTTTCTCCTATTTCATATGCTTCCCTAATCCATGGTGAGCACCCCGCAGGCAATGAATATTCCCTATCTTGAGCTTCAATAACAAAAAATTATTCATATTCTGTTGAACTGTTTTATTTATTTATTTTTATTTATTTGTTTTACAGGGGCCACCAGTGACTGGTAACCCCCGTAAAACCAACTTGGTGTATAAGCCACCACTTCCGCAACCTCATCCCCATTCCTGGTGATGACTAAAATAAATATAATTAAAACATAAAAAGACTTACTGATAGTTTCCCCTGTGGCTCCCTCAGCCAAAGGCGCCCCTTCAGCAAACTTCATGAGTGTTGGCTGCTCTTCATTTGTTTTTCTGGGCTTGATCTTCTTTATTTTCTGTGCTACTTGTGTTTCCTCTTGATTTTTGTTTGTTGAATTTTTGTTGTTTCTTGAGGCATGTGTGCTTCTTGATTGTGCTTTGTTTTCATCTGTTTCCATTTGATTAGTTTCCTCTTCATTAGTACTAATTTCCTTTGAGATTTCAGTTCCTTCAATCAGTTTGATTTTCTTGTTGTTTTCTTTGGCCCTTGCCAGAACTAACAAAAATTTTAGGCTGTGTCATTGAACTTTAGACTTGATAGGATTGTTCCCTGTAGATTGAGCAACACTTCTTTGTTCTTTTCATCTATAATATTTCCTAGTTTATCCAGAGCATCTTCCTTTGGCTGTATCAGTGGCTGGCCCCCATTACCCAGCTTTCCTGTTACTATTTCCCTGATATTTTTTCTATTTTAATAACCTTTTGCAGGTGTGCTTCTAATTTATTTATCAAGCTATAGATATTTGACATTTTGTTTAAATTACATCAAAAAACTGGTTTTTATAGTACTATCTTCAACACATGAATATTTTTCATTATCAATAATAAATTAAGGACCATAAATGTAAATTTTGGATTAAAATATTACAATTAGACATCAACTCTTGATATTTTGATATTATGTGCATAACTCAATGCATTTTGTTTAATAAAATTCATTTTAAACAAGGCCTTTTTCATTGTAATTTATTTAAATAGACTGTGTTTATATTAGAGAGCCATTAACACTTAGTACAAATATTGATACATATTTCATTTTACAGCTTGTATATTTACATATTGGTAATGTCAAGTTTATACTTCTGGAAAGTATAATAAACAAAATAAAGGGGAATATTAAAAAGAGAATGATACTTTATTGGATATGAATATAGAATATTATATAGTATCATGACAAGCCTCATGCTGTCCATGTATGTCATGGAGATCATGGGGTTTATCTGAGTAATTTTTCTTTTGAGTCACAAGGTTTAATCAAGTTGTGTTCCATTTAGAACCTGGATTGAGTTATCCCCGTCATAGATGGTCAACTGATAATAGTGTCACCAGTTTATTGCCTGGGCAGTGAACCACTTGGTGAGCCGCTCAGTGATTTACTTGGGGTGTTAATTCCCCAAAAGGGATTAATTGAAGATGTTGCAACATCTCCCCCTGGGGTGCTGGAAGGCGGAGCCTTGGGAATTTTCTTTAGAGTATCTGGTATACGGGCTTGATATTGGTCCAGTTTGGTGTTGGGTACAGGAAGCCTTGAATTTTGTTGGGCTGCTCTTGCCTTACACAAACAGAGCCGGTCATGGTGCATACGTTTTAGTTCAGTTCAAGCTCCAATCCCTTTGATGAGGTAGGTGTTATTGGGTTTCACATCCATGACAATGCCTGGTCTGCGTAACCCTGGGTCTAGTTTGTGTTGGTTGTGATTGATGAACCAGATCTTGTCTCTGACTTGGAACCTTTCTTGTTGCAATAGGATTGCTTCCCGCTGAACCCTTTGTTGTTCCATTGCTTCTTGGTCCTTTCTGGCTTGTAGTACTTTTGGGTTATTACTGTCTGGTATCTTCTTTGGAAGTGGCAGTTGTGGTCCTGTGGTTGTACTGACAAGTGAGGGGTTCTGACCATAGACAAGTTCATAAGGGCTTTTGCCTGTATTGCAGTTGACTCATGTTCTGCAGACTATAAGGGCAGTTGGTAGCATGTCAACCCAGGCTTTTGGATTGTTGGCAGACAACTTACTGAGGGCTTCCACTAAAGAGCCGTTTAGTTGTTCTATGTGTCCATTTGCTTGTGGGTGATATGGGCTGGCTGTGACGTGTCTTATTCTATTTTTGGCAAGATAGATGTTGGTGTCAATAGCTTTGAGTTCAGTGCCTCCATCTGTGATTAAGAGGTCAGGCTTTCTAAACTTTGCTATGATCTCCTTGCCAATGAATTGTCTCATGTCATTGCCTTTGTGCTCCTTTGTGGCTTGTGCTATGGGCCATCTGGTTGCATAGTTGATGGCAGTGATGATGTACTTCTTTCCCTTGCTTTCACCAGGCATAGGTCCCATAATATCTAACGACCATACCTTGAAGGGTTGTGTGATGGATACAGGTACTACTGACTTGGGTGGGGCTTTGGTTTGGGCGTACTTCTCACAGACCTTGCATTGTTCCGGTACTTCTCTGATATCATCTAGCATGTTGGGCCACCAGTAGCAAGTCTTGAGATATTCATGCAAGTTTCTGCTACAGGTATGTCCCAAGTCTCTGTGATAACAGAGGATTGTGTCAATCTTTTGTGTTGACAGGAGGTAGGGTACAGTGTCACCATTTGGAAGGATTTGGTGAAGGGTACCATATACGTTTTTGAACAGATGTTTGTTCTTGAGGACTTTCTCTTGGGTGTCCATTGGTGTGCCAGGTGGGAACCCTTCCTGGAGATTCCCCATGATTAACATGGGCCAGTTGGGGTTGCCATCAGTGCGGAGGATGTGTTTATTGTATAGCCTTGATAGGGTGTCTGCAGTAAGCATCTCTCTGCCTGGCTTGTATTTAATTTGCATGAGGTAACTCTGTATGAGGCTCATTCATTTGGCTTGTCTTCTTGACAGGTGTTGTTGTGTTTTAAAGAATATCAAAGACTTGTGGTTGATGAGTACTTTGAACATCTGGGCTCCTTCCAGATAGCATCACCATTTCATGAGGCAGTGTATGATGGCAACTAATTCCTTATTGTGTATAGAGTATCTTTGTTTGCCATCTGATAGTTTCCTTGATTTGTATGCTATAGGGAGGAAGTCCTTTTGGGCTGTTTGGATACAGAGGACTCCTCCTATGGCATAATCAGAGGTGTCAGTTTCTAGCTCATAGATACCCTTGCGGTTTGGGTATTGCAAGATGAGGGCGGTGACCATGCGCTTCTTCAGCTGGCGGAAATGTTGATCTTGTAAAGGTGTCCAGACAAATTTGGTTGTTTTTCCGGTGATGGCTGACAAGGGAGCTGTTAGGGTGCACCAGTCAGGGATGAACTTGTGTACATAAGCTACCATTCCAAGGAAGGTACGGAGTTTGCTCTTGTTTCTTGGGACTGACATCTCTGTTATAGTGCGTATCTTGTCTAGATCCAGTTTGATACCGTCCTTGCTGATGATATGGCCAAGGAATGGAAGTTCAGTCAAGAAGAACTCACATTTGGATGGTTTGGCAATCAGTTGATTTTCTTCCAGGGTACGGAGGACTGCACGGACGTCTTCCCAGTGTTGTTGCAGGTTGAGACTGTAAATGATGATGTCGTCCAGGTAGATGATTGCTCTTTTCCCAATGTGTTCCTTAAATACTTCATTCATGAAGGTTACAAAGGTACTGGGAGTGTTTTTCATTCCAAAATTGAGGACAACACATTCAAATAATCTGTATTTAGTTTGAAATGCAGTCTTTGGAATGTCTTCAGGTTTCACGCAAATTTGGTGGTAACCTGCTGTCAAATCAATTTTTGTGAAGATTTGGGACCCCCCCAGGGCATCAAAAAGGTCATCCATGAGGGGCAGGGGATATCTGTTCTTTATTGTGACCTTGTTGAGGGCCCTGTAGTCTGTGACCAGGCAGAAGCCTCCATCTTTCTTTGCCACAAAGAAGACAGCGGTGCCAAAGGGTGATTTTGAGGGTCTGATGAGGCCTTTCTTGAGTGTTTTGTCAAGGTAAGCTTGCAGAGCGTCATCTTCTTGTGGTGTGAGGCGGTAGATGGGTTGTGATTTAGGCACACTGCCTTTTAGGTCAATCTCATGTTGAATACCCCAATCAGGGGGCAACCCAGGTAGTGTTTCTTGGAATACGGAGGGAAATTCCTTGACTAGCTGGTCTCTAATTGGGTTCTATTTGTGTTGAGTTTCTGTGTTTTTGAAATGTATGACCTCATACGTACATTTGCTCCAATTGATTTTTCTGATGTCAGTTTCTTTCTCTGTTTCCATGATCTTTACAAATATGTGGTCCCTCATGAGAGTGTCAAGATGTGTTGGGTACACATGATGGTGGACTTCTCCTTGCTGGATAGTGAGGGTGGCACTGTCCCAGTCAATGTGAGGCTTTATCTTTAGCATCCAATCTAATCCAAGTATGATATTGTACTGTAAATTCAGAACCTGAACGTAAAAATGCGGGATTGTCAAATCCTTGGTCCAAATTTCAAATCACTTTTGCGGGATAGCCTTTTTTAATTATTTTGATTTTTTAAGTATTTATTTGAATATTTGAAAATGCGGGAACTCATAGACACTTTGCAAAGTTCAAGTCAAACTGCATATTTCCTATGGACAAAATGAATTAACTGGAATCAGATTTGAAGCGTTCAAATCCATCAGCCATTTTCATTAAGTTTACTATGTTTTTTGAAATTGCGGGCTTGTCAAATCCAAGAACCAAATTTCAAATCACTTTTGAATGCCACTAGTAAACTCAGATATCAATTGCAGGAACTGGAATCCAAATTTAATGTACACTAAGCACACTAGAAAATACCAACCCAAATCAAGAAGCACCACCACAACTAAAATCACACTAAAAATTCAATATCAATAACCATTTTTAGACATAAAAAGTGATTAAACTTTAAAATCATCCAAACCCGGAAAGTATACAATATTATTCACTTCAAATCACGGATATAGAAATTCTGTTACTATTCAAGGCTAACTCAAGAGAAAATAACTACTCACAATTCAACCAATAAATCCAAATAAATACATATTTAATCTAAAATATATTTTTTATTTTATTTTTATGGACTGTCAATTGCATTCCCAACCCGCTCCTACACCAGCCTGCGGGGCAGCCTGTCCATGAGGGCGTCCCAGAGGGTCCAAGAACAGACCCAGAACTAAACTCAAGGGGAGGCATGTCAATACACAGGCCTCCCAAGGTGTCATTGCCAGTCAACCACCTCCCGCATCCCAAGCCCAATCAACCAGCCTGAATCCCAGACAGAAGCCACTTTCAAGGCCTGCTACCAAAGTCTCCTACACCAGGGTCACCAGGAACACTGAGGTTACTTACACCTCCACTGTATACCCAGTTGTCACCCTGCCCCGCACTCTTGACCCAAGAGTTGCTACTTTCTGCCCCTGCATCTTTGACACCACCTATGAGCCATTGGCCACAACTGATGAGCCACCTGTGCCTGTGTCATATGTCACCATCAACAGCGCCACTGCAAGCTAGCGTGATCCCACCTTCTACACAAAGGTCCCTGTCCCCTGTGTTAAGCCTGGTAGCCAGGATGCCGTGGTACCTGTCAAGGGCCGGCGTTGGTTGACAGATAGTGAGTGTGAAGCTCTCCTCAACTGCTTGAATTGGGGAATGACAGTTTGGGATATTGCGTCCCAATTTGGTGTCACAGCCAGGTACATTGCCAACATCAACACCAAGTATGGCAATACTGGGCAAATTTCTGAATCCACCAAAGCAAAAAGACAGCCAAACTCCTTCAGCCCATACACATTGACGCAATCAAGCAGTGGGTAGCCAGGGATTGCCACCTGGACACACTTGCTGTCCAATCAATGCTCATCAC
The DNA here is from genome assembly GCA_014839935.2 of Entomophthora muscae. NCBI lineage: Eukaryota > Fungi > Entomophthoromycota > Entomophthoromycetes > Entomophthorales > Entomophthoraceae > Entomophthora > Entomophthora muscae. Next base: position 179,610 of record QTSX02007151.1, on the reverse strand, counting down.
AGAGTTTGGGCTTTCTGTTTCTAAAACCCTTGTTTACAAAACAATGGTTGATTCAGGCTTCTCTTGGAAGGTGCTTGGAGTTTCTCCATACAATAGAAACAGTGAAAAGACCATTGAGGATCAACACATTTATGCTGAGACATATCTGGCACTAAAGGAGACTGGGAATGTCCAGTTCTTCTATATCAACAAATTTTTGTTTTGCTCCTCACTCAGGTCTAGGCATGGGTGGGTTGAGAAGGGGTCCAAGGCTGGTGTAGCCCATTGTGCAGCTTTCTGTTCCCAGACCTATTCAATGGTTATGCTTCTTGGTCCTTGCGGGTTGGATCAATACCAGATGATTAAAGGCTCCCATAACAGTGGGACCTTTCTTGATTTTCTCCAAGCTGTAAAGGAGTACCTCCAGATAAACTACAATGGCACAACCAACATTGTTGTGTTGGATAATGTTGGGATCCACAAGGTGGGTTTGGTTGTGTCAGAGTTCCCACCAATAGATAAAAATACCCATTTGGCCAGCCACTGCCTTGCTGATTGTCTAATGAGACTTCTCTTCCTCCCGCCATATTCCCCATTCCTGAATCCAATCAAGGAGATGTTTGGTTGGATCAAGAATAAGGTGAAATAAGGCCTTCCTCAGGACACCAAGGACCTATTCAATATTCTTGAGGTCAGCCAATTTGCAATGTCACCCAATTTGGTGGCAGCTTTTTACAAGCACTCGGAATCCTTCTTCTCTAAAGCCCTGGCCTCCAAGCCAATCAGATAAATGGGCTCTCCGGTTTACTTTGTTTTTATTTTTATTTATTTTGTTTTTATTAGGTCTCAAAAATTATTATTTATATATAATAATTTGACGTGTGATTGTATTATAGACATATAAGAATACATAGAAAAAGTAAGTAAAATTAACTATACTAGGTATGAAGAATATATTTTTATTACAATGTACTGAATACTTTATTGGCTGTTGCGCTACCAAATAAATAAATTAAAAAAAATAGAAATAGAATTTTTTATTTAAATAATTATTAATTGTTGATGGTACTTTGGCTTTTTTACGCCACGAATCAGACCTTGCGTGTCATCATATGATCCTTGTTATTTCAGTGCCACTATAGCCACACGACACAACAACCAATGATTTTTATATAATCCTTATTAATTTGTACTTAGGACGCAGTTCAAGTATATTGAATATGTGTATCAAATCATATTACAAGGGAAAGGTAATTTGAGTTGTAAACAATCATTTGTTTAGAACAATAGTGGAGCAGGCTGCATGATGTGGATAAATTCAATTCTCCATGTTTATCTTTGTGATAAATGGACCCATACTTAACAAGTAGTAAATAAAAACATTTTTAATTCTTTTTTATTTGACGTATTGGCAACTATAACTAAAGACTTTTAATATACTTAGATATATTAATATTATAATTTACACTAAAATTTAAAATAAAAATTAAAATATTAATTATAAATCTTAAAAGTTAAATATTTAAGTTTAAATAATCAAAATATAACAATTTTATTAAATTGTGATTTATTCAATATCAAAATATTTGATATTAAATATGTCAATATTAAAGATTTTAACAGTGAACATTTTAATATTAAAATAAAATAAAATAAAAATTTTAAGTTGCAAGGGAAAATGATTTATTGGGGGGATGCAAATTGCAAGGGGAATGTGTTTATTCCGGGGAATTATACCCCAGAATTAAATTTTCAGCTAATGCATCTAATTGGGACCACATACTCTTCTGTATGTGGTGGATGACTCTGGCACCAATTGCTAGAGGGGTGGCGCTCAACACCCTGGTGGTGACCAACTGTTGTATAAAAGGCAAATGGGTGAGGGAATCCACTGGCAGGTTTTTTCGGGGGCACATAGTACCCGTATAGAGTTGCCAATGCAAATGAATCATAGAGGATGTGCTCGACTGTCCTGTATCCCCGAGGTGTTTTCTGGCAGTCTAGGACTACGTGGCATATGTTGATCTGTATAGGTACATCTTCTAATTTTTTCACATTGGCTTTCAGTATGCAATGGAGCAGGATTCCCAGGTACACCGTGACGTGGATCCTTTGTGAGGTATATTTTTCTGAGAACATGCACAGTTTTTTGAATTTTTGTACTAACCTATTGATATAGGGCGTTTGGTTGAACTTGAAGAGGGTTCCAGAGGGCGCCCAACTTGTATCAGCCCCCCAGGCCTCGGCAAACGATATCAATAAAGGCTTAAGATTATTCACAAGGACTGCATCCCCAACTTTGTTTGATAGAGCTTTAAAAATTTCATTAAATATTGTAGATTTTAAATATTCATTTCCAATTTGAAATTCAGTTTTTATTAAATTTTTTTGTATTCATTGATATTTGTGAAGGGGAACCTTTGAACGCTTTCATAAATGTATTCATCAAAGTTCAGTTTTATATTCCCGCAAATTTCATTCATTTCTTTGATTTTAATTGTTGATCCTAGTTCATAGGCCTCCCTTATCCATGGCAAGCACCCCGTGGGTGATGAATATTCCCTATCTTGAGCTTCAATATTAAAAAAGTATTCATATTCTGTTGAACTATTTTATTTATTTGTTTTTTATTTATTTGTTTTATAGGGGCCACCAGTGACTGGTAGCCCCCATAAAACCAACTCAGCGTAAAAGTTGCCACTTCTGCGACCTCATCCCCATCCCTGGTGATGACTAAAATAAATATAAGTTAAACATAAAAAAACTTACTGATTGTTTCCCCTGTGGCCCCCTCAGCCACAGGCGCCATATCAGCAAACTTCATGAGTGTTGGATGCTCTTCATTAACTTTCTTAGGCTTAATTTTTCTTATTCTTCTTGCAACTTGTGCTTCCTCTTGATTTTCATTTGATCAAGCTTCTGTATTTCTTGATGCGCTTCTCCTTCTTGCTTGTGTTTCATTTTCATCTGTTTCCATTTGGTTGGTTTCCTCTTTGTTGGTATTAATTTCCTTTTGAATTTCTGTTCCTTCAATTAGTTTTATCTTCTTATTGTTTTCTTTGGCCCCCTGCCAGAACTCCCACAAATTGTAGGCCGTTTTGTTGAATTCAAGACTTGATAAAATAGTTCCCTGTAGATTAAGTAATTTTTCTTTATTCTTTTCATCTATAATATTTCCCAACTTATCCATGGCATCTTCTTTTGACTTTATCAGTGGCTGGTCCTTGTTACCCAGCTTCCCTGTCACTATTTCTCTGATATTTCTTTCTATCTCAACAACTTTTAAAGGTGTGCTTCTAATTTGTTGATTAAGTTATAGATTGTTGACATATTGTTTGAATTCCATCAAAAAACTGGTTTTTAGAGTACTATATTCAGTGTATACATATTTTTCATCATCATTAATAAATTAAAGACAATAAACGTAAATTTTGCATTAGAATATTACAATTAGACATCAACTCTTGATATTTTGATATTATGTGCATAACTCAATGCATTTTTTAATAAAATCCATTGTAGACTTGGCCTTTTCCATTATAATTTAATGAAATGGATTATAATGGAAAAGGCCAAGTCTACAATGGATTTTATTAAAAAATGCATTGAGTTATGCACATAATATCAAAATATCAAGAGTTGATGTCTAATTGCAATATTCTAATCCAATATTCACGTTTATTGTCTTTAATTTATCAATGATGATGAAAAATATGTATGCTCATAATTTTAAGCTATTTGTAAAATGTACAACATTGTATTAATTATGGGAAATGTTGATAATGTAAAAAGAAAATATTATTAATTATTAATTGAAAGAGAGATATCAATTTTAATAAGTTATCACAAAGAAAAGATTTATTTACTAATCAAAGGACGGGAAGGGAAGGGAATGGGTGGAATGGACATCGCCTTCATCTGCGCCTGTGAAAGGGGCGGCATCAGAGATAGTGGGGAGGGAATGGTTGGTGGCTTGTGAGTCAGGGTTGGAAGGCAGGTGGCTTGATGGGGGGTTGGGGAGGCAGGGTTTGTTGACTGGGAAGGGGCAGCAAGAGCAGTTTGCTTCAATTGCTCAAATTCTTCTTCTGTCACATATACTGGCTTGACAAAACAGATGGACTGGCGTGGGGGGAGACGGGGGTTCTTTCTGGACTTATCACTATCACTTTCATAGAAGATGATGAGATCAAATAAGTCCTGGAAAGACGCAGAAGGTAAAAGCTCATACCCCTTATCAATCTGGGTGCATAGTTTGTTGTAGGTGGCAGGCTTCAAGCGCCTGAGGGCAGAACCAAAATTGTAAAGACATACATCTGCAAGATGCATGTTGGCATAGTTGATGGGGTAGGACCAGCAGGTATGCACCACAGCCCTGATTTCTTGGGTTGCCCATTCCCGCTGCTCCATCTCCACACTCAATACAACTGTGTGCACGGTGTTTTGTGTGGCCCACTCCTCCAGCATGGCCTCAAGCTCCATCTGGTAGGCATACCCATCTGCAGTGTTCAATATTGCTGAGTAATAATTGGCGCCCAATGGGGAAACTGCTAATAAAACCCCGACAAAACAATACAAGATTGGGCTGCGCTTGTACACGTCAGATTGGATGCGCTTCTCTCCAAAGTCTTGAATACTGGCCGAGATCTTAGCATACAACAGGAATATTACGTCATTACAGGCCCTCATTGCCCTTCCTTTGATAAAATTAATAATTTTTGAATTGTAGGGGTTGGTATCCATCAAAATGGGGCCACTGAGAACTTGATTGGACAAGATTCTAGCAGCAACCACAACTCTGCGCATCCATGAATTCACCGTTCTTTTGTTAGCAAAGATGCCGTGGAGTCCCAACTGGAGATGTACCTGGACCAGGGGCATCCGCGGGTCACGTTCCATAATGGTCATCATAAGGGGATGGGCTGTATCACCTTTGGTTGAGGTATGGGCACCAGTTGGGGTCTTCTTGGTGGGGGGCCACAGTTGGCATGGGCTTGCAGGGTTGCAGCCACAGTTGACTTTGCAAAACCCATTGCGGCCGCAATTTCCCCAAGGGACATAAGCTTCTATTGCTTTTCAACCATTTTAAGAACTATGTCCAGAGTGATCAATTTTCTTCTGTGTCTTGCAAGCTGATTGGCTGGAGGAGAGATGTGTCCATCTTGGGAACTGGTTGATGCCATCTGATTGGCTGTTTTGGGGTTCTAGGCTCTCTGGGTGACCCCATGGCTAAAATGGCTGGTTCTTGATGCCATTGCTGATAAGGGACTCAGGTTAGCAGCTGCCTGTTTGTGATGGGTAAACAGGGTCATGCTTGAGGACGCAGGAGAAAGAACACACTCCTGGGTAGTGCTTGGGGAGGGGCCTGAGGATTGGGAATGACCATAGACAGAGGCTTCACTGTTGGAAGACCCAGCCTAGCCCTGCATGATTTTGTCAAGGCTGGGGAACAGCTTGTTTATTGGGTTGTTATTAAAAGAAGTCATAATAAAGTTTATATTAAAAAAATTAAACTCAAAAAGAGAAGTGTTTATTTTAATCAATTTTATTGTTAAGTATGCTAAGCCGATGAATATTATGATCTAAATTTTAGCCATCCTAAACTGAAATAGGGTGATTTTTGAGAATGCCTGTGCTTCCTAAAAGAATCAGCACAAATCCACTCTAGATCCATTGACTTCCTGTTTGAGATGTCCATAAATTATATTTATTTCAAATTCCTCGCAATTATGATTTGAAACTTGGTTCTTGGATTTGACAATCCCGCAATTTCAGATTTGTTAAGTTTTACATGATGTCTATGATTTGTTTGAAATATAGGAAATCACAAATCGTACATTAGAATCCCGCATTTCTGATTCATGTATCCTGCATTTGTTTGCTGGGTTTTGTCTTTTGTTAGTTGAGTTATCTGCTCAAGAGATTCGAAATTTGCCAATTTAAATAAATCAAAAAAATCAAATTTAATGGTTGATTTTATTAAATATTTTAATTTTCACTTAGCTGAGTTGCCCGCAAAAGTGATTTGAAATTTGGACCAAGGATTTGACAATCCCGCATTTTTACGTTTAGGTTCTGAATTTACAGTATTATGTTTGGGTTGAATTCTGGCGGGATACACTTCCATGCAGCTGATTGAAAAATCCAACCACCTTGGCGCATGCAAAAGAATATGTTAGCTTCACCAACTATTCTGATATTAAACCCTTGCATCTTTATAAATTCCTGGAATCGTGTATTGAAAGATTCCCCAGAAAGGCTAAATGCTGGAGGTGTGGGGGAAGGCTTTTTAACAATGTTATGAAAAGAGGATTGGACGATGGGTTCTTTAAAGGGAGTCCCAGCAGAGATGACCAATAAATAGGGTTTAAATAGTATTCTGGTACAATATTTCTATTCAAAGGTTCAGCGTATTTCTTTAAAAATATAGTTTAAATTAATAAATTATTTTTGTGCAAGAAACAGGGCTGGCTAGAGGCAACTAATTAAACTACAGATTTATATGTAATCCAACGTTTAAATTATAAACTGGGCTATCGTCTGGGCGGGGGTAAAGTCTTAATATAAAAATAAATTAAATATTATTTTGATAAAGGGAAGAAATATGATCTATTTATCGAATTAAAAAGATTATGATCCGAGGGGATTTTTGATGTATCAATGTTTTATAAAGCTGGAATAATGGATCATCGGAAATGAACCAATTCTTGTGCTTCACAATCCAGGATCATAAATAGATTTTACTAGCAAACCACATGGGAATGTCACTTGCCCTTGTCAACTTTACTTCTTGGGCCACCATTTCCCAAACACCAGCTTCTCATCAGGAGATACTTGATGCTGTCCTCAACCGCATACGTTTTAAAACCCATCACTCTACCAAGTCAAGTAGACCAAAGACATATGCAATGGTTAGCCACATTTCCTTCCAATGGCTTCCTGCAGAACGTGTTTCTGATTTCAAGGCATGTCCGGAAAGGGAAACTTGTATACTGCGCTCACAAAAACCAGTAAAGGTATCTTATTCTGTCACAAGCCACGCGCGCTTCCGCCATGAAGAGTGGTATCACATTCTACAGCCAATCGCACCCCAAATCAACGTATCTGTCACTGCTCCTCGCTTCAGCCCTCCCTTCTCCATCGCATTCTATGGCAAATCCATCCGCACAATAATATTCAAGCCTCTTGCTTGGAAGATCCAAGGCCACATCATCAAGTCATCAAAATCAAAATCAAAATCATACCTGCGCCACACAACCTTCACGGCCATTCTCCCGGTTGTCCTCCCTGCCGGCCATCTTGACGGTGCATTTACTCTACTGGACATCTGCAATCCACCCAACAACAGCTTTCACAAGATTCCCTTTTTAAACGATGTCCATCACTTCCTCTGTTCCGCCCATTCTAGCAAATAACTATGCACTATCTGGTCCATACACCCAAGTCCTTGAAATTACAAGACATGCTTTGACTAGTAATGCCAAGCTTCAAGCAGGAAGCTTACAAACCCCCATATTTCCAACTGCTCTCATCTCCTAAATCAACAAAAACTCCAATCCCATTTCCACTTTATATAAACTAACATTTCAAAAAGCCACTTATTTGCCTGGAAATATTCCTTTGGCAGCAATTCCCGGCATTGGAATAAGTTCCCAGTGTCATGAGGCTACCTGAATGTATAAGTATTTCAGCCCTTTCTTCCCAAACAACCTTCAGCTAACTATCGATCTATTTCGCAATCTCCAAATGTAATTGTATTTGGTTTTGCTTCCATTACTTAAATATCCTTGCAGTCTATCCCCTACATACACACACATTATTCCTATACTCTATATCTCAAATAAAGCCAAGGTCTTAAATCTACCGATTTTCCCTGTACAATCAATTCACCCCTGCACATAAGATAAGGGTGAGTATGTGTGGGGTAGCAGAAATATGCCAGAAGAACAGAGCTGAGCTAGGTCCAACTTCCCCCCACAGCATCCCGCCTGGGTACCCATCTCAGTATCTCAGCGTAAAGCCATCCTTTGTTCTTTTAAACCTGGGACCTTTTAAAACCATATCCTCTAGTTGGTAAGAGAAAGGTTAGTCATAAAGGCGTCCAAACCAGCTAAGCTATGCTGCCCTCAGCTATATTCTTTTACAGCAGCACACTGGAAATGTTTCTGATAGCTATCTGAAGACCATCAGTTAGTTTAGCCATCACTGTACTTTCAAATCCCCATTTATACCCCAATGACTAAAATTTCTGCTCACCAGTGCAGCTACGCCTACCTGGTACCAATAAAGTTTATATATAGCTACCTCATTCTTCTGAGACATGTCGGCCAAAGTGTCATGCCCTGCCCCAAAGGGCAGGCTCTGTAAATTTATTATCTGTTGTTTTTGATTGATTCATAATTTCAGTATTTTCTAAATATTGAAGTTTTTAATTGAAAGTTAATATATAAGTATATTAAGTTAATTACCTTGTTTTTCTCTTCAATTTGCGTTCAACTTAACGTGGTTGTCATCTACTGTCTTCCCAGCTACTCAATTAGCTTATATTCTCTACTTTAAGTTAGATGAATTCTACTTTTTTGATTACCTTTTCAAAACTCCTTTTTACATTGTTGCCGCTCTCCCCAGCCTCATCTGCTTATCAAACTTGAACTGGTCTTTTGTTTTCTCCTTTTCTGTACCTGATTGTCTCCAAATTCTCCAGTTGCTCCTCCTCTTGACTACTTCCTCCTGTTGATCATACTCAAACTGAAAAGGCTTTCTCTTCTATAAATAAAGAGCTTTTGAAGAGTAGGCTTTAAGCCAAAATTCTGAGTGATTTCTTCCCCTTCAACTTTTACAATTTTAACTTCAAATTTGTAATTTTTAGAATTTTGTTTTTTAAATTCATTTTTTTTTAGTTTTGATTTTTACTTAAATTCAAATAAAACTTGTAAAACAACAAGCCTTAGGCTTGTTGTATCCATTATTTCCCTTAAGGAATCTTTCAATAGTTATATTTATCAATTTGCAGATGGAGAATATCCTAATATTGATATTCCTTTAGTTACAAATTGTTCACTATTGCACACTTTATTCTATCTTCTTTGCTTAGGGTTTTACAATCTATCACTCCATTTGTGACTCAATATAGGTTTTTAGCGGGTTTCTGTAAGATCATCTTACAGACAGTACCTACATTCTTATATCTTTTAGATTTGAATCCCAATGCTTTGCACGCTTTAGTTTATAGCCTTGCACCATTATGAGCAAGACCCCACACAAAGAGAAGTCTGGGTAGATCAGCTGCCAAAGGGGCAATAACCTGTCACACCTAGCACCACCGTTATCCAACAGCTTTCTAGCCTAGCTTCATGCACCCCTGGCCAGAGAATCCAGCTGATCTTTACCAAAGGCTTCAACCCCCAAGCCCAAGCCAGTGGTGCTGCAGCTTCTGGGTTAGCCAAGCTATCCCAGAAAGATGGCCAGAGACTGGAAAGTATCCTTACTCAGGTACAGATATTATACCGCTGAAGTGAACCCTCTACAAGGGTTAGGATGCTGGCTAATCCATCACATGGATGGGTAGGGAGGCAAATAGTTGGCAGGAAGTTTATCTGGGGTGGGGCCTCAGAGCTCCTTCAGCAGTTGCTGGGCTATGGGCAGTGGAGCCCCCTGCTGCATCTGCAGCAATTCCTATGGTCAGGGCCTGTCACAGTACATGGCCCTGTGTCACAAGTGACAAACTCTTATCAACCATGCTTATCAAAAAGCCCTAAATACAAAACTTGAACCCTGGCATCTTGCAGGCTGCCAGCCTGCAGGGCCAGCTGCCCAGCTGCCCACAGTTTTTTGGGCTCAAATCAGAACATGATTCAACTTTGGAAAATCCTTTTAACCTTGACAAACCAAATGTACCTACACCAATACTCTCCACACTGGGGGTTCCTGTTAAGACAGCCAATCAACAGGCAGGCCCAGCCACTGATTCTGAAGTAACTCAGGCCTTCAAAGAAGGGGAAACAGAGAATTTTCCTATAGAATGTGGGCCACCCAGAGGCGGCCAATCCCACAACCTGAATAGGGAATTTGATCTTCCTCAGTTCAAAGCAGCCAATGAAATAACCCCTGCGACTGATGCCACCAAAGACTGGGAAGACCTGGTAATTGGGAAAACCTGGGCTGACAAAATTTGGGAAAGTTTTATCATGACAGATGGGCATACTTATACCCTGGGCCGCCAGGAAGATGCCCATTGCCATCTGTGCAATAAAGTGACATGAACCTTTGGTTCAACCAGATCATACCATACTTGTTATTAGTTTTACTTCATCTACAGTCTACTCCTCGCGGATCTGCTCCCCGTGCTTACCTACCCCAAGAAACCGCGGACCAGCCGCCCAAACTTTACTGTCCACCAGGAGCTCCCTTTGGCCCAGTACATTTTACCAAGTACCCACCCAACCCGGCATATTCAGAGCTTACTCTGGAGGAGATCCTAATCCACAACCCTGAAGCTAGAACTAGAGAGGCAGAAGTCCTTTACAGAGAAGGCACCAAAATTATCCGGCCCCCTCTGCTATTATGAGACAAGTATAACTTCCTGCCCGCATATTTGGTTCCAATGACGCCGCCCCACACCCCACGGCCTGACTGCCCGCAAGAATCCGTTATCACTGATGAATCCTCTTCCACCCAAGTATTTGGGGTGATGTATATCACTGTCACTGGATTGATTGATTCCATGGTGCCTACGAGCAGACCTTGGGCAGTCCTTGGAAAATTGTTATCTTATATTGTAAATTTAGCCCCAATCCTGTGGTGGGCTCTCCCTGCTGGGCCCGCGGGCCGTCTGCCCGCGAGTTCTCAGGAAACCCCCACAGGTTGGATCCCTGACACCCTGGCCCGCTTAAGTCCCCACACCTTGGGCCAGGTAAGTCTGGATAACTTCAGTACAGCGGCAAAGCTTGCTTCCCCAGGTATTGCACTCTCTCTTCCCAGCCCACCACAGGCTCTGTCCCAGCTTCATGCCCTCCCTTGAGTGGAGAAGAGGTGCCTTGCACCTGCCGCTCATATCCCGCTTCCTGGTTGGGATCCGCAAGGCACAGGTCTGGGTCAGCCCTGGGGGGTACCTTTTTAGGCATCTAAAGCTTGGGCCACACCAGGACTTGGATCAGGCTGGTCTGGGTACAGTAGGATAGTCCAAGGGAAGGATTACTGGTGGACCTGTCCCCCTGGGACATCACACTGGGAGGGATATGGGTAGCTGCACTGGCCCATCCTTGGCTGTCCCAGCAGCCAGCCTGGCCAGGGCTTTTATCAGGGAGGGGTCCATCCCCCCTGCTCTGCCCCTTGCCTGGGGTGGTAGGGTGTGGCTATAGGGTACCCCCTCTATGCCTGGCCAGGCAGATGTCTGTGCTGGCAGAGGCTGCCACCTCCTTGCCTCTGCTGGTGATCAGCAGCGCTGGCTCCCCAACCTTGCTGACAATCCCCTTGCCTCTAGATCAACCTGCGCTGTTGCCAGTGTTACGGCTGAACCAATATAGCTCAGCATCTGGATCAGGGAGACACCACCCAAGCAGAAAGGCTGGGGATAGGAGGGGACTATTTTAAGAACGTTGCAGCTGATATACTTTACCTGGGAGCCACAAGTGGCCCAGGGTGGCGTGCTCCATCTACCAATCTGGCAGGATACCTTGAGGGAGGGGCCAGCAGTCAAATTGGCAAGGCTCCTGATTAGGCAACGGTTCCTGCAGCTCCACCTTGCCCTCAGATTGATCCATGCCGCTAGCTACATCATGGGCGACTCTTTAACCGCCCCCTGTGCATTGTGAGATACGTTGATGGGCGGGGAAATACTCTCAGTCACAGTACCCCCTGCCCCTGCTGGTTGTTGGACCCCAGAATTGGAGCTTGCAGGATATCTGGGAAGGTGTGGGCAAAGAGCTTCTGTGGGGGATGGCACAGCAGGGGCTCATGGGATCATGGTGGAGCCTTTTGGTATTTATCTGGTGTCTCTAGGTTGCTGATGCAATTATTGTAGACAGCGGCTATCTTGTAGGGCCCAGGGTGGTTGGTTTTGAGCTTTGTGGAGTTGGGGTTAAGGGCGTAGATAGGATCACCCACAGTGTAACTTGCCGCAAGTTGTTTATTCCCTTGATCTGCTCCTGCTCTATGTTGCAACCTTTAGTGTGCCATTGGCTCAGGGAGGGAGTAGTTACAAGGGGAGGCTTCCCAGGGACAGTGGACCGTAACTTCCCTTGTTCCACCCCCATCAGACCATCAGGAGTCCCAAAGGCCAAGGGGCTGAAGCCTGTACCACAATTGATCCTGGCCCGTAAGATGAGTAGTGCAGTGGGGAGGTGATCAGTCCAGTCAGTGTTGGGGTGTTCCTATGAGAGCTTGTCAATTAGCTGCACAAGAGAGCCATTTAAGCGCTCTAAACGCCTGTTGGCTTGAGGACAGTATGGGGTAGTGACTATCTGCTTGAGGGCATTCTTGACGCAGTATGTCTTCATAATGTTGTCTACAAGCTCAGGCCCCCCATTTGTCATGGTAAGTCCCATAATTCCGGGGATTACTTGGCCGAGTAGGAAAGCTCAAAAGGCCAGAAGACTTTTAATAATACTGATTGATTTAACGGACTTGAATCAAACAGTTGGTTGCAAATGGGTTACGGCTGCTCCAGTTTGCCGCTTGAATCTGATTCCCCCCTGTAAGTTGACATTAATAAATTGACATAACTTAAGGGTCACCAGATATGAACTTATTAATCAGCATGGTCATCAGAAATTGGTCACCCAAGGGTTCTTTGCAACCTGGACCAGATACTCACTTGACAATGTGGAAGGAATAGGAGCTCAGGATCCAGGTGGTATTGCTAAGTCAATTTTTGATATATATTGAATAATTTTCACTTTTTCAACCCTAAGAGTTGAGTCTTCCCAAAAATTTACTCAAAAAACCCATATATCCCTTGGTCTAACTTATATTTTAAAATGCATCCTGTAGTTGGATTATTGCACCACATTTCCTACCATCTGATTCTCAGCTGGATCATCACTGGAAGATGGGGCCCTGCAGTTGGAACTTTGTTGTTGGCACCTCCCAATGTTAATTTCATGCCTGCCAATCTTGGAGCTGTACCCCCTGTCTTTGAAACTGAAAATTGTGTTGTATCCCAATGTCCTGAATTTTATTCTGAAGGCACTCTGATGCTTTCACAGGCTATTTATCTTGGGCTACTTTGGTTAGGATTAATTGCTTTACTTAATCCTAGTATCTCATTTAGAAATTTTACAAAGCAATATCTGAAGCCACGTTGGTGGTTAATCATTAACTCTATGTGGATTTGGGTGGTAATTTTCCACCACTTGGAAACGGCTTCATACTATCCCGCAATTTCAGTCACACCATTGGTGATAAGTTTTTTAGGGCAGTCATTGTGTATCACAATCTCCTTCCCAATGAAGCAAGTAATAGTTGTGGCAGTGTGATTGTTAGTATCCCATGCCACTGGCCAGCTGGTGAAGTAGTCAGTAGAAGTAATAATGTACTTCTTACCCAACTTGTCCTCAGGCAGGGGCCCAATAATGTCAAGGGTTCACTGTTCAAAGTGTTCTGTAGCTGTGATAGGTAGACTGACTCAGGCAAAGAAGGTTTAGATTGATTCATTTTGTACAACATACACTTCTTGAGGAGTTCCATAATGTCCTGGCGCATGCAGGGCCACCAAACCTTATGCTTCATGATTTCAAAGAGGTTACGTCCTCTGATACAGCCTAAGGTATGATGGTGATGTAGTATTGTGTCTCCTTGCTATGTGATGGGAATGTAAGGTGTCTTTTTACCTGTATCTGCGTGCAGCACACCTTGTCAGAGTATGTGGTGAACTGACTTTTGTTTTCCTTTAACTTTGAAATGATTTCTGAGTTAAGCCTCTTGTAGTGGGTGGCCTCAGGTTGCAAGTAGAACATGGACTAGTCTGGGTCTAACCTGTCATCCCCGTGATAGACACTAAATACAGTCTGAAGGGAGTGTTAGCTGTGATGAGTTATTTTCTAGGCTTCTATTATATGTGGAACTGATATAATGACAGCTGTTCAACCCATCCTGCTTGTTTTTGGGTAAAATGCAACTGGGTGTTGAAGTACTGGAGGGATTTATGGTCTGTTAGGACCTGTGGTGGGAAGGTGATGCCTTCCAAGTAAAAGTGCTATTTATTGATGAAATAGACAATCACAGTCAACTCCTTGTTGTGTATGGGGTAGCTCTATTCCATGTCAGTGAGCCTCCTGGATTTTTAGGCTACTGGGAGGAAAGTGCCCTCATTATTTTTTACTTGCAGTTCGCCCCCTAGAGCCCTGTTAGAGGCATCAGTCTTGAGTTTTTACTGGTGGTTTCAATTAGAAAACTGTAGTATGGGTGTAGTAACAAGTTTTTGTTTAAACTTCCCAAAGACTTGATCTCTGGCAGGTGTTCAGTGGAAGCGCTGTTTTATGTTTAAGAGCTTGGTGAGGGGTGCAATTAGTTCACTGCAGTTAGGATGAACTTCTGCACATATGCAAACATGTCTAAGATTGTGTGCACCTGGCCCACATTGGTGAGAGGTTGCATGTTAGTAATTGCATTGATATTAGTGATGTTGGGTTTTATTTCTAGGGCAGAGATATTATGCCCAAGGAATAGCAACTCAAACCTTAGAAACTCACACTTTTTGGGCTTTGCCTTCAATTGATGCTTATAAAGGGTATTGAAGACAGCTCAGAGATGTTGGAGGTGAGTAGTTTGATCCTGAATGAATACAATGATATCATTCAGATAACCATAACACACTTCCCAATTAACTCTTCAAAAGCCTTATTCATGAGCATAACAGAGCTGAATGGTGTGTTAGTTGTACCAAAGTTCATGATGTTGTACTCAAACAACCTGTAAAATAGTTTTAAATCTATGGCAATAAGCAAAAATACTTCATATTTTTTTTAAAAAAATAACTCAGATGTAAAAAAACTAAAAATAAATGATTCTATTGTAAATTAAAATATTTTTTAATTTTTAATTTTTTACATCTTAGTTATTTTTGTTTAAATATGAAGTATTTTTTCTTGTTGCCACAGCTTTTAAAACTACTGTAGTTTTCTCAAAAGGCTTTATTTGCCTCGTCCCCAGGGGCAATGTGGACCTGATTCTACCCTGCAGTGAGATTGATCTTACTAAAGACCTTTGTGCCTGCAAGCATATCAAGCAGGTTGTCAACTAGCGGTAGGGGGTACTTGTTTTTAATAGTAACTTTGTTTAGGGTACAGTAGTTGGTAACCAAACATAGTGATCCATCCTTTTTTTCTACAAAAAAGACTATGGCTCTGTACAGAAAAAGAGAGGGGGCACATGAAGCCCTTGTCCAAGGCATCCACAAGGTGCTATTGGAGCGTTTTGTCCTCCTTAGGTGTTAGAAAGTAGATGGGACAAGATTTTGGCAGTGACCCCCCGTAATTCTACAATATATTTTATCTTTCAAGAAGGAGGAAGTTGGTCTAGTATTTTTCTAAATAAGTCCTTAAACTCTTTGAGGAGCTCTTGTAATTCTGGTGGGGGTGTCTTGTTTAAAGGGGAAGATGAAACCAGTTTGGAGCAAATGACTTCAACAAAACATTGACTGAAATTGAGCTTTCCCCCTTGAAATCATAGGAGCCCTCCTCTGTTAACCGTACGAAGGCAGTGTTATGGAGGATCTTACTCATCCTGATAGAATAGATCTGGAAGTCCACCCTGTTCATGTTAATGGGTGATAACCAAGGTATCCTGGTTGATATAGGGGCAATTGTGATGCAATCAGTCTAGACCTGCTATTTGTCATGACTGAGCCCAGACATAATAGGCCCAGATAGTTTGACCTGGATGTTACCTATTCTTACAGAGAAGGGTACCATCTCATGGGTGATGGTTACTCTTCATGAGTCTGTTACACGCACTGCCTTGAAGAAGCTGGTGACTCAGTCTAACCATTGGAAGTCTGTGAATTCTTGATTGACAATGGTGTAATTAGCCCCAGTATCTACCATAAATCTGTGATTGCTTCCATAAAAGCAAAAAGAATAGGCCAATCAAGTGATTTTATTTAATAAATGACTGGCTTAGAGTACAGGGATGTCACTGTCACTTGTAATATGTATAAGGTTTCTGCCTCATGCAAATTTTAGTTGTTGTGATTCTTATCAAAGAGAGATTGGGAGTACAGTAGTTTTAAAATCTATGGCAACAAGCAGAAATTCTTCAGATTTAAACAAAATGATTTCAGATTCAAACAAAATCCAAGTTGCGCAAGATTCAGGATTCAATTAATTTAAATATTTTTGGTTAATAAATGAACTGTCAAGCCAAAAACAAAATTTCACTAGCCCATCATACAAAATTATATCAAACATCAAGCGGTGTAGTTCAAACCACAAACAAAATGAACTGACACAACAAGTGAAATAGATGGATGCTGTTCTGGAGTATATTATAATCCAATCAGGATTCATATGAGGCACCAACAGAAGGACTAAAGTGAAACAAAATTGGAGCAATCTAGAAGCAAGATTCCACAAGCACAAAACAAAATGAACTCACACAAGATGTGTAGTATGAGCAGCCTGAAATAGAACAGTAACAGTTTAACAGCCAATCAACAGCTATCCAATTTAGGACCAGATGCATTTTATCCATTTTAATGGCTCCAGATTTGTATGAAATGGTTTTGAGAACTTTCCAAATATGGGCTCAAGATTACAATAAAAATAAGTTATTAAATTTTAAATTTTCTACTTTTAGTGATTTTATCCTAGGTTTTTTACAATGGTTTTTACTAGCAACAACATTTTCAACAGCGCCAGCAGCCAAGCCAGCAGCAGCCAAGCCAGCTTCAATGGAGGCAAGGCTCAGAACGTAGAGGCACCCATTTACACCCAAGCCTTTGAGGCAGGTAACAAGGAAGCTGACCTGTACCTTACCACCAATCCCTATGGCTTTGACTTGTTTGATAGTCACTTAGCGTCTAGCTCTGCCCCTGCTCCCACACCCACCCCTGCACAAGCTGCCCGTCAACTAACCAATCAGAATGTCAACCCTGATTTGGAACATCTTTCTGCTACCAGCCAACCTGCTCCCCCCTCAGCCAATCAGGCTTCAGCTCCCCTGGCCCAGCGCCCCAAGCAACAAATCATTACTGCCCAAATTCTTCAGGAAATTGTGGCACTCAACCTGCAGGGTCTGTCCTGGGATCAGATTGCCGCCCAGTTGCAACTTACCCAAGCCACTATAATGCAGAAGTTCAACAACCTAATGAATAAGGGGAATCTGATTGGGACGGCCAAGAAGCCAAAGAAGGCCACGGAGTCCCAGATAACCAAGGCCTACCCAATAATGCTTGACCTCCTCCAGCAGGACCCCAAGTTTCCCTTGACCCAGGTCTGGAAGCAGCTTGTGCACCATAACATATGGGTCTCTGAGCGCATGGTGCAGCTCTGGATGTATGGGAAGGTGGCTTCCATACGGGTTCTTACCAATTTTGCCGGCAACCAATGGGATGGCGCTGAAGATTCCCCATATGATCCTGCCATTGAATCCACCCTGGATTATGCCTGACTAGTCTGTCAGATGATGTCATTTTCATCTCTTACTATAAGCTATCCATAGCTTTTGATGATTTTGGCACCCAAGGAAAAGCTACCACCAAGAATGGAAGGAAGAAGGTCAAGAAGGGGACTTTCATTGGTGCATTTCTGGCTGTTTCAGCCAAGGGTTTTATCTACTATTGGACAAACCCTGATTTCATTGATGGGTACTCATATGGCCACATCCTTGGGGGATTGCTTGACTCCTGGGATGGCTCAAATTCCAAATACCGGGTTTTCTTGAGCCACCAGATGGAGAGAAGCTCCACCGCCCTTGAGGCCATCCAGGGACGCGGGCACCAGGCCTCAGTCTACCCTGCTGGCCATGCCAACGTTCATCTGGCTGATGTTGTCTTCTTCAACATTGGAGATACACTATGGGAGCGCCGCCCTCAGGCTTTCAACGACCTCTATCTTGGGGTCCTTGATCACAATTTTCTCTTTAGTCACCAAATGGTGGCTGACTTGTTTGCGCAAATGGTTTTCCATGTGAACATGGGCAACCAATCACGCAAGGATAAGCACCTCTCACCTTGTGCCACTGCCACCTACCAGCCCATCCAGCCAATGACTGATGAGGAGTACAATGAGTGATATATAGCGGCCAACATGCGCAATCCTCCTGCCTCCACCCCCGCCACCAACACCCCTCATCTGCAAACCCAACACATCAAATCCCAGACTCCCCAGGCCAGCACTGCCTCTACGTCCTCCTTCCTGCGCCATTCTGCCTACTAGGCATCACTCTTTCCCGCCCCAATAAACCCCTGTCACCAAACATTTTCTATTTATATTATCTTTTTTTGAATTTCAATTGTTCATGTTCTCTTTGTTTATAGTTGGTTTTATTCTTTATATTCAGCTTATTTCTATAAAATCATATATTTACTAAGTTGTGTATCTAGATCCTGAACACAGTTATTTTTAGCACCCAACCATAGCCCCTTGTGAAAACATAACAACAATTTGGTGATCAGCTAAATTTGAATTAGAAAATTATAGGTTAACTTTTTTTAGATAAAGTTGTTACTGATTCAAATTCAAAACCTTAATGATAAACTTCAAGCCAATCAGGAACCAAGTGATAAAGTGATTGTTGTGACATAAAGGGTCATTTAATAATTCTTTGATGCATGTGCGCTAATTAATATGATTGGCTGGATGTTTTGCCATTGTACGCCATTGCTTCTGTGGCAAGTTGTTGGTAGACTAGTGCTAACCCAGCAGCTGAGTTAGCACTAGTCCATCAACAACTTGCCACAGCAACAATGGCGTACAATGGCAAAACATCCAGCCAATCATATTAATTAGCCCAAATGCATCAAAGAATTATTGAATGACCCTTTATGTCACAACAATCACTTTATCACTTGGCTCCTGACTGGCTTAAAGTTTATCATTAAGGTTTTGAATTTGGATCAGTAACAACTTTATCTAAAAAAAGTTAACCTATAATTTTCTAATTCAAATTTAGCTGATCACCAAATTGTTGTTAATATTTTCACAAGGGGCTATGTCAAGCGCCAAAAATAATATGGTAACCAAGGAAACAATGCCACACAAAGCAAACAACACATATTTAGATGTGTGTAAAACAAATACAAAATGGGTAAAAAGATGGGATAATGAATTAAATGGGAGAACAAAAAGGAATAAACAAAGAGGCAACAGTATCAAAATAATACAGAATTTATTGGGGCAAAAGCTATAAAAACATATGGAAAGGTTAGTAAAAAATCAATGAGAGAATTGGAGAAGCTTTTGAAGGATCTTGACTTGGCAATTGCCAAAATTAAAGAGATTGACTGCAAGGTCAAAGCAAGAGTTAAGTCTGACGTCCTTGAAGGGGACAAAAGTGAAAAGGTGTCCACTAAGGCACTCATGGCCAAGATTCCAGACACCCCCAAAACAACAATTGAGCAACTTTTAAATGTCCAGAAGCACGTTGTGGAAGGCCTTCAATTCAAGTCCTTTGCTCTCTCCATGCCGTCTGTCTGGACAGATGACCCAGAAATGTATGCCCACCTAAGACCCGCAAAACGTACCCAAACAGATGACACTGAGCAGCCAGCACAACTGGTTGCACCGAGAATAGCAAAGCCTGCCAAGGCTGTGGGCAAGGAGGAGACTGCAGAAAGTAACCTAAAATAATAATTAATAAAAATTTCCAAATACTTACCTTTTTTTAGAAGAAGTTGATGGTGAACTCCGCCAGGTCCTGGTCCCTTTTGTCCCCACCACATTCTACGCCAACTACACCACTCATGTGGTCAAGCAGCTTTTCCCTGTCCCCCCTGTCTTGCAAGAGCTTGAAGACTGTATCCACAGGTCTTTTCCAATGTTGCAGGAAGCATTGGTTGGGCTTACGCATGCCAAGGGGGCATCTAAGTGGGCAGTTACTGCCTACAAGGATGCCCAACTGGTCCACCTGGACCAGGTATCACTCAGTGGAGTTTACTGTGTAAACTCCATTGAGCTTGTTTGGGACGTCCTGGTGACGCTCCCATTCAAGAATGTACTGGAGATGGGCCAGGCTCATGCGGCTGCTTGCTTCTGCTTCCTGGTGGAGCACACCCTGTCTTACCTGCTTGAGAACTTTGGGCACGCGGTGAGCAAATTGGCTGTTGCAGACGCAACAGCCGTAAAGAAGACCAAAATCCTCCTGGCAGACTTTGGGCTGGCCTGGAGTGCCAACAAGACGGGGGTCCCAGTAGCTATGGAGCTGACCTTTGCCAAGACAAAGCAGGACAAGAAGATAAGCATGGTTTATAATAAACTGTGCGAGTTTACAGAAGCCTTTGCTGGGCAAAGGCTTCACCTCGTTGTTTACCTGGGGGTTTATTCTTCTTTGGGATGGACACGTTGGTTGAGGACCTGGACGGGGTCCTTCTGGGGATCAACAAGGCCAGGCTTTCCCTGGATGGGAAGAAGGTCCCCCCGGGTACGACTCGGTGGACCACGTGATACAAGACGCCCTGGTCCTGGCAGGGATTTACGGGTTTGTAGCCCCGCCCAAAAAGCTGCTACTCCATTCCCACTTAACAATACTCCCTTTTACCAGCTGCCGTAAATGCTTTAACCTGGGTGTATCCACCGTCCACGGTGTGGTGGTGGAGGTTGTGCGCCACCTCCATCGTGGGGTGGGTACATACCGCCAAACTCACTATAGGCAATCTTAATAAATTCTCTCTTCCAAATAATTCCATTGCAATTTATAATATTTTTATTATAATAAAATTTTCTAATTCTTATTTTAGAAAACAAGATTTTCAGAATATATCCCATAGAAGGTCTTAATAAAAGCATAATAATATATTTCAATAAAATCTACTTCTGATTTGGACACATTATATTTAACTTTTTTTGATTATTATATTTATTTTCCAAAAGTGATATTAATGTGTTTGTGTAATCCAGTATCAAGCGTTTGGGATACCCTTAGATGGCATAATAAAATAATATACAATAAAATAAATAAAATACTTACATCTATTGATGGATCTTCTGAATGTGATTGCGGGCGTAGAAACACCTAAATATAAAATGATAATTAATAAATGTTGAATAATAAATTAGAGAATATAAAAAAGTTGGACACACTAAGCCTTTAATTGATTGGCTGTTTGGCTAGGCACGCAGGGATGAACAAATCAGCGTGGCCATAAAATTTGGCCACGGTCTCAGCTGGGAGGGTATGGATCCCAGCCTGCAGAAAATCAAACAGGTCCTCAGTCCCAGTTGGGGTTCCTTGCTTGAGCCACCCAAAGACTTCCTCAATGGGATTTAGGAAGGGCAAATAGGCAGGGAGGAAGAGAAGGCACATATTTGCTGTGGCCAATTGCTGGGGGCCCACTGCAATGCTTGTGTCAATTGATGAAAGTTCTTCAAGAATATCAGCCACCTTGTGGAGACCAACATTGTCCAACACAATTACGTTGGTGAAGCCCAGGCTTGTGCGCCTCAGGTGCTCCTGGACCAATCGGAGAAATGACAGGAAGGTCTGGCTATTGTGGGAGCCTAGTATCATTTGGTAGAGCTCAACCCCCTTTGGACCGAGGAGAGCCACCATTGAATAGGCTGTGGCGTGGACTGCAGCACGCCAAGCCACCCCGTCATTGGAGCCTCTGGGGACATAGCCATATGCATTGCACATCAATGAGGCAAATGCTGATTTGTCAATATAGTAAAATTTGACTGTCCCTGTCAGGATTGACAATTTTTCCACTCTGGAACTTCAGGCCCAGGAGCAGGAATTGAACCTGGAACCTGGATTCCCCTGGGCCGCTGGGCCAGAGGACTGCGAGACCAACTGCCCGCATTTTTCTGGAATCAAGCCCCTGCAAGCTGATGTTGAAGAAGATAACCCGCCCAGAAAAGTAGATTGAGTTGAGGACAGTACTGCACTAAGTGAAGTGCCAATCACAACACTTAATGGAGGTGAACCGGCAACTATTGGCCTTATGAGTTTGAAGTCTTCACCAGCAACCAATCAAGAGCCAACCCAAGGAAGAGGCACCGGCCCGCAACTTGGCCCCATGACCTCAACGCTAAAGCAAGATAATCAGGTAGCTAAATTGGGAGCTGCAGCCAATGAAAGAACTCCCGGGCCAAGCGCCAAATTGCTGCCTTTAGACCCAAGTCCCCAGTTTCCTGGCCCTGCCCTTCACAAATGCCCTGATGACTCATACAAAAAATGTTAAGTTTGGAGGTGGGGTGCTATATAGACCCAAGGACCCCGCCCTCCAAACTTATTGCCACTTTGAAATAAAGGTTATGTTACTTTGGCTTATACAGCTGCTACCGTATTTTGTATCTGCTGTCTATCAGTTCAGCTCAAGATCTTCTGGTCCGCCTTCCCCACTGCCTGCAGTATCCCTCCAGTTGGTGTACCCTTTGGGCCTGTCCATTTCACTGAGTATCCTTTAAAACCCGAGTACAAGGACTACACGCCAGAGAAGATCATTGAACTAGATCCATTAGCCCGCATCCAATCTGCTGTCAGATACAACTGCCAAGGCCCGTGGATATTCTCTACACCCAAACTGTTTAGAGGAAAGTTTAACTATCTCCCGGCCTACAATATCTACATGGAACCGCCAGTAACACCCAAACCAATGCCCGCGTCTTTGCCCGACTTACCAAGCAACCACACCGGCAAGCTTTTTGGTATAGTGTACATCACCCTCACAGGGGTGGTGGACACCATTATACTGGCTGCCAGCCCCTGGTCTTAGGTGGGGAAGTCCGCGTCCTACCTTCTCAAGTTAGCTCCTATCTTGTGGTGGGCCCTGCCCGCAAGAAACCTGGCCCAAGTTATCCCTGAAAACAACAGGCCGGCTGCCCGAGACTGGATCCCTGAAAGTCCCCTTGGCTTTGAGGGCAGTGTACGCCTCTGCATAGTTTTTCCAGGTCTTGATACTGGCTTGGCTGTTCCAATTGTATGGGGATACCCCGAGTTTTTTCCAGGAAAATTGCATTCCCTTGACCAGATGGTAGTAAAAGGAAATCAAGGCCTCAATCCCAAAAGCAGACTTGACCATAGCCTGTATATTTGCCATTTCAAGATGGCAGTCCTGCGTGATCCACTGGTGGATTGCCTATTTGTGCTCCTTGGTGAGCATAGTGGAAACATGCAAGGATTTCTCCACGGCAAGGACTCAGCCAGTATCAATAAACTTGTTGAAGGTCTTGCTGGCTTACTTGGGATCCACCCCAACAAGGGCCGCAGCCACCTTGTAGTCACCCAATTCCCGCATTAGCTTAAGCAGGATGATGTGTTTGATGTTTGGGATGCGCTTCTGGGCAGGCTTTGTGGGTTCAGACAAGCCAGGATCCTGATTGATGACAGGCTTGCAAGGCATGGGCATCTTGTTGTAGAAGGCTGCAACCTTTTTGAGCACTAGCTGTCCCTCATTGGTTTGGTAGAACTGGGGCTCCTTGTCATCCTCCTGATTGTCATCACTGACGTAGGGCTCATAGCTAGTATCAAGTACAGGCTTCACCTTCTCCAGCATGGCTGACAGGACCGACTCTTGCCGGTACACAACTTCAAACACATATGAAGTAAGTTCTACCTCCTTGTCTCTAACTTTCTTGATGAAGGTAACCTTGGTTGGCTTCTGGGTCAGCTTTGGGACCCAAGGGTTGATTCTCTGCACCTTAGCAGCTTGTGCTCCTTGAACCAGCTGTGTCAGTGCAGCGTCCCTATGGAACTCTCCGCTCCCACCTCCCTCCTGAGTAGGCACTTGTGTTGTACTAAGTCTATTCTTTGACCCGCAGGGGTGACTGCAATCTTGGCAAACAACGGGTGCAATGGTAGTCTGTTGTTGTGTTCCTTCTATTTTTAGAATTTAATAAAATATTAAATAAAACTTAATTAAGTTACTCTCATAATTTTAATTTTTGCTTTTATCTGTTTATGGATATTCAATTATTATTTTCCCCACCCGTTATCCCAAGTATAATTTTTTATTTCTTAATTAGTTGTTTTTGGTTTTACAACCCCCATTTTAGAATACTCAAAAAAACCACCCATTTTTGTAGATTTTACTGCCAAATTCAAACACCCAACACAATATTTTTAAAATTTATGCTTCAGATCTTGTGTCTTATTTTAGATACCTTGGTATCATTCTTGCTTACAATCCATTGCACACATTGTGTGAGTGATTTTGTTTACATTGTGAGTTGCTATTGTGTTTTGTTTTTGGATTGAGTTTTGACACACCTTGCTTGGGTGTATTTTGTCACCAATTCACATAGTAAAAATATGTACACCAAAAGTCAACCCACACCATTTTTTTGTGAATCAATGTATTTTGGATTATATTTTGAATGGTTTTGCGTGTGAGCCTTTTGTTGCTGTGTTGACCCATTTTGCCCATTAATGCCAATAAACCCTGCTAACAGAGTATATATTTTAACCTGAGAGTTGGATTTTGTTTAAATATGAAATCATTTTGTTTAGATCTGAAGAATTTTTGCTTGTCACCATAGCTTTTAAAACTACTGTATGGATCAAGTGAGGTTGCAGCACCTCTTGTGTCTAAAATCCCCAGGCTTTTTCCAAACCCTCAATCTGTGCCAACTGAAGCTCCCTCTCACAAGGGTGCTTGTTGTCATTATCCTTCATGAGGTGCCCTACTTGATTGCAGGCGCTGCCAGGTGCGGGGTGAGGTTGAAGGGGCACATCATTGGACCTGTGAAAGTTCATTGTGGTGTGATTGTTTGCTTCTATAATAGCCTTTTATCAATTATTGATGGAGGTACAACACCCTACAGGCACCCATTAAAAAATTTTGAGGTTTCAACCCATTGATGATAAGGGTGAGGAGTATGGTGTTTTCATCAGTAATGACTTGTGAGGCAGCAGCAAGTGCTTGTTGCCAAGCGGCAAGTTATTCAGGGACATTGTCTGTTTGTTTGATGGCAAGTAAGGGGGTCCCCACCAAAATGGGTGAAAGGGTTTCACTGTAGCAGGACTTGGCAGTGTTCCTGAAGGCTGCCCAGGTGACTTTGTGCTCTCAAACAGACCAGTTGGTAAACCATATTTTTCAGGCCTTGTGAGGCATCCTGACACAGTGGCAATCCACATGGGCTTGGGTACTTGACAAATTCAGAGGCAGGTTTCTGGATAGTATAGCCAACTTACTATGTTGTCCTCTTTCACATCACTTATGAAGGATTCCAGTTATAGGTTCAGCATGTGCTATGACAGATCTCAATGGGGAGGGGGTGACACTAATGTCACACTGTCTCAGGCAGAGTTGGTTGTAAACACTAGTGGGCACTAGCTGGTCCCAGCATACAATGTAACCCTTGGTTATGTTCCCATCAGGGATGGGAAGGAAGGTATCTTGGCAAGGTGTAGCCATACAGCCAGCATTTTGTCTTTTTTTGGGGGAATTTCCCTATAGGTAAGTTGCTAATCAAACCTTCTGCTGCTACTGCTGTTGCAACTGAAACAACAGTAGTTCAGTATTTAGATTGGAGAAGACAACATTAAAAATAGAAAGTACAATAATAGGAATAAGATGTGTTTATTTTAGGAATAATAAGGTTGATATACTATATTTGGGGGGCACAATTGCCCAGGGGGTGGCATAATGGTGTGTTCCATGTAACATTCTGGCAGGAAATAACTTGAGGGAGGGATCAACATGTCAAATTGGTAGCACTCCTAATTAAGTGATAGCGCATGTAACTTGGCATTGCACTCATAGTGCTCCATACTGTTAGTTGCATCATGGGGTAACTCTTTGAGAGCTTCCTGTGTACTATGAGATACATTAGTGAGCAAGGGGAATAATCTTGGTTGCAATAGCTGAAATTTGATTATTTCACTAGCAGTATTTTTCCCCTATCTTTTGATTATCTTTAATGGGTTGTGGATATGTATCTTTATCCCTATTGTTTGATTTTAGATACTACTATCCCAATATTTCTGCCAAAGTTTGTTCCCGAGCTTTCTTGAATTTAGATGCATCTTCATATTAAATTAAATATTTTTTTAAAAAAATTCTACTTAAATTCTTGGCTTTGGATTTAACTCCAATCATTGAGCTCTAGTTTTGAGTTTCCAGGCAGGAAGACAAATTTCGAGCGTATTATTTAAAGGGTTGATTCTATTTAGAATGCTTTGAGATATTGTTTCATTAAAATTGTGAGCAGATGATTTGATATAGTAGTTTTCAAAGCTTTGGCACTAATCAAAATCAACTCATATTTAAGCAAAATCAAATCCAATGGATTTATATTGATTAACAATAGATTTGATTACACTTTTATTTTTGTCAAAACAGCAGGCTTGAACCACCAGCAAGGTTCCAAGCAAGCAGGTTTGTGACCCAAAATCCAATTACCAGGCCACTCAAAGCCAGACTAAGAAGTCAACTCAAATTGTCAAATCCAACAAAATGAACAGATGATGATCCCTTATGATAGATACCTTGTTTTGGCGCTTGACTCATTACCAGGATCAAGCCACCCCCTTCACCATCCAACTGTGTGATCAACACAATCATGTTCCTGTTATCCTTGATTCAAAATGACTATATAATCACTATCTCTCAATAAAGATTATTATCTATCTTCTAAATATTTTTCCCTTTGTAACTCTGCTAAAACAGCACAGTTACAACATTGTAGAACAGGTAGGCTCTCCATCTTACCTTATCTTGAAAAATTCTGCCTGTTGTCTGCACACGCTGCGGCCAACAAATCCTTGACAGAATTATGTCTGGCCTCCTGCCCGACTGGACGCCGTACACTCCTGGTACCAAGATACCTGATGACTTTGTTCTCTACTAAAACACGGTGATCCCGCTACCCGCCTTCAACACCCTGTCCGCCCTAGGGCTCTTCCAGGCGCCTTCCTTGATGCCACGACCAGCTGAAAAAACCACCATGCCCACCTATGTTACACAAAGACTTTGCAGCGCCACCTTGGAACCCTTTGCAGGGGCCAACAACGACAATGATGCCACATGGATCCAGTCCGCCCAAAGCAAGCTGGCTCAGATGGAATGCCCACAGCAGTTTTGGATTATGGAGATTTCCATTTGTCTGACCCATGACACTGGCACCTGGTGTGACAAGTGGCACAAATAGCACACTGACAAGAACTGGGACACTTTCAAACAGGACTTCTTGGCAAGATTTTTGCTTAAGGATACGGCACTCATGATCATACGCCAAGTAAAAAACCTAACCCAGACAGGCACCGTGAAGGAACTTACCCACACCTACAAGGAACTCCGTCTTTGTGCCCCGTCTGATATGGTTTTTGACACCCCAGACATACACCTCATGTACTACAACGCTCTCAAGTCGCACATAATGAGACATGTGAATCTGGACCAGGTTACCAACCTGCAAAGCCTGTACTGTGAAGTGGAAAAAGCGGAACAAACGTCCAACGCTCTACACCAGGCACAGACTGGGAAACAAAAGAGACCCAAGGACTCACATTTAAGTGGTTGCTCCTCTCAACCACCTCCTGGAGGCAGCGGCAACAACAACAACCACAAGCCCACAGGTTTGAATGGGAATTGGAATGGGAACAACAGCCAATCAAATTGTACCCATTTCCGTGTCACTGCCACCCAAGGCAACCAAGATGAGGGAAAAGCCTGGGGAGAGCACTAAGCAAGCCAAGCTCTCCCCACACAACTCCTGACTTGCCTAACAATGAATACCAACCCAAGGATGTGGACCAATGTCCAATGATCCAAGTGCCCTCGGGAGACCTGTTACTGTACACCATTGCCAGACATTCCAATAAATTGATGTCTTACCCTTTCCGCTTTTGCAGTTACACAGGCTCAGCACTCTTGGACTTAGGCGCAGATTGAACTTTAGTCAACAGCAGCTTTGTGAATAAATTCAAGCTGGCCACTAATCCTTTGCGGATTAAAAACGTGGTCCTGGCTGATGAACATCACATTGCCGTGAAAAAAGAAACTGGTCCCTTCTCTGTCATGCTTAAGAATCTCCACTCCACCATCCAAGGTCCTGTCATTGACTTCCCCAAGTTTGATATTGTACTGGGACTAGACTGGTTATGGAGAAACAACCCTCACGTGGACTGGGCAACCTCAGTGCTGACCATCAAGCGTGAAGGTGACAACCACCAAATCTACCCAGACTCCGTAGACCAACTCCTAAGAGAACATGTCTTTGTACGCATCACAGAGACTTTGGACAAGAAGGAAAACCTGAAAGCAATTGACTGGGACTCCTGCCAGTATGAAATCATACACTTCAAGGATCACAAAGCCACCTCCACACCGCAAGATTGCGACATTGTGGCCCTTCATCCAGAAATCTTCAAGGAGGCGTTACCCGGGCTAACCCCTGAGAAACACATCCAACACTCTATCCAACTCAAGGGGGCCGTACCCAAGGCACACCCCATTTACAGACTGACCCCCAAACAAGGACAACGCCCTGTGCGCCTATCTCAAGGAGGCACTGGAAAAAGGACTTATCCGCCCCTCACAGTCTCCCTTTGGGGCCGCCATATTCTTTGTGGCCAAAAAGGACGGTACCTTATGCCTGGTCACAGACTACTGCGCCTTGAACAAAGTCATCATCAAGAATTGCTACCCATTACCACTAATTGACAATCTCTTTGACACCTTGGGAGGAGCCTCTGTCTTCTCCAAGATTGATCTAACCGCAGGCTACAACCAGATCTGCATCAAGGAGGAAGACATCCCCAAGACATCCTTCTGCACTAAGTACGGCTCCTACAAATGCGTGGTACTCAACTTTGGTATGACCAATGCCCCATCCACCTTTGTAACCTTCATGAACAAAGTGTTTGTGCCGCACATAGGCAAACACGCCCTTGTGTACCTGGACAATATCATTGTCTACAGCCCCTTGGTGGAACAGCATCACAAGGACCTGGAGGAAGACTTTGAGACCCTGGCACAACACAAACTGTTGGCCAAGCCCTCCAAATGCCAGTTCTTCCAGGAGCAACTATCCTTACTGGGACACATAGTCTCAAAAGACAGCATCAAACCCGACAGTCAAAAGATACAAGCCATCTGCAAGATGCCACCTCCCAAGGACAAGTCAGAACTACGCACCTTCTTGGGAATGGTGGCCTATGTACAACGCTTCATACCCGACTTTGGCATCCTGTCTGCCCCCTTGTCCGCCATAACAGGTGCCAAGTCAAAGTTTGTATGGACCCCCCAACATGACCTCTGTTTTAGACGTCTCAAGGGAAAGCTCACAACAGCACCCATCTTACAATACCCCAACCAAGACGGGGAATACCAGATGGAAACCAACGCTTCAGATGCATAAATTGGGGGAGTACTATGAATTAAGAAAAGTGATGGTGATTTCCTGCCTGTAGCCTACGAGTCACGCAAGCTGACAGATGGCAAGTGTTGATACCCAATCCATGACAAAGAACTGTTAGCCATTGTACACTGCCTAGTCAAATGGCACTGTTACCTGGAACAGCAGGAAGAATTCACAGCACTAACCAGTCATAAGTTGCTCATCTATTTCAAGACACAAGCAAACCTGCCACGCCGCCAAGTGCAGTGGATGGAAATCTTAGAAAGGTTTAACATGCTCATCCAATATAAGCCCAGGGCCAAACTTGCCATGGCAGACGCCCTGTCTTGCCTGTATGTCCGCGCTTCTAGGGGAGAGAATGGGCTCAACCCAGACTGGCCTCTCCTAGTGCTCCGTACAAAAGACAAAGGATTCCCTGCAGGCACAACTGACATCACCAAAGGAACGGTCATCAAGAATGAACATCTCTTTGCTGACGTATACAGGACTCTTCACAGAAAAATGTCAGATGGCACAACCATTCCCTACATTCCCACACATCAACAAGTTGATACCATTCTTTGCTACCACAGAGATCTTGGACATACTAAGAGCCAAAATCTATACAAATTCCTAAAACACAAAGCTTGGTGGCCAACCCTATACCGCAATGTCCAGGAAGTATTAGAACAGTGTGAGGTCTGCAAAAAGTTTGCCAAAAGCAAAACCCCATCTAAGTCTGTACTCCCCATTCAAACCCAACTACTGCTCAAAGTATGGGCTCTGGACATTGTGGGCCCCATGCCAGGAAAGCATAACAACAAAAAATACATCATCATAGCCATTGATTTTACAACAAGGTGGCCAGTAGCCCAAGCGGTGAAAACACACACCGGTAACGACATCTGACAATTCATTGGCAAGGAAATAATCTGCAGGTTTGGAAAGCCAGAACTCCTGATAACTGATGGGGGCAAAGAATTGACCTCCAAAAACACCAACATATACCTCGCCAAAAATGGGGTCAAACACACCGTCACAACACCATACCATCTGCAGGCCAATGGACGCGTAGAGCGGCTTAATGATAGCCTTGTGCAAGCCCTAGCCAAACTCACCGCCGGGAGACCTGAAGACTGGTATAAGCAGCTACTGACTGCATTACTTGTGTGTCAAACCCAAGTGAACAGATCCACCGGGAAAAGCCTGTTTGAACTGGTATACGGCACACAGCCAAATATCATTCAAGCATTGACAGGACCCAAACTGGAAATTCCAAGTCAAGTCCCCCCTTGCTCTGATCCTCAAGTAATAGAGGCCAATAGCAAGCAAGTAGCCAAAGAAAAGGAATGCTTACAAAAGACCTTTGTTCCCATACGCCAGAGACATGAAGTCAGGGACAAAGTCTGGGTCATGAATGTTGACAAAAGCAAACTACAATCCAAAAAAAGTAGGGCCAGCAATCATTCTAAAGGTAAACAACAATAACACTTACCTTGTGCAAGGGCTCAGGAAACGCAAACAAGACAAGACCTTACATCACAACTGCCTACAACCCTGCAAAGCAAGACAGAAACAACAAGAAACTGCCCTGCCTGCCACCAAACAACAACTGGTTCAGTACGGCGCCCAGGCTCCTGACAATCTCCCTGATGACCTGCCTCCAGAGGAGGCCAACTTTCAGCCGGGGGGTGTCAAACCCGCAGGCTCAACCCGCCAGCAAGGTTCCAACCAAGCGGGTTTGTGACCCGCAATCCGATTACCCGGTCACTCGAAGCCAGACTAGGAAGTCAACTTGGATTACCAAATCCATCAACATGAACAAATGATGATCCTTCACGGTGGATACCTCAATTTGGCGCTTGAATCATAAACAGGATCAAGCCACCCCCTCTTCCATCCAGCTGTGTGATCACCAATCATGTTCCTGCTATCCATTGATTCACAATAGCTATATAATCACTATCTCACAATAAAGATTATTATCTATCTTCTAAATATTTTTCCCTTTGTAACTCTGCTAAAACATCACAGTTACAACATATTGATTAATTAATATCAACCAATTGGATTACTATAAGGGATTTAATTAGCTTCAATAATATAAGGTTCATTAACATTAAATTATGTGCACAATTGAAGCGCCATGACACTAGCAGCAAAAATTATTGGAGCTACAGTACTAGCAGCACCAAGATTATGCACCAGATGCAATTTGAATCATTACTTACTTATTATTAATAAATTCAATCAAATCAGTTGGTGTGCCAAAATTACTAGCAACAAGTTTACCTTGGGGGAACTAAAGTTGGCAACTAGAGTTTGAATTCTGGGGGCCCAAATATAAGAGACTATTAAACCTCATTCAAGATCACAACTTGAATTACTAACAGAGGGCGCCCTTGTGCTAGGCAAAACACATAGTGCATGTGACAAAATATGGGATGTTGTGTTCTGAGGCGCGGCACAGACACACAATGGGAAATCCTAACCTTAGTATTGGATTTGTACTAAGTCTTGGTTAGATGACAGGAAAGGCAATTGTGTTTACCTTGCGGCCCTGGATGAATAATCTCTGCTAGGCGTGGCTAGAGAAAGGCGCAGAAGTACAGAAGACACAAAGACAAAAATGTGAATAGAACTTAATTTTATTGGTAAATTAGGAAATGGATTATATAGTGGTTAGGAATACCACAAAACACTACCAGGACGGTAGGATCACTTGCCACAAGCATGAGTGGGGCAAGTGAGTTGCGCAGAGTCAGGAAACCAAACAATCATATTTCCTGATGTAGAAACCAGTTCATTTTGAGAGTCAAAAGCAAAAGCAAGAGATTTGTCTTCAAAATGGCCCACCAAAGGCGAAATTGAAACATGGTGAATGCTGTTATTCACGACATTGCCCCCCTCTAGATTGGCCTTAGGGGGGTGATACTTGCAGAGGAACTTGGCGTGTATGCAAGCAAAAGGGCGACCACTGGAGAGGAGCTTTATAGTGTACTCAGATCCTCATTTGAAAGTCACCTCTAAAGGACCAATCCACAGGGAGTCCAGCTTGTGCGCGCGCCCACCCACACGGTGTTAGTAGTACAGGACATGGTCACCAACCTCAAACTCAGGCAAGAGGGGGCGCCCAGCGTTGTCAGGAGAGAGCTTGAGCATCTTAGTCTTATATGCAGAAGTGTAGGCAGTGGCCTGTATATCAATGATGCAGTTGACTAAGTCTTTGATGTGGTTGTCCGGGTTCATGGCCTTATCAGAGGAGAGTAGGGGAACCCCCAAGAGCAACAGAGTGGTGGCTTCACACCCATACAACATGGCAAAGGGGGAGTACCCTGAGACCCAATGCTTGCTCAGACAATAGGCAAAGAGTGCAGCAGGTAAGTATAAATCCCAATTGGCAGCGTCAGAGTAGGTGATTTTTCTCATGATAGAAACCAGTGTTGAGTTGGCACGCTCAACTGCCCATTAGTGGAAGGATTGTAGGGGGCAGAGAAAGACTGGTGAGTTCCTAGGGCTTCAACAACAGAGGTTACAAGTTTGGCATCAAAGTTGATTCCGTTGTCAGACAACAGCACTTGAGGGCAGCCATGGCGGTAGAAAACATCCTGCAGCAGGAAGGCCGCCGTAGTCTTAGCAGTGATGTCTTTAGTAGGGCGAGCCTCTACCCACTTGCTGAAGTGGTCAACAGCAATCAGGATAAAGCAGCATCTGGAACGTGAGCAGGGGAGAGGGCCTACAGCATCAATGCTAACTGTATGAAAAGTGTGTTGAGGGGGAACCAATTTGAACTCATGAGAAGCAGCTCGGGGCCTCTGAAGTTGGCAGTCATGGCAACTAGCTATGACATCTGGGATCAACAGGCAAAGATTCTCCCAGAAGTAATTCTTCTGAAGCCAGTCAAAGGTCTTGACAATGCCTCCATGGCCAGTTTCTTTATGAGCTTGTGACACCAAAGAGAGGCAAAGACTGGGGCGCATGTATGGCAGGTATTGACCCCGCACTTTCTTGAAGAGTGGTTATCATGTATGAGGGTGTCTTCAGACAATTTGGCCAAGGCAAGTTGAACCTCTTCTGTCTCACTTTCCCAGGAAAAAGGGTAGCCAATTAGCTTTTACAGGTGGTCTGCCTCAGCAGGATGTAGGGCAAGGATGGGCATTTGGGACAACCCATCAGCGTTCTGATGTTGAATCCTGGGGTGATGGAGTACAGTGAAGTCATAACCTTGTAGGCGGAGGGCCCATCTGGCTAAGCGTCCTTCAGGCTCCTTAAGTTGTTGTAACCACTTGAGCAAAGTGTGGTCAGTGACGACAGTGAAATGGGTACCATACACGTAGTGGCAGAATTGTTTGACTGCATGCAGCACGGCAAGGCACTCCTTCTCTGTAACACTATAATTCTTTTCATGCTTATTTAACACACAGGAAGTATAGGCTACAGGGTGATCCATACCTTCATTGTTGAGCTGAGCCAAGATAGCCCCAATAGCAAGGTCACTAGCATTAGTGTACAAGATGAATTCCTTATTGAAATCAGGGTACACTAAAATGGATGCTTCTTTGAGTTTCTGCTTTAGAGCCTCAAAGGCCTGCTGTTGGCTGGCAGTCCATTCAAAAGGAACATTACACAATAGTTGGACCAGGGGTTTGCTAGTATCAGCAAAATCAGGAATGAATTGCCTATAGTAACCCATCATGCCCAGAAAGCCTTGTACTTCTCGTAGGTTGGTGGACAGAAGCATTTTGTCAATGGCTTCAACCTTCTTGGTCATTGGAAAAATCCCTTTTTGGGTTACTTCATGGCCCAGGAATTCAAGGCGTTCTTTGAAGAAAGCACACTTAGAAGGCTTTAGCTTGAGGCCAGCCTCTTGGACTTTTATGAACAACTCTTTAAGATGGGCTAGGTGATCAGTGAAAGTTGCGCTGAAGACTGTTGTATCATCAAGATAGACTAAGACACACAACAACTTCAAGTCACGGAGGATGGAGTCCATGGCCCTTTGGAAGGTGGCTGGGGCATTACAGAGCCCTTGCGGCATGCAGGTAGGCTCAAAAAATCCTTCTGATGTGATGAGTGCAGCCTTCTGACGGTCTTCAGGAGAGAGGTCAACTTGCCAGTAACCAGACGCCAAATCCATGGCAGAGAAAAACTTAGAACCTCCAAGGCGTTGAAGAGCGTCATCAATATGCGGTAAGGGATAGGAATCTTTCTTGGTTAGAGAATTCAACCTTTGATAGTCCATCACAATCTGGTGGACCCCATCCTTTTTCTTTAAGATAAGCAGAGGGGAAGCCCAGGGACTTTGAGAGGAAGCTAGCAATCCAGCGTCCAGCAGTTGTTTGAGCTCTTTAGAAACCTGTGCATCTTCCACTTGGCTGCGGCAATATGGCTTGGCACAAAAGGGAGGAGCATCTCCTGTGTTAATCTGATGAATTACACCTTTAGCCAGCCCATAATCAGTGCTATCTTTAGCAAAGATGTCTGATAATTAGTCTAGTAAATCAAGCACCTCTTTCTGTTGTACCAGGGGCAACTAAGGGAAGTCTTGAGCAGTGAACAGAGATAGGACTTGAGGCTTGTCTTCAGGTAGGTTAAAGTCTTGAAACATTCCAAAAGGGTGAAGTGACAAGATGTCAGGGGCATTTAACAACTTTCCGTAACCAACAAACTTTCCTCTGGACACAGTCATAGGAAGCGCAGTAAGGTTGGCAACTAGTAATTGAACGGGATCCTTGTGGGAGACGTCCAGAATTCCAGGACAAAGGTAAGGCATGTTACGCCCCAGCAAAGGAAGGGAGTACAGCCCTAAGAAAGTCTGTTCAGGTAGTTCATAAGATATCTGGGAGTCTATGATTGCCTGAGAGCCTGGAGGGATGGTGACAGCAGATGTGGCCATGAGAGGGATTCCTCCAGTTGCAGGACAAGCCATGGGAAGACACTTTATGTTGGAGGAATGAGTTTGGTATTTTAGGGTGAAACCCCCAGTGGGGTACTCCAGTGTACATGTCTTCAAACGTTTACCAGGAACTTTGATTGGCTCCTCAAAGATCAGAGGGACTTTGTACCCTAGGATAGAAAGATAGCCATCCTTTAGGTTGATGATCCCATTATACTCCCAAAGGAACTGGGTACCAACCAAAAGGTCATAGCTCTCATTTTCTATAACAACAGCCAGCGCAGCCAACAAGAGTTTATCAAATTGCATTGGCAAGGCAGAGTACGCGCCAATGGCGCAAGTCATGGAGAGACCAGCAGTGCCATAGGATTGATGGTAGTTGAGTTCAGGGCCAGCTTAAGTTTCTTCACCAGCTTAGAAGAAACAACATTGACAGGAGATCCAGTGTCCAGGACGGCTTTAATTTTTACTTTCTGAATAGATATCTCTACTCAGGTGGTGGTGCGTCCAAAGAGTGGCAGAACAGCTAAGATATCCTGCGCCTCAGCTAATTCCTTGTCCCATTTTTCAATCATGCATCTTAGTCCTGGGAACTCCTTATATACGGTTTAGAGAGGGAGTGAGACAGATACATTCTTGAAAACGGCATCTGCAACTTCAGCGGCTTCTTCTGATGATTCTACTAATACAGGGGACCGTTTTGCCTGAGTAAGATAGGGGTGGGAGACAACTGCTTTGGCCTCAGACAAGGGCTTGGTGGTAGTTTTAGTCTTCCCAGATTGTAGCTTGTAGGGAATGGCAATAGTCTCAGGGACAGCAAGAACAGAATACCTGTATGCATCAGGGTCTTCACATCAGATTCATCCACATCAGAATCATCAGAAATGTCATGGAACAGAAGGAGGATAGGAGGAGCCTCATCATTAGCAGGCTCAGAGTTAGTAGCCGGCGGAGGTATAGAAGGAGACTGGGAAGAATTGTCAACCAAGAGTGTCTCCGCCTCTAGGTTGACTGTTCTTTTCCCAACTGATCCTTGGGATCAGCTCCTTCAAACCACGGATTGGTGCAGACGCAAGAGTGGTGACCTATCTGGCCGCAGTTGTGGCAACCCTGACGTTGAGAAGGGTTTTGTGAGTTCATAGTGAGGATACAAGGGCCGCAAGAAGAAGAGCCAGAGTTGGAAGCGGCACAACTCTCCCTAAAAAATGCCCCAGAATGAGTAAGATGCATATCTTGTAGCAGTGTCTTTATACTTTTCATGGAGGACAGCATAGCTTTGTGGGCCTTGAAATGAAGACACAGGAGTTGATTCACCTTGAGGGCCTGGGTGCAGGCCATATACGCTTCATGTGCCGTCAATTATCTGCTTGTTATTAACTGTTGTCCCTCCATGTAAAATCTGTCTGAGAATTTGGCTAACATCTCTTTGGGATTGAATGATATGTGCATGAAGGCATCATTTTTCACCTCCAGGCTAAGATCACCACCAAACTTGTCAATCAGGAGCTGTTTCATGTCTTCCCAGGTCTTTATGGTGGGCAGCTCTGGCACGACTACTTCTTGACAAGTCGGGTGTAGACAGGTTAGAATGTGTTTCTTCTTAACCTCATCTTATGCTTGTCTCATGGCAGTCTCATAAATAGTTAAGAAAGCTGCAATTGTTGAGGTTTTGGGATCAAAGACTTGTTTAAAAGTAGGCTTGAAGTGTGCCTCAGGAGCTGGACCACCATTGCTGCTATCGAGTACATTTATGCGCGGGGAGAACTCAGCCTCAGATTTGGAGGGGGTTGTCTAGCCCATAGTTGTCAAACACTTTCTTCAAGGGTTGTCAGAGTCTCGGTAGTTCTGGAACCTGTAGTGTTGGCTTGAGCAGTCTGTTGTTCAGTAACATCTAGGTGTTGTCCTTGGGTAGTGACAACAGTGGAAAGCTCAGCCAGCTGTGAAGTAAGGAATGGCCCCACTGATAGGCAGGGGGCAAATCTGTTGTTTACCGAATCTATCAGCTCACTCATCTCCTGTATGTCTCTGTCCAACTCAGTCTGATCTTGTTTCAAGTGATCCACCTCATTTGCTAGGGCAATCAACTCCCTAGCGCAGTGGATTTGAGGAGCCCCGCCAAACCAGGACAACATCCATCTTCCTCGTTAACCCCGAGTGAGCTAGCAGCGGCCGTCACTACCTCACGTAACACAGCAACTTCTTGCTGCAGTTCAGCGGCCTGAGCAGTCAGCGCAAGAACCTGGGGGTCAGGTTGAGGCGTTTCAGTAGGACGTCCTTGGCTACAAGTGGAAGCGCGTAATTCTTGGATGGCCTCCCAGATCCTCTGCTCTCTGTCCACCAGATCATCAGCAGGAGGAGAAGGCAGGACATCAGGATTGGGAGTAGACAGCTCATTTACTTGACTCTGAAGTTTGGCTATAGCAGCAGCAGTGGTAGCTCTCTCTTGATCAAATTCTGCACTTAGTTCATTTAGACCTTGGGCAGCAAGGTCAGCTACTTGTTGCAATTGCTCTAAGGAATAGGCACTGAATGCATTGAGCTGTTGCACTAGGCGTTCAAAGTTAGTGAGATAAGCATTTAGGGTGGAGTCTACTTGAGTTTGCCAGGGTTGTTCTAACTGGTGAAACTCATGTAGCTGCTCCCTAACATACTCAGGAATGGACTGGCGCATTTGGTTGATGGAATTGATTAAAAGTGTTTGAGAGGTGACCAAATCACGCTGATTGTCAGATACCAGGGAGAACAGGGAATGAATACATTGTTGATAGGCAGCAAACTGTTCCCAATGATGGGTAACAGCTGCTTGTAGAGACAAGATCTATTGAACATGGAGTCCCAACACCATCTGGTGGTGGGCCAAGGCAGGCTGTACAAAGGATGATAGCAGGTGATCAGCAGAGCCAGCCGCTGAGAGGAGATGTTGTGGAAACTAAGGGGCCACAATTAACTCATAGTATTCGGCATGGATAAACTGTAACTGAAGGCAAGGGATGGCTCCTTCACGGACTATCCCAAGGGCTACTGACATGACTTGTTCTAAGTCAGGGGTACCCATAGGGTAAGCAACTAGGTGGGGACCATTCCCAAGGTTCAGTACAGTAGGGACAATAGGTGGGTTGGCGATGTTTTCCTCAATAGGAGGGCTGGTAATTTCAGGCGAGGTTGACTCCCAAATAGGCGGAGACGAGGGACCTGAAAACGTAGATGCAAAAGGGATAACCAAGGGGCTTAC
Source organism: Entomophthora muscae (assembly GCA_014839935.2). Taxonomy (NCBI): domain Eukaryota; kingdom Fungi; phylum Entomophthoromycota; class Entomophthoromycetes; order Entomophthorales; family Entomophthoraceae; genus Entomophthora; species Entomophthora muscae. The sequence goes on along the minus strand of QTSX02007151.1, from coordinate 141,071 downwards.
AGTCCCTGTAGTGACCACCATTTTTGTTGTGTTCTGAGGCGCGGCACAGACACACAACGGGAAATCCTAACCTTAGGATTGGATTCGTACTAAGTCTCAGTTAGATGACAGGGAAGGCAATTGTGTTTACCTTGTGGCCCTGGATGAATAATCTCTGCTAGGCGTGGCTAGAGAGAGGCGCGGAAGTACAGAAGACACAAAGACAAAAATGTGAATAGAACTTAATTTTATTGGTAAATTAGGAAATGGATTATATAGTGGTTAGGAATACCACAAAACACTACCAGGGCGGTAGGATCACTTGCCACAAGCATGAGTGGGGTGAGTGAGTTGCGCAGAGTCAGGAAACCAAACAATCATATTTCCTGATGTAAAAACCAGTTCATTTCAAGAGTCAAAAGCAAAAGCAAGAGATTTGTCTTCAAAATGGCCCACCAAAGCCAAAATCAAAACATGGTGAATGCCGTTATTTGCGACATGGGATGCCTGTTCTTCACTCACCATTAATGAAGGATTACTGCAGGCTGCTGGAATGTCCTACAAGATATTGCCAGCAACTTCCAAAAATACAATACATCTTTTATATAAGATGCTTGTTGAAAGCATCTGGAGGACTGGTTTTTTACATCCCCTTGATTTTTACGGCCTCAATTAAGACAACCTTTTCAGTAAAATATTAAGTTGTTAATGCCTCTCAATCTTCACACTCTAAGCAATTTCCAAGTGCATGTCCCCCATTGATGATAACTCTTTTGAGGCTTCTGGTGCAAGCCAAGTTTCAACACCAGGGCTTGAAACTAAATGTTTCATTTTGAGAGCCAGTTGTGCAGTGTTGAAGCTTGTCCTTAGAATTAAGAAATGTCCCAAATTAGGTTGTTTGTGCTGATCTAAATTAATTTGCACCTAATTTTATATTTTCTGGAATTCTTGGTGTAATATTTGTGTCTTCTTGCTCTATATTTCCTGTGTACCCATCTGACAATTTGATTGGGGAATCAATCATTTCAGTGTTAATCCTGACAATACCCAAATCAAATGGTCTCAGACAAGCTCATCCCAGGTGATCCTGAGGGAGCTGAGAGTCCAGTTACTGAGTATAGGAATCCTACTCCTCCTTGATAGTTGAAATGATATTTTCTAATAAATATTGTAATGAATATTTGGTTCAGTCAATTTATACCTTGTTCTATAGTATTGATATTCTAGCTCAAATATCACCTTCAACTACTATCTATAGAAGAAGAACCTCCCTGCTCAAGCCCTGTTACTAACTGTCAGAAAACAGTGACTAAGGTATTTATCATCCACCAAGATGACATCCTAAGTATTCTAATATTAGCAAAGTACAGGAGAACCTGTGAATTTGGTGTACCCCATGGCCCAGAATAATTTGTTATAGTCATCAGAAGTAAGAAGTCTGATAGTGTCAGGATCACTCCTGACATAGCTCTGAATGAGTATCAAAGCGAAAAACAAGCACAGTCTAGTGCAAAAGGGGAAGAATTGCAAAATTCCTGACTGAGATGCCATTGCTTCATTAAGCATGACATCATGGTTGCATAAATGTCGTAATTCATGCAATCGTATCTCAGCTCTGTATCAACAAATGCCAATGCTCAAACCCGCATTCAAGAGCTCTTGACAGCGCCTACAATTTATCTTAATGAATTAAGTCAGGTCAAAAAGGCCAATTGAGAGCTAAATCAAGCAAAAGCAATCCCCCCTACATGAACTCCTGTTGCATGAAATGATGTCATTCATGCAAGTGTATCTCAGCAAATACAAAAGCAAAATGATTGATCAACCACTCATTTTAAAGCTCTTTGTATTTTTAGTATCATTTAATAATGAATAAGTACCCGTTAATAGTCCACCTTGCGCGTAAAACCAATTGGAATGCAAAACCTTGGGAGGAACCAATCAGATAAGTCCCAGAATTAGGGGATAAAAATAAAAGCAGGCCATGCACTCCTTGAACAATTCAGGAATAAAATCCAAACCTTGGCCATCAATCCTGGCACCAACCAATGGGGATCTGGGACCCAGACCACATAGTTTGTGCCAGACTCTTGCCAAACCTTACTATCCAGTCTAAAATTAGACCTTGAGGAAGACTTAGGCCCATTTTCCCTACTAATAGTAAGCCATTGGCTACAACCAAGAATTGAAAATCCAGACCCAGATAGTAGAAGAACAAAGATTTGACTATATTCCAAATGCCTGGTTTCAATCTTCATCACCCAGTCTTTTGAGATTCTCCATTCCCTGCTTTCACTCCCACTTGCAAAACTTTGCACAGTGGGAGATACTATAAATAAACACTCTTTGAATATCTGATAGCTAAGCTATCTATTTTTCTCCTTATTTATATAAAGTAAGTTCTTCTGTGTCTATAAAGCTGGTCTTTACAGATAGGGCCTGCAGCCTGGGGACAATGGGAAGTTCTTCCTACTTCTAGATGTAGGTTCTTGGTTGGGTCTCTATATTTTGCTATAAGAATTCATACTTTATGAAAACAGTGCTATCTTTTGCTCTACACTAATAAGGTTTAAATTGGAGGAAGGGATTTGAAAGAATGGATTACGCTTCATAGCAAGTCCAAAAGGAACAGGATAAAAAAACCAGTCAATATTCATAAGGACTAACATAGAGGCTGGCCCAGCTGCCTGCATTATTTCCTAAGTTAACTGACAACACCAAGATAGATACTGAATTAGTATTAGGGCAGCACATGTCAGGATTGCAATTCTTCCTCTCTGGAAACCCAGGCCCGGGAGCAGGAATTGAACCCCGACCCTGGACCCCCGGGCCTGTGGACTGCAGGACTGCCCGCCCGCGCCTTTCTGGGATTGAGCCCCCACAAGCTGATACCAAGAATGTTGGCCCATGCAGTGAAATAAGCCAAAACAAGGAACTTATTGCACCAAATGAAAGACTAATCACAGTGCCTAATGGAGGTACTGATTTGGCATCTATTAGCTTCATGAACTTGAAGTCTACACCAGCAACCAATCAGGAGCTGACCCAGGAAAGAGGCACAGGCACGCGGCCTGGTCCCATGACCATGACACTAAAGCAAGATAATCAGATAGCTAAATTGAGATTCTTGACCAATGAAAGAACTCCCGGGCCAAGTGCCATTTTGCTGCCTTTGGACCCAAGCATCCAGTTCCCCCGGCCCTGCCTTTCCCAATGCCCTGATGAGCCCCCCATGGAAAATGTTAAGTTTGGAGGTGGGGTACTATATAGACCAAAGGACCCTGTGCTCCAAACTTATTGCCATTTTTGAATAAAGATTATGTTATTCTGGCTCACACAGATATTGACTTATTTTGTATTTGCTGTCTACCAATTCAGTTTGAGATCTCCTGGCCCACCCCACCACCCGCTGTTTTCTGTCCTCCTGGTGTACCCTTTGGACCCGTCCATTTTACTGACTACCCTCTGAAATCTGAATACAAGGAATACACCTCAGAAAAGATACTTGAACTTGATCCTTTGGCCCGCATACAATATGCAATTAGTTACAACCGACAAGGCCTGTGGATATTTTCAACACCCAAGTTGTTCAGAGGGAAATTCAACTATCTCCCTGCTTATGACCTGCCCATGGAACCGCCCGTGACCCCAAAACCCATGCCTGCTTCCTCACCCAACCTCCCAACCGACTATTCTGGCAAGCTGCTTAGGATTGCATACATCACCCTCACAGGGGTGATTGACACTATAATCCTGGCTGCTGGCCTGTGGTCCTGGGTTTAAAAGTCCGCCTCCTACCTTTTAAAGTTAGCTCCCCTCTTGTGGTGGGCATTGCCTGCAAAAAACCCGGCCCAAGTTATCCCTGAAAATGATGAGCTGGCCGCTCAAGTCTGGATCCCTGACAGCGCAGCAGGGGCCCAACCTTGACAGTTAATTTTGGGAAAGAAGCTTACTTGATAGCTTTCATAGCATGGGTGTTCTTCTTGACACACTGTACAACTAAACCCCTTAATTAAGAAGAGTCAGTAGTCTACCTGGGCCACTACTCAGGGCTAGCCAGCCAGCATATGTCTGCTAGTTGGTGGAGATGATTGTTTCAATCTAATCAGAGTTACTCTAATACAATAGTCTCCTAGGCCTTTTATCTTAGAGTGATTAATCTGACAGCCTAATCTGCAGTGGATTCTTTTATGTGTTATTCAGGTGACAGTTTGTATGATGGCCCTTCTGCTCTAGGTTATAAATAAAGTTTATAATAGTAATTATTATGATATTCATATTCAGGTGCCTGTTGAGGTGAACTAATCAATTGCACAATGTCTGCATGTTTCATTATTTGATTAAAAACATGGGTTTGCTTAATTAAGGATTTGATTTGATTATTGTAATGGTGGAGTTGCTGCTAAATTTGGAAGTGTTCACAAAATGAGGTATAAAATACCAAATGCTCAAAGAATTGAGAATGAGTAAAAATTGTAAAGTTGAAATTTGTGGCAAAAATCTCCAAGCAAAGGCATTGGTAAAGTGCAGCCTAAGAAAACTAAAACAGACAACAACAAAATTAGAGATTGGGAAATGGTCACTGGATTTTGCAAGTAGAGAATCTTGCAAACCAGTTCAACAATTCCCCCAATTTTGAGATCAGGAGCGTCAAAGAACAGAGCAGAGGCTGAAGACACCACAAAATTGATGCTACAGCCAGCAAGATATCTCACAGGCATGTATGCGAGGAGAAACTTCATATTCTGTAAAATCTGTAAAACTTAAAGCTGTAAAACTAGTGGTAAGTTATAATGTTTATTGAACTACTGCAGTAGTTCTGGTAAATTTTCAAGTGATATTGGGTTTTGGAATAATGCTGATGTGGCAGGGGGGAATTTTTGTCACCAGCCTCCAGGATTGACCTAAAATTTTGTGATGTAATAAATTGATTTTTGGGCCAAAAAAACCAAATTACTTGATTTTTGGGTTTTTGAGCCTTAAACGGCAGCTTTTTGGGTCCTGTTTGAAGGTGCACCTGCTTGGCTACCACACACTTCCTGTCAATTGCTTGATTAAGGTCAGTGTAAGTCTTTATTGGTGTTTTCTGACTGGCAGCTCCTTTTTGTTGGGTTTTCCTGGAGCAATTGATGCCAACCAAGATGTTTTTATCCATGACAGTTATTGATCCATTGATCTTGCGGCCTGGCCACCCACACTTTTTGTTAAAACCATTCTTAGCCCGCATAGCTATGCACCCAAAATTATTGGTTGGATCTATTAATTGGTTGCTATCCCAAAATCTTGACACTACCTCATAAGAACTAGTAACAGCTACTTCCTGTATATCAAATTACTGCTCACTGACATTCTCTTGGATAGATACAAAGGTCATTACTTATGGGTGCTGCGCAACAGCCAACACTTTATTTCCCAACCAGCTTTTATGAAAGTGAGCCAAACCCAGACTGGTTTATTCTCATGTTGCCTCCTATCCTACCATTGAGTCCATAGGTGGGGAGCCCTACCACCTATGAAGGCTCTTCACCCTGGTTCTTCCTGGTTAATTTAGCTTATTCTACCTGACTCTTCCAGGACTAATTGATTTCTTGACTCCCACCTAAGTAAATGAATATTTCTAGACCAAGAAATTCTTATATTATAAAGTTGGGACCAGTCCTTTACCTGGCCCTGCTATTCAAATGATCCTCAGTTGGCCCATCAACTGGCAGAACATAAGAATGGTGGGCAGTTTCTGGCATTGGGCTTTGATTTATGCTCAAAATTCTAAGCACATATAAGTCAGAAATTTGAGATAGGTTTCTAGATGGGGTATTTCTGGATAGTTTTTTCTAGATGATGGGTTTTTAGATCAGGTATACCACCAACTGTGATAGAATGTGTGGATACTTCAGATAATTTTGATCACAGTAATACTAAATTTGATTATCTTGGCTGTCTAGAGACCAATAAATCTAATACAATTCTGCAATGAAGCTTATAATAAGTTTAAGGACCACATCTTAACATAACTTAATTCACATTAAGCTACACTTTAAAAAATTAAAAGCATTATATTTCTATAATTGTTGAATCAATTTTGATTTATAAAAGATCATTTGGAGCTACAGAGAAGCTTTATTTTAATAAAATTAATTATTTAATTACTTTATATAACTTCTTTATATCTTTTTAATTATGCTAAAATTAAAAATATTCCAAATATGTATATATCCAATTTCAAGTCTAAGCTTTGGATATGCATCTATAGATAATAATATTTAGCCCAATGTAAGAAATAAGCCCATTTAAATATTTGACACATTTTTAAATTAAATAGGTTGCTTGCAAGCTTTGTCAAAAAGTTAAATAAAATATGCTGAAGTGAAAGATTAAATTCATATTTATATACCTGCCCTTGGACAGGCCAACCACCTAGTTCTGTATAATTAAGAAACTGAAGTTTAGACCAAATCTTCGATTTGCATTCGTTGTTTGTACCTAAAATCTAAACAGTTCCCACTTTACACATCCAAACCCAGATATCCAGACAGAGTCACTTTATTAAGGTTTAACCCTGCAAAAAAAGTTATTGTTTTCGAATTGATAAAGCCTGTTGAAATGAATGAAAAATTTGCTATTCTTGATCGCCTTTCATTTGTTCTTAAATCAGAGCTTGTAAGTATTTTCATGTTTTTAGTTATTTTTAATTTTTCTAATTTACTTTGAATATTTTAAATCGTATTAATCTTTTCTAAAGTTTTGGGGTATTTTTAAAAATGGGCTAGCTGCTTGAAGCTCCTTGTCACAACCGTACCCATTTATAACCCATTAATTTGTTTGAATTCTACTTTAAACCTAATTCTTGTATTCTTTAAGAAAGGTTTTACATTAGCAATTGGTGGAGAGAAAGCTTCAAAGTCATCAAAGTTTTTTGGCTATTATTTTGACTCAGAATTTGGCTCAGCACTTATCTGTCGCTATGCATGAAATTGAATACACAGTGTTCATTTCAACCTTGGCATTCACTTGTTAAGTTTTTGATAAGGTTGATATTACTGGCTTTTTTCCAGAGATTGTGATGCTACCTTTGGATCTATTCTTTCTTGAGAACTATTCAACTCGTAATTTATTGCCTTTTATACTCTAACAATAAATATATTTTCTTCAATTTAACTGCTCATACTAACCAAGTTTTATTAATATAGGAGTTCGCGATTCCTGTAGCAGCTATCAAGGTGCTAACTGAAGCTATTGATCAGGATAATGGTAACATATTTTATATCTCGAATGTGTTAATTCTTTCATCCCTCCTAAACTCGATTGATTTATGTATTTTGTTTTGAATTCAATTAATTTGCTTGTAGCTTCTACCATGTCAGAGCTGATGGCAACTCTTGATGAAGCCATTAAAAAACTCAAAAGCGCCCCATTCTGTTCACCTGTCCCTATAGCGGCAGGCTGCGATCTCTTTCAGCGGTTTGTGACTCGTTCCTCTCCCGACTTTACCGATTTTTCTGCCTTTAAATCTCATATCATTACTCGTGGACAGCAATTTGTCTCTAAAGCAGGAAGCTGCAGATCCCTTATCTCCAACCTTGCTGTTCAATTTATACAGGATAACAAAGTATGTACATGCCTCAGTGACATCAAATACATCCACTAATCTGTGCTAATGCAGGTCGTTCTAATTCATTCTTTCAGTCGCGTAGTCATGTCTGCGCTGCAACTTGCGCTTACCCTAAATAAGCAATTCCGTGTCTATGTTACAGAATCTAGACCATCTTCTTCGGGGTAGCTTTATTGTTTTCGCTTTGGCTAACCAAATGGCTAGCTTACAGGCTGTCAAGACTCTCCAAGATAGCGGCGTCCATGCTACGCTTATTATGGATGGTGCAGTTGGATATATCATGGATCAAGTCGATTTAGTCCTTGTTGGCGCTGAAGGTGTCGTAGAGAACGGGGGTCTTATCAACCAAGTAAGCAGATCCCTTCTCTTATTTTCTTATATTAGATTGGAACCTATCAAATTGCTATGATTGCCAAGGCGTGTAATGTTCCACTTTATTGTCTGGCGGAAAGGTAAAATAACATACTTACCTATAGAGATTTATTCAGTCATTTTTTTATCAAAACTAGTCTGTTCACGCTATTTCATGAATGCTAACTTCTAAAGTTTTAAATTTGTACGCTTGTTTCCTCTCAACCAAAAGGATCTTCCTATCAACACCCCATTGATAATGCCTTATATTTCCATCCCTGACATTAAGGGTAGTCCACAAACGCACACCCTGCCTGATAAAGAACAGCTGTGTTCTTCACTAATGGTAGGATGGCTTGTAAGCTGAGTTAACATCTAATAGGTTGAAAATCCTTCCCTTGATTACACTCCCCCTAATTATATCACACTTCTTGTGACTGATTTGGGAGTTTTAACACCATCTGGGGTGTCTGATGAGCTTGTCAAACTTTACTTTTAATACCATTAGTAAGTAGTCATAATAGAATAAAACATTTTTTGAATGGCGTAAGTAGACTAAGCATAAGAGTTTTAAAGAAGCACTAATCTGTCCAATTTATAGACCCACCATTCACATAGTTAAGCAGCATGCCCAAACTTGGATTGCAATAATTGGGTTGAGTTTACCAACACCAGTGGTATAGGTAAACTTTGGAAACAATCAAATTTAATAGATTATGTTTTCTAAAAAATAAGAAGAGCCAGATAACTTTTTGATGAGTTTCACATTGTAAGATAGTGATGGCATCTCATGCCTTGGCTGGATAATTTATTTGGAAGTTGTATATTAGATTTGTGTTTTATTTGATCTTATCTGAATTAAGTGCACAGCTTTCCTGGTAATTCTTCTTGGCTTTGACAAATTATTTAGGCCAATATGAATTTATTAAGGATGTTGTTTTATAGCACTTTGATTTTTTTAGTAAAATGAAAATAAGTTGAACGTTTGGTTGAAATTCAAACTTTTTAATTAATTTAACCATTTGGTATTGTATATATTCATAAAATATGGAAGCAACATGCATAGTTAATGATATGCTAAAATTTCTCTAGTTTTTTTTACAAAATCCATCCCCAAAAATTGTGCCAGAAAGACAGCTTCACAAGAAGAAAACTTCATGTACCTAAATAGAATAATTTATTGTATAGTAGTTTTCAAACCTGTTGAGATAAACAAAAAATCTCAGTCTAAAAGTGAAATCAAGGTGGATCTAAATCTATTGTAATTTAATATAAATTCTTTGATTTTTTATTTCTTCTTTAGACTGAGATTTCTTGTTTATCTCAACAGGTTTGAAAACTACTGTACAGAGAAAATGGTTATAGTTGTAAGATATATAAAAAACTTTAAAAAAACCAGTACAAATTGAGGACTTATCCAAGCAAATATTGTAAAGCATACCATCTTAAAATGGCATCTTTATTTACACTATCTCAAAAAGATTGAGGTGTTTTCCCACCAGAGATTTCAGGTGCAAAAAATACAAAGCTATTAAATAGCTTTTTTCTTCTTATACTTCTATATTAATGCCAGCTTAATTTTAAATAATGTGGAGTTTGTCATCTCATGCCTAATTAGAAAAAATAATTTGGCAGAGTTAACCAGGCAAGCTATAGGTTGAAAGGAATGTTAATACAAGGGAAGAATAATCCAATAAAAAATGATTTTATCTTTTGAACTAAAATTATTGCAGCTTAATTGTAGTAATACTTTAGAATCAAGTACAAATGGGGAAAGTTGGCTAAAGCTAACGCAGAACTGAAGTATTGATTAGACTGGAATAATGATGAATGCTGACAAAATATTAAGTTAGAGGGTTCAAATCTACCTTCTTGATAGGATTTTTGTGACAGAAATTACTGGGTAGTATGAAAAAGTCTCCAGGTGGTGAGGAATAACCACCCAAATCCACAAGGAGTTCATGATTAGCCACCACTGAAGCTTCAAATACTGTTTAGTGAAATTTTCAAAAGATACACTAGGATTTAATAAGATAATTAAACCCAACCAAAGTAGTTCTAGATAGATAGCCTGTGACAAGATTAAAGAATCTTCAGAATAGAACTTGGGGCATTGAGAGGTGGTAACAGTCTCAGTTTTGGATTCCAGAGCAAAGACTCCAAGATTGGCAGGCATTGGTGTAACATTGAGCAATAAAGACAAAGTAGAGCCCAAAGCAGGACCTCATCTTCCTGTTACAATTTGATTTAAGATCAAGTTGTAAGGAACGTAGCATAAAAGACACTCTATGTCAGGGCTCAGAATGCCCTGGACAACGAGCTGGCCTTCTTAGAGGCCAAACAACCCACAGCCCGGAGATCTTTACCAATTGTCTCCCAGAGCAAAAATAAACCTCTTTTAATTAACAAATGGCCTGGGATTTAAGAGGCATGCGTGCCTCAAATCCCTGGCTTCAATTCTACTAATGAATTCAGCCCACTTAATTATCAGGAAATGATACATTGGGAGCGTGATTGTTTGATCATGTTACGGAAGTAACAAGTTTAAATCCTGCTACGGGGTTCAAACCCACTCCCAGCCACCAGGCGGGAGAGCGGATAGCAGGAGCTTGCCTGCACCTGGGTTTGCTTTAAAAAGCAAATATTCAGGTGCTGGAACCACTCCTGCTCTGGCAGTAGCTTTGGGGCCCAGAATGGGCCCCAAAAGCTATGCCCAAGCCTTGGTGGGTTTGGCTGGGCCTGGGCAAGCTAAATTTGCTGCCCAGAACTCCCAGTTCAATCTCACTCTACATTTGGTAATTTGAAGTTTCCAGTTGGGAACCCCTTTTTTAATCGAGTTCATTTTCCTCAGGAATGCCTGTCAAGCCAGTCCCAAAATGACAATCAAATTGTAAAAGACCCCATGATCCCTGCAGCCAAACCTACCTGAACCAATGTCCAGTCAGGCCAAGATGGGCCCCCAAAAAGCCAAACAACTGTTCCTGAAGACCCCAAAAATGACCATGAAACAGCCAACCAAACAGCAGAACCTGAAATGCCAAGCCATTTCACACAGATAGCACCAGAAAAATGCCCAGAGGCGCTTGCATGTGAGTAAGTATATAAGTCAGAAGCACCCAAAAAGTTCTGTATTGTCATCCTTACCAAATAAAGTTGTTATGAATCTTTGGTTTGCCCATCTGATTCCTTACCTATTTTTGATACTCTTCCATCTGCAATCATCAAAGCACCACCACCTATTCTCAGGAATTGATAGCCAAGCAACAGCTGACAAAACTGAAGCCTTTGACTACTACTGTCCACCCAACACACTATTTGGCCCTGTGCATTTCACTGAGTATCCCCCAAATCCTGACCACAAACCCTGGACCTCGGAAGACTTGCAGTGGTACACCTGCCCAAACGCACCCAAGGAACCTTACCAAATTGTCTGTGACGGCAGAGAAATCACTATATACCCTTTGATCTTCAACATAAAATACAACAACCCTGCTGCCTACTTGATCCCAATGAAACCACTCCCAACACCCAAACTGATCATCTCAACCCCACTTTTGACACTGCTGGCCAGAGTAGTCAATTCCTGAGAGTGTTATACCTGGCTGTCAGGGTCTGCCCTGACAAGTATCAAATTCAGATGTGATGTGACAATGACAATGAATCAATGTTAACTCCGCAAATACTGAATGGATAAAGAGGTTTAACTATTTATTAGAAAGCTGCAGACAATTCAAGCCACTTTACTTATTGGATACATTGAGCATAAGAATCCCGTTTGCGTGCTAAAGAGCTTGCCAAAGAAATTCATGCATTGCCCTTATTGATATCATGCATAATTTCAGAGGTCAAATAACAAGCTGCAATTATGAGTATAGCTTATGAGTCCCATACCCAAGTCTAGACCAGAGCCTGGGAACCAGAAATTGTGATTAGCCTAAATGGTCCAAGTCCACCAATCTGCATAAAAAGATTAGCTGCATGAACAACGTCATTCATGCAGCATATCTCAGCAATTACCAAACATAAATTGATGATAAAACCCGCGTTTAAAAGCTCTAGATCTGCCTGACAACTTTTTTATGTGATCAAAGCCTGTCAATGCACCAGTTTATGCGATAAATCGAGTTCAATAGTGATGGCAAAAGTGACCCCAGTTAGACAAAAATATATATTGCTTCCTAAAGCTTGCATTGGAAGTGTTATAAAATGAGCGCCATGAAATGAAGAAAGGACGCCAGCATCAACCAATACATCCTAGTTAGTCCTAGTTAGTCCTTCCTATATTTACATCTCCTTCCCTTCCCTTTCCCCTTTCCCTTCTCATTCCAGCTGTCTTCCCATGAGTATTAAATAAAGAACTGTCTCAACCAACCTGTTTGACTTAGAATGAAAGCCATAGCTCTAGACTGCTCTTCTCTGCCATGCCTATCTGAGTAGAGTTGCCTGGGCCATGACACTGGCACTTGCAGGATTGCTTGATTCTGCCTTACCAGTAGTTGGACCCTGGGCTGTGGCTGGGAAGGCCCTTTTCTACCTGTTAAAGTTAGGTCTCATCATCTGGTGGGCCATGCCGGTACCTACCTCTACTACTCCCTCACCTGCAGGAGCATTGCGGTACTCCTGGTATCCTGACAGATTGCGCTATTGGGTGCTTGATTGCTTGTGGGTTCTATAAATAGTTGTGGCACAAAAGGCTGCGTTTTCACTAGTAAGTATAAGTAGTGAGGAGGAAAATTCCTCCTCACTGTTTACATCTTAAAATAAACAACTTATATGCCCAGGACCCATTATTTTCTTGGGGTAATTATCTATTTTTGCTCTAATATAATTATTCTGTTTGCATCTATTTGTGAATCTACTACACATTATAAACACACCTACCCATATTCTCCTGGTTCAGCTTCCATCACTTTGGTCAAACCACCTAGAGTTCTTGACTTGGAGTTCTTCTATTCCCATCACCTGTATCTTCCTTCTGGCCACCCAAGAGTAACTTTCCTGCCTAGCATGAAGGAGATTTCTATTACTCCCCCTCCATCTAACATGCCTTCTGCTCAGGATTTCATTAAGTTAGAGTTTGTCTATATCAAATTATTAGGGCTTGCCAACCAGGACGTTCCCCATACTGGGAGTTGGTGTCCCCTAGCTACTGCAGTAAACTACCTGGTTAGAATCACACCTATTGTGTAAATGGTCTTCCAGGCCCGGCCTGCCTCCCCTGTGAGAGTCCAGCTGGACTCTGGCATGGGCTGTGACACACTACAGGATGCATTTTAAAATATGTTAACCAGGAGATAATTTAAGTTTATTGAGTATAATTTTTAAGGAGGACTCAACTCTTAAGAGTTGAAAAGTGGAAAAATTTCTGATATGTACCAAAATAATTGACTCAGCAATACCACCTGAATTCATGGCTTCTATTCTGTCTTATTGTTCCAAAGAGTATCTTGTCCAGCATGCAAATCACTCTTGTGTGATTAATTTTTGATGAGCATTCTGATAAATGATGTTGTATTGGGTGACCCTCAGATTATGTCTATTGATCAGTGTCAGTTTAGCAGGGATAACCAGATCCTGCTGATTAACTGGAGCTGTTGTGACTCATTTCCAATCAACATTTTGATTCAAGGCCATTAACTCTGTTAACTTTGTAAGTGGTTTCCCAGATTTTATAGTTTTTTAACTAGGACAGTTTATGCCAGGCATTATAGAAACTACTGTGACAATAAGAGCCAACAAGAAAGTTAAATAGATACAACTGTATTATCAGACTTTTCTGGGGTTTTTCATGCAGAAGACAGGCTTCTGCACTAATGGGTTAATTTCAAGGCACTTGTTACCCAGTAACACATTTTGAGGGTCTGGATGTACAAGCATTCTGGCTACTTCCAACCTACTTAACATCCAGCCATTGCTCAATTTAGTCACCTTTCAATATACCGTTTGACATACCGAGAATGGTAACCAAGCAATATCACCTGACTGTCCAAGTATCCAGTGGCTCAAATCCATCTAGCACATGACCAACCCCTAGGTTTGATCCAACTAAATCCCCACCACAGCCAAGTCTATATAAGTCTAAAGTATTATCCAATAAAAGATACTTCTCTTCTTTCTTAATTCCATATTTGAAGCTTCCCCAAAAGGCGCTCCTTAACACACATTTTATTGTACTTGCAGGGGTTAAGATTTCAACATGGTTTGATTATGATAAATTGACAAAGTGATTATTCATTTTCAATTTTATGGGAGACTTATTCCTTAGTTTGGAAAAATATGAAGCTGGCTGTAAGAAAGAGGGGCTGCACTAACTAAGCTTGGCTCTCATTCTGGGAGAAGGATCTTCCAGAACACTATTTAGTGAATCAATAGAATGGCCACTTGGAGAGGAGTCTACAAGAATGAAGTAGAAAAAATTTGGGGAGGTAGGTGTTCACTCCCATTAATAGCATGTCATACAACAGCCAGGATGTGCACCCAGGTGCTGAAGTATCCTGAAAAAGGGGAGCCTTGAGTTGAGGTAAATCTGCAAGGGGAGCAGACAAGTTGCCAAGGCCACTACAGGGGGTCACCAAGTGATTTAACAGTAGAGAAAATATGTTCCTTATCTGAGGTAAGAATTTTCACAAGAAACTTCCCAGTTGACAATAGATCATAAGTGTTATAGTAAAAAGACAGATGTAAGGAATTACACACCCTCGCCGTACTTAGAACCATCACTGAAAAGCTGCTAAACTCTTAGAAACTCTAGAAAATTTAAATGTTGTCATAGATAAAAAATGGGTTAAAGCTGGAGTCGCCCAGATACCTCTCCAGATTCTGGATCTGCCCCTGCTCTTGCCAATTAACTACAATAAATTAGTCATGTGTTATTTGTTGCCAAAAGAGTATAGCTGTAATACCCTAGAATGGTGGGCACCACTTGGAGTATGTATGGTAGCAAATTGGAGAACTGGAAACCCGTCAAGGCGGTGATTATGGGATACACCGTCATTAGCCAGCAAAATACTTTGGCGTGTATGTTGAAATGCCTGAAGCTCCCGGCAAAGTAGGTGAGGATGTAGTAAGCCAACATATACATGGCTATGGAGAGTGTCAAATGGGGAGATACCAGAGGCGGCCAGGGTCCAGTGTTTGAAGAGTTAAGTTGGCCAGGGTCGTGGTATGGGTCATAACCTAGTCCTTCTGTAGAGGGGCTGAAGAATTCTGAGCTCTGTTGGTAGCCTCCAATCCCAAGGCAAGCTGTGAGTACAGCTGCAAAGATGAGGTGATTCATCTTCACTGGGTTGGCAGGGGCTTGATCTGTAAGTTTTAACTGTAGTTGAAGTTGAAATTTTCACTTTATTGAGGGTATTAGTCTCAATAATAGCACAAGCTATTACTGAGAGGAGATCCTTTATTTATAGTGGGCCCCCACTTGCAAAGTTTTGCAAATGGGAGTGAAAGCAGGGGACTGGAGTCCCCAAAAGTTTGATCATGGGAATTGGTGTTTGAAGGGATGACCAAACCCTTGTTCCTGGGCAATCTAATGGGGTTTTAGACAGTTCTGCTTGGGACCAATAATTTCCTCTGGATGGGTGGTCAGGTGATGATGACAACTCTTGGTTTTAAACACTTCTATTTTTGGTTTGGGGATGCTAGTTTGGTTGGAGTCTAGGCCTAGCTGATTGTTGCCATCCACCTGGTTCCATTGGCTGTAGGTCATGTTATTTTTATCTTCTGAAGTTAATTTTGGCTTTTCCTCTATATTTTTAGAATTTGGTCTGGTTTTTGAAACATGAATTTGCCCTTCTTCTTGGGCCCAAGAATTATTCCTAAAATTTTCCCTTGTTTCAAGGGACTTTTCTGATTGGCTGGGTGTCATGGTGGGTTTTGGTTGGCTGGGGAGTGGGCCCTGGGACCCAGGTGGGCGACTGGCAGTTGGCTGGGGCCCGGGGAGCAGGCAGGTGGCCTGGGGGCAAGCAGCGGGTCCGCTGGGGGAGGGGGTGGGCAAGCAGGTGGCTAGCAGGGCCCAGGTTGGTGGCTGGGTGGCAGGCGGGAGCCAGGCAAGCGGGTGGGAGGCTGGCAGCGGGTCCGCAGGCGGCGGGCTGGGTACGCGGGTGGCAAGCGGGAGCCTGGCTGGCGGAGGGCTGGCAGGCCTGCTGGTGCCATCCTGGGCGGGCAGGTGGGTGGGTGGCTGGGGGGCTGGCAGAGGGGGGTGGGCGTCTGCGCGGTGGTGGCAAACACCTGCCCAGATGTTAAATTATTCCGGTTTCCATAAAAATCTGTTTTTTCCCAATTTTGATTTTTCTTTTCCCCTGATAGTGGGGGAAATTCCCTATCAAATTTTGCCCCTCCTCTTGGGCATTTCTCTACTTGTTTCCAACATTTTTCCTCAGTCAAAATCTGGTTTATGTCAGGAATATTCCTGACATGTCTGTTTCTCCCTCTGAAGTCTCCTTTATGCCTACCTAACTTCTTAAAGTTAGCTCAAACAGCTGGTCACAAATGATGTTTCCCTTTCTTCACATAGTCAGTTAACCTCTATAGGTTAAACTCTTACTCCAAATCTGCACCTCAATTTACCAAAGCTCAATAAAAAGGCTTGGTTTACCAGTCTCAACAATAAGTTGATATTGTTTGACTTGCACCCCAAAAAGGTACTTGTTAGGTTTTGTGGCTTGTGTTTTCTCTTCCAATTCTTTTATCTTAGTTCAATCTTAGCTCATGATTCCTTTTGATTTTCTTTTTCATCAGCTAGGCAGCTTTTACAGTAACACTCACAATTTAATTGTTGATAGTTTTAATCCTCCTGCTAGTGCAGACCGTTTTTCAGACTTAGAAATTGACTTTTTAACTAAATCATCAGTCATAAAGACTGGTCTCTATTTTATTTTCCTAGGGTTAATAAATTTTCTTAGTCCTTATTTTACTTCATATAAGCTCTTAGGAGCCTTAGTTCAATTACTATTGCAAACTTTGCCTACCTTTCTATATTTGACAAATATTAACATTCTTGGGTTAAAGGCTCTAGTTTACAACAATTTGCCCCAAGCCTTCAGACCTTACACAAATGCTCTCCTGTTCCTCTCAATTCAGCTCAATGCTGCTCAAACAACTGATGATCTGTCTGTTGTACCCTCATTGGGTTTCCCTGAATAGCGCTGCTCACCATCTGACCATAACAATAAGCTTTTCCAGGCAATCCATCCAACAGGTAAAAGAGCTTGGCAGGATCTTCTCCTATCAAAATAGCAGAAGAGGATAAACAAGCCCACATAACTGACAGTGTGGCCCACAGTATGGTTGGGACCTGGAGTATAGCCAGGACAACAAGCTTTACTAGAAAGACCAACCTTTTCAAGATCCCCAAGAAACCTTTAAAGCCCCTGGAAGGTTGGAGGAAGGAATTTGGTCAGGACTCCCAAGACTTGGGTCCCAACCAGCGCTTAGGGAGCTCACACTTGTTTAGGGCCTCTGAGGTCAAGAGAACTTCAGAAAAGCTATCAACTGGCCAAAGACAGCTCCAAAGCTGGCTTTTGCTTTAAGCCAGCAGGGATCAAGATCCAAGCAAGTTTTTGATGAGTCTGTTGGCTTAATATCCAGGTCAAATCCAAAAAGCAAAAGCAGGACAGGTTATTTAAGCTGTGGCTAACTAATATCTAGCTTAGATGCCAGGGGCAAGAAGCTGGGAACCAAAGGAAAAGGAGCAGAGATAAATAAGACTATAAAATCTTCAACAAAGTTTTAGAGGAGAAGGGCACCAAGGACAAGGAATCCAGTGCAGCGTTTTGTAGCTTTGACCTGTAAAATAAGAAAACAGAGACACTTAGAGGGCCTGCTTGCCATTTATGGGGAATTTTTCAGAGCTGAGAGACTATTGTGGGGACAGAGGTGAGGAAAAAACCTGGTTGGTTGCTTGATAAAATTTTCAACCTTGTGCCAGTGGGTTGAAAGTTTTTTTTAATAAATTCCAAAAATTTATCTGATTGGTTGTGGACGTCTAGGTGGGTTGGCAGGGCCAGTACCGTTGATTCAGAGAAGAATGAAGGCAACAATGTGGCAACTAACAATTGGTTGCAGCAGATCAACTTCAAAAGAGGGAAAGCTCAGGCCAACAGGCAATCCAAACTAATTATTGTTTCTTTCACAGTTGGGGAGAGGTTGGAAAAATGGGGCAGGAACTTTTAAGGGGTAAGCCAGAAAAAATCTCTCATCAATTGTGTGGGCCAAATCCTCTAATAAATTCAAGTGTTTAGTGGGATTTTTTTGGGTGGGAGATTTCTTGGTTTGTCAAAGAAAGATGAATATTTCAAGGCTAAAGAGGGAGTAAATTTACACTGACACTGTGATGGCAGTTGATATGGTGTTGGATTGAGCCTAGGGTTGAAGTGGATGAAATCTGCTCTGATTTGGTGTTTGCCTGAATTTGGGCATCCAAATCAGACCTCTTCAGGGATAATGGGATTCTTAACTCGGAAATCCAATTTTTCCTGGAAGATCTGGGTGAGAAAGCTTTCCTTCCTCTAGAATACAGTGCCATTCACTTGCCATCTGGCAGATTTCCCATGAATGAAACCAAGGGTGAGTGGCAAGAATACAGTTGAATCAATAAAGATATAATATTTGGCAAGTAAAAGATTAGATTTTAATCAATGGTACATTTTGAAACTTCATATATTTTTTTATTTTAGAAATTATAGTGCTATAAATCTCATTCTAACCATCTATAATATAAGATCTGAAACAGATCATCTACCAGTAGATAAAGCAAGGCCCCAGTGTCATAAAGGTTGGGCAGGCTCCAAGTTTTTCAGAACTGGAGCCAGATCTGATCTGGTTGGCTGCTTTATTATAAAGAAGAGATAGTGTCGTAACTGTGCTGTTTTAGCAGAGTTACAAGGGGAAAAATATTTAGAGAATTGATAATAATCTTTATTGTGAGATAGTGATTATATAGCTATTGTGAATCAATGGATAGAAGGAACATGATTGGTGATCACACGGCTGGATGAAAGAGGGGGTGGCTTGATCCTGCTAATGAGTCAAGCGCCAAATTGAGGTATCCACCCTGATGGATCATCATTTTTTCATGTTAATTTATTTGGTAATCCAAGTTGACTTCCGGGTCTGGCTTCAAGTGGTCAGGTAATTGGATTGCGGGTCACAAACCTGCTTGGTTAGAACCTTGCTGGCGGGTTGAGCCTGCGGTTTTGACACACACACCCCCGGCTGAAAGTCAGCCTCCTCAGGAGGCAGGTTGTTGGGGAGGTTGTCAGGAGCCCGGGCGCCATATTGAACCAGTTGTTGTTTGGTGGCAGGCAGGGCAGTTTCTTGTTGCTTTTGTCTCACTTTGCAAGGTCGTAGGCAGTTGTGATGTAGCGTCTTGTCTTGCTTGCGTTTCCCGAGCCCTTGCACGAGGTAAGTGTTATTGTTGTTTACCTTTAGGATTATTGCTGGCCCTACTTTTTTGGGTTGTAGTTTGCTCTTGTGACATTCATGACCCAGACTTTGTCCCCAACTTCATGTCTTTGATGGATGGGAATGAAGGTCTTTTGTAAGTGTTCTTTTTCTTTGGCTGCTTGTTTGCTGTTGGCCTCTATTACTTGAGGATCAGAACAAGGGGGGACTTGACTTGGGATTTCCAGTTTGGGTCCTGTCAATGCTTGAATGATACTAGGCTGTGTGCTGTATACCAGTTCAAACGGGCTTTTTCCTGTGGATCTGTTCACTCGGGTCCGGAACACAAGTAACACAGTCAGTAGCTGCTTATACCAGTCTTCAGGTCTCCCAGCAGTGAGTTTGGCTAGGGCTTGCACAAGGCTACCATTAAGCCGCTCTACGCGTCCATTGGCCTGTGGATGATATGGTGTAGTGACAGTGTGTTTGACCCCATTTTTGGCGAGGTACATGTTGGTGTTTTTGGAGGTCAATTCTTTGCCCCCGTCAGTTATCAGGAGTTCTGGCTTTCCAAACTTACTGATTATTTTCTTGCCAATGAATTGTCAGACGTTGTTACTGGTGTGTGTTTTCACCGCTTGGGCTACTGGCCACCTTGTTGCAAAATTGATGGCTGTGATGATGTATTTTTTGTTGTTGTGCTTTCCTGGCATGGGGCCCACAATGTCCAGAGCCCATACCTTGAACAGTAGTTGGGTTTGAATGGGGAGTACAGACTTAGGCAGGGTTTTGCTTCTGGCAAACTTTTCACAGAGCTCGCACTGTTCTAGCACTTCCTGGACATTGCGGTATAAGTTTGGCCACCAGGCTTTATGTTTTAGGAATTCATATAGATTTTGGCTCTTAGTATGTCTAATATCTCTATGGTAACAAAGAATGGTATTGACTTGTTGATGTGTGGGAATGTAGGGAATGGTTGTGCCATCTGACATCTTTCTGTGAAGAGTCCTGTATATGTCAGCAAAGAGGTGTTCATTCTTGATGACCGTTTCCTTGGTGATATCGGTTGTACCTGCAGGGAACCCTTTGTCTTTTGTACGCAGCACTAAGAGAGGCCAGTCTGGGTCAAGCCCATTCTCTCCCCTAGAAGCACAGATATACAGGTGGGACAGGGTGTCCGCCATGGCAAGTTTGGCCCCAGGCTTATATTGGATGAGCATGTTAAATCTTTCTAAGCTTTCCATCCACCGCGCTTGGCGGCGTGACAAGTTTGCCTGTGTCTTGAAATAGATGAGCGACTTATGATTGGTTAATGCTGTGAATTCTTCCTGCCGTTCCAGGTAACAGTGCCATTTGACTAGGCAGTGTATGACGGCCAGTAGTTCTTTGTCGTGAATAGGGTATCTACACTTGCCATCTGTCAGCTTGCGTGGCTTGTAGGCTACGGGCAGGAAGTCACTGTCACTATTCTTAATTCGCAGAACTCCCATAATGGATGCATCTGAAACGTCGGTTTTCATCTGATATTCTCCATCCTGTTTGGGGTATTGTAAGATGGGAGCTGTCATGAGTTTTTCCTTGAGGCGTCTAAAACAGAGGTCATGTTGGTGGGTCCATACAAACTTGGACTTGGCGCCTGTTATGGCGGACAAGGGGGCAGTCAAGACGCCACAGTCGGGTATGACGCGTCGTACATAGGCCACCATTCCCAAGAAGGTGCATAGTTCTGACTTGTCCTTGGGGGGTGGCATCTTGCAGATGGCTTGTATCTTCTGACTGTTGGGTTTGATGCTGTTCTTTGAGACTATGTGTCCCAAGAAGGATAGTTGCTCCCAGAAGAACTGGCATTTAGAGGGCTTGGCCAGCAGTTTGTGTTGTGCCAGGGTCGCAAAGACTTCCTCCAGGTCCTTGTGATGCTGTTCTACTGAGGGACTGTAGACAATGATATTGTCCAGGTACACAAGGGCGTGTTTGCCTATGTGCGGCACAAACACTTTGTTCATGAAGGTTAAGAAGGTGGAGGGGGCATTGGTCATGCCAAAGTTGAGTACCACACATCCGTAGGAACCGTACTTGGTGCAGAAGGCTGTCTTGGGGATGTCTTCCTCCTTGATACAAATCTGATTGTAACCTGCAGTTAGGTCAATCTTGGAGAAGACGGAGGCTCCTCCCAAGGCGTCAAAGAGATTGTCAATTAGTGGTAAGGGGTAACAATTCTTGATGGTGACTTTGTTCAAGGCACGGTAGTCTGTGACCAGGCATAAGGTACCGTCCTTCTTGGCCACAAAGAATACGGCGGCCCCAAAGGGAGACTGTGAGGGGCAGATAAGTTCTTTTTCCAGTGCTTTCTTGAGATAGGCGTGCAGGGTGTTGTCCTTGTTTGGGGTCAGCCTGTAAATGGGGTGTGCCTTGGGTATGGCCCCCTTGAGTTGGATAGAGTGTTGGATGTGTTTCTCAGGGGATAGCCCAGGTAACGCTTCCTTAAAGATTTCTGGGTGACGGGCCACAATGTTGCAATCTTGCGGCGTGAAGATGTCCTGATGATCCTTGAAGTGTATGATTTCATACTGGCAGGAGTCCCAGTCAATAGCTTTCAGGTTTTCCTTCTCATCCAAGGTCTCCGTGATGCGTACAAAGACATGGTCTCTTAGGAGTTGGTCTACAGAGTCTGGGTAGATTTGGTGGTTGACACCTTCACGCTTGATGGTCAACACTGAGGCCGCCCAGTCCACGTGGGGGTTGTTTTTCCATAACCAGTCTAGTCCCAGTACAATGTCAAACTTAGGGAAGTCAATGATGGGACCTTGGATGGTAGAGTGGAGGTTCTCAAGCATGACAGAGAAGGGAGCAGTTTCTTTTGTCACAGCAATGTGATGTTCATCAGCCAGGACCATGTTTTTAATCCGCAAAGGATTAGTGGCCAGCTTGAATTTATTCACAAAGCTGCTGTTGACTAAGGTTTAATCTGCGCCCAAGTTCAAGAGAGCTGAGCCTGTGTAACTGCAAAAGTGGAAAGGGTAAGACATCAATTTATTGGGATGTCTGGTGATGGTGTATAGCACCGGGTCTTCCGAGGGCACTTGGATCATTGGGCATTGGTCCACGTCCTCAGGTCAGTATTCATTGTTGGGCAAGTCAGGAGTTGCGTGGGGAGAACTTGGCTTGCTTAGTGCTCTCCCCGGGCTTTTCCCTCATCTTGGTTGCCTTGGGTGGCGGTGACACAGAAATGGGTACAATTTGATTGGCTGTTATTTCCATTCCCATTCCCACTCAATCCCGTGGGTTTGTGGTTGTTGTTGTTATCATTACCTCCAGGAGGTGGTTGTGAGGAGCGCCCACCTGAATGTGAGTCCTTGGGTCTCTCCCGTTTTCCTGTCTGTGCCTTGTGCAGAGCGTTGGAGGTTTGTTCCACTTTTTCTGCTTCACAGTACAGGCTTTGTAGGTTGGTAACTTGGTCCAGGTTCACATGTCTCATTACGTGCAACTTGAGAGCATTGTAGTACATGAGGTGTGTTGCTGGAGTGTCAAAGGCCATGTTGGATGGGGCGCGGAGACAGAGTTCCTCGTAGGCGTGGGTGAGTTCTTTAACGGTGCCTGTCTGGGTTAGGCTCTTTACTTGGTGTATGATCATGAGTGCTGTATTCTTAAGCACAAATCTTGCCAAGAAGTCCTGTTTGAAAGTGTCCCAGTTCTTGTCGGTGTGCTCTTTGTGCCACTTGTCGCACCAAGTGCCAGCGTTGTGGGTCAGGCGAATGGAAATCTCCGCGATCCAAAAACGCTGTGGGCACTCCATCTGAGCCAACTTGCTTTGGGCGGACTGAATCCATGCGGCAGCATTGTTGTCGTTGGCCCCCGCAAAGGGTTCCAAGGCGGCGCTGAAAAGTCTTTGTGCTACATAGGCGGGCATGGTGGTTTCGTCAGCTGGTCGCGGCATCGAGGAAGGTGCCTGAAAGAAACCTTGTGCAGACATGGTGTTGAAGGCAGGTAGCGGGATCACCGTGTTTTGGTAGAGGACGAAACCATTAGGTATCACAGTACCAGGAGTATACGGAGTCCAGTCGGGCGGGAGGCCAGACATAATTCCGTCGAGAATTTGTTGGCCGCGGCGTGTGCGGGCAACAGGCAGAATTTTTTCAAGATAAGGTAGGATGGAGAACCTACCTGTGCTACCAATGTTGTAACTGTGCTGTTTTAGCAGAGTTACAAGGGGAAAAATATTTAGAGGATTGATAATAATCTTTATTGTGAGATAGTGATTATATAGCTATTGTGAATCAATGGATAGAAGGAACATGATTGGTGATCACACGGCTGGATGAAAGAGGGGGTGGCTTGATCCTGCTAATGAGTCAAGCGCCAAATCAAGGTATCCACCGTGAAGGATCATCATTTGTTCATGTTAATTGATTTGGTAATCCGAGTTGACTTCCAGGTCTGGCTTTGGGTCACTAGAAAGTTGGATTGCAGATTGCAAACCCGCTTGGTTGGAACCTTGCTGACGGGTCGAGCCTGAGGTTTCAACAATATGATCGGATCCACCATATCCCTAGTTAGGCCATGAGGTTGATCACCCAATAAGCTAAACATAATATGGTAGAGTTTTGTCCTTTGGTAGATTAAGCTTAGGTGTTTTTTGGGGGTTTGAAAATATGCTACAGTTGTTTAGGGGGTGAACGATAGAACGTGCCAGCTTACCAGCTTATTTGGAGATATCTGATCCCAATGGGACGCAAAGAAATATGGATTATTTAATTTCTGGACCCTTATCCAAGGGGCAGCAGAATGGGTCAACCGATCTATCCCTGGGCAGATGAAGATTCCATGGAAATGCTGGAGCAGCTGACTGCTAAACGACAATTGAAGATGTTTTATAGGTATACTATTAAATCTAAGCCAAGTTGGGCTTTGACCACTGTACCCTTGGTGATTCCTTGGTGATTCTTCGTTTATTCCACACGTCCTGAAGCTGGCGATTTTGGTTTAGATGCTTCGATCCTTATTTCTCTTGAGACATTCGTTGTTTAATGCAGTTGGTTTCAGAAAGCTTGATATCAGAATTTTTATCAGCGCTTCGATGGGATCAAAAACGATTCAACCATTTAAGAAATCACGTGATGCTAGCTAGGGCTTTTAGGATAAATTGGTTAGTTTTCGATTGCTGATCTGATAAGCCCAGAATAACTGCTCAAATTCTTATACACTTTATTTTTAAAATGAACTCTGAAATCAGATTGTTTAGCTTAAAAATCCCATTATCAGCCATAAAACCATCAATCTATTACTAAATGACGCCATTTATTATTAATATAACTGTATATAGTCTCTTATCAAGGAACTATCTTTCATATGACGTCACTACACAAGTCTAACAAGATGGAGGCTCATCAATGCAAGCTACAATAAGAAGTGGAATCTAGCAGCGCATAT
The DNA here is from genome assembly GCA_014839935.2 of Entomophthora muscae. Classification (NCBI taxonomy): domain Eukaryota; kingdom Fungi; phylum Entomophthoromycota; class Entomophthoromycetes; order Entomophthorales; family Entomophthoraceae; genus Entomophthora; species Entomophthora muscae. The sequence goes on along the minus strand of QTSX02007151.1, from coordinate 116,326 downwards.
GGTGGCTAAAATATCTCAGGGAGGTTAACCCTACACTTTTAAAGGTGCATGTCTTTGCCCATTAACTCAGCACCACGACATAGGATGGCGTCTAATAATTACTTCAACCGAGACTCGCTCTCTGAAGAGAACGCGCCTCTTGTGGACTCTGCTGATGACTCAAGTCAAACTCCAGAGGACCGTTTACTAGTAAGCGATGCTATTATAGCGTCAGGCGAAACTTTCTCTTGGAAGAATTTTTGGAGATTCACTGGCCCAGGTTGGCTCATGTAAGTTATGCTGTAGTATTTTTTAAAAGATATATATTTATGCAAGAGTTTTAAACTGTGACTTCTGTTTTTCATAAGAGTCTTTTTCACCTGATATTCTTATAGTCTAAGTAGATTCCTTGCTATATTGCTTATATGCTACCATCTGAGCTCCAAACCCATGTTCACCTAAAAACAATCAATTGTATCTATTATGCAAATATTTGAAATATTTAGCTGCATTTTTTGCTTCATTATAAAAAAGGGTTTATCTCTATATCATCCGATAGGCTGGGAGCTATATATAAAAATACTAAAAATTATACTTCGCATCTAAGCTCTATTTACTGTTGATTTGGGCTTAATTAAAACTTAGGTCGATTGCATATCTTGATCCCGGGAATCTTGAGTCTAATCTTCAGGCGGCTGCTATTTGTGGCAACAAGTAAGTTTAAAATGCTTAAGAGGATGGGTCTAACTGTGATAGATTGCTTTGGATTCTTTTCTGGGCTCATTTCCTTGGTCTTCTGATTCAAAATCTCTCGTCGCGCCTGGGTGCCGTAACTGGCAAACACCTCGCTCAACACATCCGTCAGCGATACCCTGCACCCATTGCTACTGTACTATGGCTCATGTGTGAACTGGCCATCATTGGCAGCGATATCCAGGAAGTGGTGGGGACAGCGGTCGCCTTTCAGATTCTGCTTAATTTTCCTCTTTGGCTTGGTGTGCTTCTTACGGCCCTTGATACGTTTACTTTCTTGGCCTTGCATCGTTTTGGAATGCGGCGCCTTGAGGCCTTTTTCATAGCGCTCATCAGCATCATGGCTCTCTGCTTCTGGTTTGAGATGTTCCTTGTGCGACCTGATCCAATGTTGGTGTTAGAGGGTCTCTTGATACCAACTGTGCCTGCTCAGGCCACTGTTCAGGCGGTAGCTATGGTTGGGGCGATCATCATGCCACACAACATCTTTCTACATTCCGCACTCGTGGCCGAAAGGGACATCTGCCGTGCTGAGACGTCACAGTCTGAAGTCAAATTGGCTAACCGCTATTTCCTGATAGAGTCAGCTATTGCGTTGTTTGTTTCGTTCTTAATCAACTTGTCCATCCTTGTTGTGTTTGCTCAGGCGTTTTATTATCCCTCGGGAGTACCCCAGGATGGAAAGGGTCTTAATGATGCTGCTGGTGCTTTAACAAAGTTGCTTGGTAGCAAGGGCAAGTATCTGTGGGCCATTGGACTTCTTGCTGCTGGTCAGAGTTCCACCATGACCGGCACCCTCGCTGGGCAGTATGTTGTTGAGGGCTTTTGGAAACTAAGTATTGCACCCTGGAAGCGAGTCCTGATAACGCGCTCATTGGCCTTGATTCCGTCCATCCTTGTAGCTCTGATAGCCCAGAATCATCTCGACTCACTTGGTGAATATCTCAACGCCCTGCAGTCACTACAACTCCCATTTGCCTTGATTCCGCTTTTGGCACTTGTTGGAGATCCCAAGGTCATGGGCCGAGGATTTGCTACCCGCAGAGTAACCCTCTACCTCTATTATGCAGTGGCCTTTGTCCTGATTGGATTCAATGTTTACCTCATGAAGCATATTTTTGTTGCTTTCTCCGAGAAAATGGTTTCCCAAGTGTTCATGATCCTGGGCGGTATAGTCTACACTGTCTTTTTAATGTTGGTCATCAAAACATCCTAGTTCCCTTCCTCTATCCTATGTATCTTAAATAAAATTGCCATCAATGCAGATTTAAGAGGCGTTTATGCCTTGAAAACAATCAGCACCCTCTTTGCGATAGATTTTAATCACCACTGAATCTTATCGAAACCATCAAGCTCAATCTTTACGTAAGGCTTACAGATAGATGGCCAGCAAAAAGAGAGGCAAATGTATATCTTTGCCGGATAGAGATATTCTAAATCTAACTATTCTAGGCAATCTCCCAACCTATGGCTATAACGTGGCGAGCGAAGCATGCCACGAGATATTTTATAAGCAAACGGGACACAAAGGCTAAAGATTCTTTCGGGCTTAGTAAGATTCCAGCCACTGGATTATTTTCTACCCCAGGGTTGCATGCCAAATTGGAAAAACGCGCTCCCAAAAGATTGCCCACCGATCTATACTTCTGCAGATCTGTAAAAGATGTAAGTTAAGGGGTTCTGTCACAGCAGTTGCTGCTTCGGATTTGTGAAACCAAAGGTCACGGCAGGGAATCTTGTATACAAAAGATTCGAGGCCTGACCTATCCATGGGCTGGTCTTTGGAGAGGAATAAGATTAGTTACCTTAAGACCCTAGGATATGCAAAAGGTAAGCATTCTTCCTAGAAATCAGGAAGAGTACCAATGTAATATTATAAAAGAACTTTTATATTTATCAAGGAATAAAAATTTTATGGAATTTAGATCTAGCCATCAAACTCTATGTAGATCAGAGGTGCAGTTTAAAAAACATTGTATTACAGTATAAAAATCAATTTTGAGTATCGACTGACCCAAAAAAGCAAACTCAATGTCAAGCTGCTGCCAAACACCTAACCAGCTCTGAGGACCTTAAATTAGCCATTAATAAAGAATAGATGGAGGCTGCACAAGCTCCTGGGTCTCTGAGAAAGTTGGACTTGCCTTTATTTTGACCCCAGAAATCCAGGAGAGCAATCTTGTGCTACACCTTCTCCCTCAATAGCTGTTACAAAAGTAACAGGTTCAAAGCCCCGGGCGGGAATCAAACCCGCTCCTAGCCGCCAGGCGGGGCTAGCGGGCGGGGGAGATTTGCCCACACCTGAATTCACTTTGAAAAGCAAAAATCTAGGTGCAGGAACCATTCCCACCCTGGTAGCAGCTTCAGGGCCTGTTCTGGGCTCCAAAAGCTACGCCCAAGCCTTGGTGGGTTTGTCTGGGCCTGGGCAGGCTAATTTTAGCTGCCCAGTAAACTGAGTTCAAGCCCATCCTCCATTAAGTAATTTGGGGTCCCCAATTGGGGACCCCTTTTTTAATCAAGTTCCTTGGCCTCAGGAAAGCCTGTCAAGCCAGCCCAAAAAAGATGATCATATTGGGAAAACCCCCATAATCCCAGAAGCCAAACCTGCCAGAATCAAAGGCCAGCCAAGCCAAGATGGACCACTAGAAAGCCAAACAACTTTTCCTGAAAACCCCAAAAATGACCATGAAGCAGCCAACCAAACAGCAGAACCTGAGATGTCAAGCCTTGCCACACAGATACCACCAGAAGAATTCCCGGAGGCACCTGCATGTGAGTAAGTATATAAATCAGAAGCACTCAAAAAAGTTCTGTATCATCATCCTTACCAAATAAAGTTGTTATGAACCTTTGGTTAACCAATCTGTTTTCATACATATTTTTGATACTCTTTCATCTGCATACACCTAAGCGTCAGTACCCACCCACTGGGATAGATATTCAGACTCCAGTTGACAAAACCAAAGCCTTTGACTACTACTGTCCACCCATTGCTCCATTTGGCCCTGTGTATTTCACTGAGTATCCCGCCAATCCTGATCACAAACCCTGGACATTGGAAGACTTGCAGTGGTACACCCGCCCAAATGCACCCAAGAAACCCTACCAAATTGTCTGTGACGGCAAAGCAATCACCATTTACCCTTTAATCTTTAATGAGAAATACAACAATCCTGCTGCCTACCTGGTCCCCATGGAACCACCCCCAACACCCAGCCCAATCATCTCAATCCCATTCACCTCTGATGCCACTGGCCAGAGTAGTCAATTCCTGGAAGTTCTTTATCTGGCGCTCACAGGGTTGATTGATTCTGCCTTGCCAGCGGCTGGGCCCTGGGCTGTGGCTGGGAAGGCCCTTTCCTACCTGGTAAGGTTAGGTCCCATTATCTGGTGGGTCATGCCAGTACCTGCTTCAACTCCTCCCTCACCTGCTGGAGCTCCAGGGTACTTCTGGTATCCTGACAATGACAGTGCTCAAATCACAGGTTACCTAAAAATCAATGAAAATGGTATCATTGATGCTCAAGTCTTGGCTGAAGCTCAAGAAGATAAAAATATTCTTAACAGTTGTTGTAACTGTGCTGTTTTGGAAAATTTACAAGAGGAAAATTAATTGAAAGCTAGATAGTTATCTTTACTGAGATATCAATGTTATATAGTTATTATGAGTCTGGATAGTAGAAACATGATTATGACAAGAGCTTGGTTGGATTGGTAGGGAGGTGACTTGATCCTTATAATGAGCCAAACACTAAATCAAGCTGTCCACTATGAAGGGATCATCATTTGGTCATGTTTCTGAATTTGATAATTCAAGGCAACTTCCATATTTGACTTTGGGTCACTAGAAAGTTGGATTGCAGATTGCAAACCCGTTTAGTCAGAACCTTGCTAGGGGGTTGACCCCGTTGTTTCAACACAATCAATTAAATACAGATGCAATCACAGCTCACTTATTGCTTCTTAATTGCCTCTTTAAAAACTTGTTTCCAGATAATTTTCTTGAATTAAACGGCAGACTTCAAAAAGTTTATACTGTTTGAGTATCTGGACCTTTGAGCCCTCATTCTGGATAAATTAATCAATATCTTGGTGCATTTATCACATATATAGTAACTGTTCTTTGGTTGGTTATTTATCTTGCTTTCTACTTCTCTTGTTCTGATGACTTTTATCAGGATTCATCCTGATAAGTACCAAATTTCATATATAATGAAGCAAACAATACCAGATTCAGATCACATCAGCAGATAATAGCTGGGTTGGCATGTTTAAACATTTGCTGAAAAGCTGCCAAAAAATTGGACCATTTTGCTTATTGGATCTATCAGGCAAACACATTTCTTGTGCTGTTGAGCCGTGTTGAAAACTTCATGTTTAACTTGATTTAGATAATGTATGATTTCAAAACCAGTGGTTTTCAAAGCTATAATGCTAAGCAAAATCAACTCATATGCAGAAAAATCAACTCAGATGCAAACAAAATTTAAAAAATTGATTTATATTGATTAACAATAAATTTGGGTTTACTTTGATTTCTTTCTGAGTTTCAGAATTTTCAATTTACTGCCTCTGGGAAACCAGGCTCAGGAACGGGATTTGAACCCCGGCCCTGAACACTTGCGGGCTGTCAGCCTCGAGGACAGAGAGGCCGCCTGCCCACGTTTTTTTGGGATTGAGCTGTCAGGATTATCCTGAAATAAAATACCTGGCCAATATAAATTGGAAATTATCCAATATCTGGGCCAGTAACAGTAAAATCGCGATTTACTCAAAGGTGGGTATTCATGCATTTTGCATGAATAGATTAATGCATGGATGTTTCTATTCATGCAAGCGTAACTCATTGAGTACGGAATGAAAATTGATGCTTAAACTTGCATTCAAAGGTCTTGCTAAGTTCAACAACTTTTCTTAAGCAACAGCGACTTGTTGATAATCCCAATCACAAGCAAAATTAAGATAAAACGAGCTTTCTGTATGAATAACTAGTTGCATAAAAATGATGTCATATCATGCATGCAACTGTAAGTTGGAGAATATTAATTAGATTTGCATGTTCAAACCCACATTTGAAAGCCCTTGTTATTTTAAATCTTTATTATTAAGTAGTGAGCACTTGTCGAGAACTCAGATCACAAGCAAATTTGAGTAGAGTATGGGACTATGAAAGTAATAAGTGACAACTTCATTTGACATGCATGAAATGCACTCTCTGCACCCACTATTCCTACACAATCTCCCCTCAATATTTTTACCTATAAATAAATGATTTTTAACTTTTTGATAGCTAAGCTATCATTGAATTTCAACTCAATATTGCTATCTATTTTCCTCCTTAATTATAGAAAGTAGGTTCTGCTGTGTCTATACAGCTAGGCTTTACATGAGCCCCCTCAAGCTGAGGCCCAGGCTAAGTTCTGAAGCAAGAATACCAACATGGACTCGAGAGTGGTGGCACCCAAGGAGAGACTTCTTGACTTTCCTAATGGAGGCAAAGAAAGTTTCTCTGTAAACTTCATGAACTTGAAGTCCTCACAAGCAATCAATCAAGTTCAGCTACTCGAGAAAAACATGGGCTGAAGGCCCGCTCTCATGACCTGAGCTCAAGAACAGAAGACTTGAGTGACATTTCATGAGTTCTTCACCAATGAGAAGTCCCCCAGTAGTGATTATATTTTGCCGCTCTCAAACCCAAGTGTCCTGGCCTCCCAACCAAAGATTTCCCAACTTGTTGAAGATTCATTTATGGAAAGTGTGAAGTTTGGCAGCAGGGTGCTATATAGACTCATAGACCCCGCACTGATACTATATTGCTATTTTTAAATAAAAAGGCTATAATAAATTGGTTTCCTCATTTGTTATCATATTTTATTCTTGTCATTTATCAAATCAGTTTCAGAACTTTAGGGCCACCTATCCCTCTGCCCGCAGTTTATTATCCTCCCAGTGCTCTCTTTGGTCCCGTCCACTATATGAAATATTTTCTAAAACCAAATACAAAGAATTTACCCTTGAGAATATAATTAAAGAAGATCCCTGATCCAGATGAATTTGTGAATAAGATTTAAAAGACAAGGCCCTTGGCATTACTTCAAGTCTATCCTTTTCAAAGACATGTACAACCTTTTATCCGCCTACCAATTAGACATGAAGTTGCCAATCACTCCTAAACCCATGCCTATGTCACCACCCAAGCTTCCCATAGACCACTTCAACAAGCTATTTGAGATTGTATATATCATTCTCTCTTGGGTGATTGACACCATAATTCCAGTTGCTGGCCTGTGGTCCTGGGTAGGGAAGTCTTTCTTGTACCTTTTTAAGTTAGCTCTGATCTTGTGGTGGGCTCTGCCCGCAAAACCCCGGCCTGTGTGATACCATAAAACGACAGACCAGCCACCCAAGCTTGAATCCCTAACACTGAGATCTGTTGATTTTGTTTACAGATGAGTTGATTTCATTTTTATCTCAGTCATTTTCACTTACAGATGAGTTTTTTTGCTTAGCATCATAGCTTTTAAAACTATTTTAACTATTATCATATTTAGAAAATTGCAATTTTAAATATCTCAATTACTCAGTACTTTGTTGGACCTTCTTTGGCTTTGATAGCTGCAGCAAGTCTTATGGGCACTGAGTGAACAAGATCCTTGTGAGCTTCCATAGGGATCACCTCTCATGCTTTTGCTGCTCCAAACTTTAGATTCACTATTAATTGTTTGGAGCCCTCTAGAAATTTAGACTTGATAACATCCCAAAGATGCTCAATAGGATTTAAGTATGGGCTTTGAGGAAGCTAATACAAGCAGACAATATGTGTTAAAGCAAAGTGGTACACAGCATGATTCAAGGATATATGATGAGGATATAGTAAACAAATTGTGAGTTGCTTGACAAGCAGGAGACCAAATTGGGAGGACGGTTTCAACATCTTGGATCCAATGGCAGTGTAGCAAAAGATCAAAATAGAAATTGTTAAAAGGCAGGTGATCTGTAAGGGTAAATTTGAGAGAGAACCAAAAGGCGTCAACATGTATAGCGCAGGCCAGGTTGCGGCCATGGAATCTATGGCAACCTTGATGGCTACAGAGGCTAGTCTTTCAAGAATAGGGGCAAACAGCCCCAAGTGAGCCATAATTTTGGGATAAACTTCTTTTATTTTCTCAGGGATAATAAACTATCTAGAAACAAGTTTATAGAGGGGAAATAGGGAAGTCTTAAGGGAGTTCAGGATGGGGCAGGGGGATTCCGCGGCCTCTGATTGGCTGGCAAGAATATTTTCAGCAGTTGATGGCCCTGCATTAGAATTAGAGTCAATGACGTCATACTTTGGGAAATTCCAGCGGCCAGCAGGTCAAGCACAGCCATCTCTAAATAGTGTATAACACGTAATTTTCTTGTCATAATTAATTGGGGAAAAATAAGGCAGATCCAGATTTTTGAGGGCTTTTTGGCAATCCCAGCTTTGACCTATTTTTTGTCTATGACCGCATTTAACTCGTCAATTTCTTTCAGGGGTTTGGCTGCAGTTCTTTGCTGATTTCAGGTTTTACGAGGGCGTGCTATCCCTTTCATTTGATTTTCTACCATAACAATATGTTCATGATTCAAACATTCCTTGATAATATTGGTTTTGCGGGTTTGGCGTCATCTTGCATGGAGATATAATTGGCTAGTTCTTACAGATCTCTCATAAATGGACAGAGATCTCATCACAGATTCTTCTGTAGACATCAGCATCCATCTCCCCAGGGATTGGCTGGATTCCTTCTCTTTTGTTGGCTGTAAAGAAGTCCTAAAATATGACCTCCTAATATTTATTTTTAATAGTATATTTTAAGCAGCACAGCTTAAGAGACTCTCTCTTTTCATAGCCTTAATTTTAACATCTCTGAGATCCACTACAAAGCCCTTTGGTCCTATTGGACAAAAAAGCTTACATTCAGAAGGATATGGGGTGATCAATATATCCATGAAAAAAGGCTGATCCATTGACTATATTATCCAATTTTAAAAAGAGGGTTATATTTGCAGTATACTCATAAATCCCAACCATGTAGTCTTTTATGTCCAGTAGTCTCCAACTTCAACCTCCAAAGAGCTTTTGTATGTTTCTTTAATGGGTTTGGCTGATAGAAAGTGATTTTTTAAACCCTTTCTAACTACCAGTTGATCACTTCTCTTACTAGTTTTTTAGGGTGGCCTGAGCTGGGACAATCCTTCACTGAGTTGGTTTTTGTGCTGTAGGTAAATTCCTTGGGCAGGTTCAGCACCAATCTTAAGCTCCTTGCTTATTTTTCTATAAGATACTCTCCTATATTTTGCTAGGATAATTTGACTGCAAATATACTCATGTATTTCTCTTGGTTAAACCATCTTTTCTGTTCAAAAGATTCTCTGACCTTGATTTTATCTATAAGTAAGCTTGATAAGGTGGCTCTGCTTCATAAGTGTTTTATGAGCATAACTCTTATATAGATTAAACAGATATACTGGTGTTTATTTTTGTTTTTTTATATCTGTTTTGCTTTAATTTATCTTTGTTAGGGCCCAGAATGCCCTGGACAATCAGCTGGCCTTCCCAGAGGCCAAGCAACCCACAGCTTGGAAATTCTTACCAATTGTCTCCCAGAGTGAAAACCCCTTTTGAATAACAAATGGCCTGGGATTTGAGAGGCCCACAAGTCTCAAATCCCTGGTTTCAATTATATTAACAAATTTGGCACTACTTTACTATTGGGAAATGGTACATTGGGAGCGTGATTGTTTGATTGCGCAATTGGGCGCTTGATTGCTTGTGAGTTCTATAAATAGCTGTGACACCTTGGCATGCTGCAGCTTAAGCAAGGTTCTTGTTATGCTGACCAATAATAATCTCTCTCTAAGATCTAGTGTGCATTTTCCAGGCTAAATAGTCAGTTTGACTGAAAATGTTGCTGCCAGATCCCTGATGGCACAAAAGATTGCATCTTTACCAGCAAGTATAAGTAGTGAGGAGGGAAAGCCCTCCTCACTGTTGACACCTTAAATAAAATAAGTTTATGCCCAGAAATCATTATCTTGCAGGAGTTATCTATTTTTGCTCAAATTTAATTATTCTGTTTGCATCTATTTGTGAATCATCTACTCAATATAAACTTGCCTATCTGTATCCACCTGGCTATACTCCTGCTACCTCAGTCAATCCACCATGCGCTCTTGACTTGGAGTATTTCCACCCCATCATCTGGATCCCCCTCCTGGTCGTGCTCAAGAGACCATCCTGCCTGCTATGAAGGAGATTCCTGCTACTCCCCCTACCCAACACGCCTCTTGTCCAGGACTTCAGTAAGTTGGGGTTTGTCTATATCACAGTATTGGGGCTGGCTGACCAGGTCGTGCCCCATACTGGGGGTTGGCGTCCCCTAGCTACTGCAGTCAACTATCTGGTCAGAATCATGCCTATTGTGTACATGGCCTTCCAGGCCCAGCCCATCTCCCCTATGGGAGTCCAGTCGGACTCTGGTATGGGCAGTGACAATCTTGCATACTTTTTAAAGCCTTGTGTAAAGTTTTGCAGTGCATCTTTTCATGCTAACTTTACTCATTTTTGATCTATAAAATCTTGCATCATCTTAAAAAATGCTGTTGGCTCATTAATTAAGGAGGTTACTGTATGATGTATTGGGATTAGCCAATCAGGCTATTCCTCACTCTGTAAATTTAAAACTCTGGCCACTAGGTTATTTATGGGCTAAGGGTGGCTCCCATCAAGATATTTGAATTTCAGGTATGCTCTATTGATTTAACTCTTGAGTGTGAAGCGTCTGAAAGCCTGGGCAGTTGTAGAAAAATGATATCTTGGCTGGAATGTTTGAAATTGCCGAGCTTGGGCTTGAATAACTTGTAGTTAACCCATGATGAATAGAGCTATCAGTACTGGGCTGGTTGTATCATATAACCATGTTTTTGTATGGGATGGAGCTTAGGAAGGATTAAGAAATTTATAGGTGACCTGACCAAGAGACCAGCTGTAGACATGAGGATGTCATCTGGTTTCGCTTTTGGACGCATGGGAAGTACCCAATCAGTGCCAAACCATCCTAACAGTGCTAAAGGGTTCTGGTTAGAGCATTTGATATCAAGTCATACATAAAATACAATCCTAACTCTTTAATTGAACTGATTGATCTCAGGGCTTTTTGCACTTATTTAGAGTCATATTTAGTAAAACAGCTCCTTGTCTTATACCACGCGCCAGAAATAAATCACGATTTACAATTGTGCCTACAGCTTGATGTGAATTCATAAGACGAACAAGCCTAGGAAAGGGTTGATCAATTTCCATGCCGAGCTTAGAGCAAAGCTATCAGAGGTAGTTGATGGCTAAACATTGGTTTCTATCCCAGAAGAGGCTTGGATTGTGGAGTTTATTAAGGAATTAAAAACTTATCAGAGCATTCCACTTCCTTGCGCCTCGAGATGCTCTAATTCCTGGGTGATCTGAGCGATACTTTCATGTAAAGAACCAGAATGAGCTACTTCACACATCAATTCAAATATACATGTGCTACTTACTTGTTAGAGGAACGCCAGCACGAGCCTGGGCAATTGCTAGCTTGGCTTTCAACTCGAACTACAAGGTGAGAACGTGCAAATTATTTGAGATTACCAGAGTAAAACTTTCAGGATGTGGGGTATTCTTACTCCTCTTTGGTTCAGGAGCATCATGCCTCAGAAGCTTAAGGTTATTTATGAAAGATTCGAGGTCATCTGCTTTCTAAAAGGTAAGAAGAAGAAAACAAAAACATTACCTTTTTCTTGTGGATTAATTCCTGAAGCAGCGTTGTTTTTTCTTTGAGTGCACTCTCCTTGGCAAGCCTTTCTTGTCGTTCTAATAGTAATTGAGTGCGCACTTCGTTCTGCCTTTTACGGATGAATGCAAGCTCTTTAGCCACTCTTGCCCGGTCTTTGTGGTTCTGATCTAATCCTCTAAGGCTGACCTCTAGCTGGTGACAGAGCTCATCAGTGATTTTCTGTAAAGTTGGATCTGGCGATGAAGCGGACTTTAGTTCCTGAAGAAGCTCATTATTGACGAAATCCACAGCGGAGAGGGGTTCATCATTTGAGGAAGCATTCAATTTTGAGATTAAAAGTTTCTTCCCGCTGGCTTTGGTTGGAGCAGGAGAATTGTGCCTTGCTCCATTGGTGTTGACAGGTGAGTTTCTTAAACTAAACATGTCTGTTTCTTCCAAAACAGGAGAGGCTACAGAGCGTGACGCTTTTGAAAAGCTTACAGGGATTGTCTTAACCCTGTTCAAGCGAGAAAGATTTAGAGGTATCGGCGTCTGAGTGAATGATAAGTCTTCTTCAAGTATCTGAGATGGCTCAGCTAGCTTAATGGGGACCTTGATAACCGTCTTATGGCTAATATCTTGGCTTGTCTCTTGGCTCTTAGGTAATGGGTCGCGAGGCTTTCTTCGCCCAAGATCACCTACTACCTTTTTGGGAGGACGCGGCACATTGGCATAATCTGGCGGGATTTTAGAAACTTGAATAGGAATTTGTGGACTTTCTTCCAATAAAAAAGAAGCATCCTGTTTTTTTGTAGCAGTCTTTGCTCTAGGCTTAGCGATATCATCTGCCTTCTTAGTCTGGATTTTTTCCAATTGAAGAGGATCATCCTTATTTGCCGTGGCTTTTCTGTTGGGTTTAGCGACAGCATTTGCCTTTTTAGCTGGAACTCCTTCCAATTGAAGAGAGCCGCCCTTCTTTTTTGTGGCAGTCTTTGCTTTAGGCTTAGCGATATTATCTGCCTTTTTGGTTTGGATTTCCTCTACTTGAAGAGGATCATCCTTAGTTACAGGGACTTTTCCGTTGGATTTAGCGACAACATTTGCCTTTATAACTGGAACTTCTTCCAATTGAAGGGAGACATCCTTCTTTGTTGTAGCAGCTCTTAATTTAGGCTTAGAGATATCATCTGCCTTTTTGGTTTGGATTTCCTCCACTTGAAGAGGATCATCCTTAGTTACAGGGACTTCTCCGTTGTGTTTAGCGATAGCATTTACCGTCGTGGCTGGAACTTCTTCCACCAGAAGAGAGTCATCCTTCTTCTTTGTGGTAGGTCTTCCCCTGGGTTTGGCAATAAGAGTCGGCTTTTCAGAGACAGCTGTTGACACTTTAGTTGGAGTCGGGAATGCTGGATCTTCAAAAAGTAAAGAAAGGTCGAGGTCAAAGTTAGGAGATGTTTCGTTGCTTTTGGCGGCAGGCTTCTCAATGGTTCTAGAGGTAGGGGCTTTTGAGGCTGGCTTCTTGGGAACATTATTTGGTTCAGCGGGTACCTCACTGGAAGCTTTAGAGGCTCGCTTCTTGAGTGGTACCTTTCTTTTTGTCTTTTCAACAACCGAGTCCTTTGTCTGGAGTGATTTGGCTGGACTTATGTCATTGATGTTTTTGTCAAAGGAAGAAACAAGATGGTCTTTCACAAATTGGGCAGAGATGTCAGGTGGTTGGGAAATAAAAGGGTGGGTTTCTTCTGGTGTACTAGGCAAAACTTTGGCGGGGGAGTTAGTCTCAGTTTCTTTGGGGATGGAATTGAAAAGGATGTCACCAGGTTTCAATGTCAAGATGTCCTAGAAATAAATTAGCGAAATGAAATGCAACTTTATTACGTTTTCGGGCGCCTTTAAGGAGTTCTTTGCCTTGGGTTGCGTACGAGTAAAGCGAATCTTTTCCTTGTTAGATCTATCGATAGGCCCCGGCAGCGTTTTGTTAGGCGATATGGTCTTATTAGTACTTGCACCAATAGAGCTTGCTGTAAGGTTAAATACGCTGCCAATGCTTAAATCATTGCCGGTGGCTAGTAGTTGAGGGTAATCGGCCCCAGAGCGATATCTGGTATCCCGTTTAGCCATGTATCTCTTAGATATTTTGGGGTTCTTGTCGGCTCCGTTGTTTTTTATGATGTTTTGTACGCTTGGAATAAAAGCTGGAGATTTAGGGGGGAGAGCACCAACAGGCTCCTCGTTTAGTTCACGCAAAAATGTTTCTGACAGCACACTAGAGGTGTTGGCTCTAAGCTTCTTTCGCTTCTCTTTTGGTAGAACAGCTGATGTATCGCTGAGGTCCGAGTTACTGATCCCGACAAGGCTGATGGTGTCGTGGGGGTCGTTGGGCTTTAAGGAAGCTTCAGAAACCAAATTGGGAGTGAATTTCAGAATTTCATCGGTGGCTTTGTTGGCACTTGGCTTGGGGTCATCAGCTACCGCCCCTCTACGCCTCTTCTTACTCTTATCTTCGTAACGAGCTTTGAAATAATAAGCTCAAAGAAAAATTATATTCTACCTGTTTTCATCTGTGGCTCGAAAAAAATAGTTTACTATAGAAATAAAGATCTACGCAATGAAAATTGTCAATTTAAAGTGCTAAAAAATCATGTTGTTTCAAAATTAAAAATAAAATAATTAATTAATAATGCATTTCTTGGTAATTCTATTTTACTTTACACCTTATGACCGCATAAATATAACTAAAAAATGTAGCGTATTTTAACTGATAGCATCACCCTTCTGGAGTATGGAAGCTCCTTGGGAGTTAAAGTCCAAGATTGCCAGTATTTAGCAAAGGTGAAGATCCCAATCTAGACCTGTTAAAGAGATATTTCCAAAACCATCTCATTCTTCAGCGAGCAACCAAGTCGGATCTGTAGGGTATCCATAAAATTATGCCGCTAAGTAGGATGGAAATTGGTCATTTATAAATTTTAATTTATCAAGCCCTGCCAGACTAGTACCGAATAAATTAAGACCCTAAATTGTGCGATTTGTAGATATTTACTACACATCTAATTTTCTTGCCTCCTCTTGTTTAAAAATGTTTAAAAACGTAGTCCTTGGAGCTGTCCAGCAGGCAGCCACCAAACAGCCAGGCTTCTTCAAGGTGACACTGATAAGATCACCACTTGGGCTTCATCCCAGGACAAGACTGGCTGCGAAGCTCCTGGGCTTCACCAGAATAGATCAAACCGTGTTCAAGGAGCGCAACGTTGTCAACCTTGGCCACATCTTTCGCATCAAGGAGCTTGTCAAGGTTGAGAATGTCGACGAGGTCAAGGTAGAAAACAGGAAAGCTGCCAAGGGCTTTGTTGTCGTTCGCTCCCGCCACGGATCTGCCCCTACCAGCTAAGAACCAGCTTCCCAAAGGATTAAAGCTTCCTGCTGATATTTAAAGTTTAATCCATCTCCATAGCCGAATCTCCCCCTTCAAATTTATCTTATATCGACTGAAGTTATTGGTCTTTTAATATGCCTAATCTTTATTTTTGCATGGGTTAGAATCCTGTGAGCACTTTATTTTCTTGGTGCCATCTCCACTTGCTACACAGTTTAAGCACATACCGATTTAAAGTACAGTATTTTTCTTACTGACCAACACTTGTAATTAAACCACGTGCATGGCTTCCCTTTACACCAGTAACCATTCTTTACTCGAACTTAACCCTTTGCTACGTAAAGGGTTGCTGTTGGATTTCCCTATCATTGCCAAGTGCTTAACCCTTAATCAAAGCAATCCAATATCCATACCATTCTTTAGTATTTAGACTACACTCCTGATATTTGTTTCCACTGTGTTTAGTGTTGTGAATATGCTTCTGAGAAGTATATAATACGAGAAAGGGGGGAAGATTTGGAAGAGATTGACATCTTAATAACCTAAAAGCAGTGTTTTATATAGCTGATAATATGCCATATAGGATAGGCTACGCCACCTCAAAAATGCTATCTCAAATTACACCACACTGAATTGTTTTTGAGATGTTGTCTTTGTGTTCAGAATGTTGAATGCCAAAAAATAAAAACAACAGAAGAGTTTATTTTCACTTAAAAATTCATAAAAACAAAATCTCAATCAGCCATATTGAGTCAAATCAATCAACCCTTATTCCACTAACTTTATTTTCATAACAAAACACGTAGTGTGGGGCATGTTTATGCCATCTCAAATTTACACCCTTTTTCACTGAATTAAATAAGCTCATGCCAGCACTAAATCAAGGCCGTTTTTATGCTGTCTGAAGATGTTCCTACAGTATTAATTCAAGACACTAATATTAAGAACAACCTAAAACAATTTCACTGTGGTAGTCCTAGCGCTGATTATCACTGCTATTAAAAAACTCTTGGATATAAGCATTTTATTCCTTATTTATACAGGAATACATCAATGTTAAGGTCAAGGACAAATAATCTTATTTGTGGTTTTAACATGTAAAGCAGAGATTATGTCATCTTAATTTACTAGGAACTAAACCCCACTAGACTTTAATCACCCAATCATTTTAGTGTGCACAATGCATGGGGAAAATAGGAAAGATTATCTACAAAACCATAGC
Source organism: Entomophthora muscae (assembly GCA_014839935.2). Classification (NCBI taxonomy): domain Eukaryota; kingdom Fungi; phylum Entomophthoromycota; class Entomophthoromycetes; order Entomophthorales; family Entomophthoraceae; genus Entomophthora; species Entomophthora muscae. The sequence continues at coordinate 100,218 of QTSX02007151.1, read as the reverse complement.
TCGCTAATACAGCTCCATAACCTTGATTCTCAGTTTCCACTTGTAAAGAAATAGCTTTCAGAAAAAAATCAGTTACTTAAAAATACAGGAAAACTTATGAAGCTTGGCATGCAGGTATCCTTATCTCCTCTAAACAGCTGGGCCCTTCTCAACCCCAGTTGTATAAGTGGGTCTTTGATATGTTTAAGGTACATAAAATGGCCTGGTTGTGAATGCTCTGTTGTGATTTTTATTCAAAACAAAATGGACATAAGTTATTTATGCCTTTGCCCTACAGCATCATAATTACGACATCCCAAATACACCATTCTAACTGCAAGTTTTCACTGGAGGCCCAAAGTTTGGTATACTTGCACTACTGTAAAAAATGATCTCACATAACAATGAGGTGAGATATGCGCATACTGCACAATATTTACCTGTATCTGATAATTGTATTACCCTGAAAACAACAGCAACAACTTTTAGACAATATTGTTAAGCTTAATGCCAGACATGAAATTTCTACCCCACTCAAAATCCAAGACTTGGAGCAGGTTTTGAACCCTGGTCACAACTGCCCACAAACTGCTATCCCTGAGGGCCAGGGAGCCGGCTGCCTGTGTTTTTTTTTGAAATTGAAACCTCTCAGACCCAAACCAAAATTTCAAATGAGGATGAAAAAATCAGCCTAAGTTGTAAATGATGGCGCCTAGAAGTGAACCCAGCAAATTGCCTAATGAAGGCAAATAGATTCATGACATTGACCTATTGAACTTGAGGTCTATCTTGGTGGCCAACCAGGACCCCTCACCTGAAGAAAATGTGGCCCCAAATGCTGCCCCCAAGAACATTGCTCAGGAACAGAAGGGTTGAGCTATCTTTTCAGAAAATTCAGCTAATGAACATTCTTCCTGCACCAGTACCATTTTGCAACCCCAAAACCTGGGTGACATGCCCTCTCAAATCTTCATTTCCCAATTTTATGATGATTCCCCTTTAGTATATGTTAAGTCTGACAATGGGGTACTATATAAACCTGTGTACCCTGTACCAGACTTCATTGCTATTTTTTAATAAAGGTTATGAGATATTGGTATTCTCAAATATTGCCATATTTTATCCTAGTTATCTATCAATTTAACATAATCTTTCTGGCACGCCTGCTATTCCACCCACAAGTTTTTGTCATCTTGGTGTCTTCTTTGGCCCTGTCCACTTCACAGAGTACTCATTGAAACCAATTATGAAGAATATGCTGCTGAAAAGATCCTAGAACATGATTCCTTGGCCTAAAGTAAAGTGTTGACCAGATTTAACAGAAAGGACCCTTGGTTTATTACTGAGCTCTGACTGTTCAAGGATAAATTTAACTTCCTCTCTGCCTGTCAACTGAACATGAAGCTGCATCTTACCCCCAAATTGATGCCTATGTCTGCCTCTTAACTCTCTCTAGACCATCCCAAAAAGTTGTTGTAAATAGTATGCATCACCCTCTCTGGGGTGATTGACACTATCATCCTGGCTTCTGGGCTGTGGTCTTGGGTGGGAAAATCTATGATATACATATTTGAGTTTGCATCAATCTTATGATGGGCTCTGCCTGCCCGGCCTGTGGCCCACCCAATCCCAAAAAATGACAGGCCAGCCACCCAAAGTTGATTCCCTGACACTTAAACTATTACAATAGCATGCCTAGAAAATAGTGCCAATCAGAACCATCAACTTTTTTTATCTCACTGCACTTGAGAAAGAGCCAAACATATTTCTATATACTTTAAGTTCCATGCTTAATCATAATAGGCATGAAATTTGCAAAATAAACACACTCTTCTTCTTTCATCACTCTAAAATCCTGCCTTTTTAAAAGCCACTTCTTAGTTCAGGCAAAAAAATCTGAAGCAGGATAACTAATACACTTGTTTAGATAACAAATGTCATGGCCAGCGGCTGTCATATACCAAGGTGCTGAGGGAGAACTCAAGCCATTGGGGCAGCATGTCACAAGAGCCCAATAGAGGGAAGGCACATAACAGGTTGATTATAGTAACACTGCAGCTAAGGGGTGGTAGGCACCAAGTTTGGGGACAACAACTTCAGCCAGACTGAGGATGATCAGAATTACCATCCCAGCTCTACTGTGATTGTAGGGCTGTGAAAAGGGTGAAGCAGAGGAGTCATAGGGAATGCCAGCCATTTCAAGATCTGGACCTGGCTGGTAGTCCATGGGTATATGTCATGAATGACATTTCAATACTTGTATTGAAAACCAAAGAGTTGAACCCCAGTTCCCTGAAGGCGGATCAAACCCTCCAGGACAGTCTAGGACCTGCCAATTTGTTAAGTCACAGGCTCAAATTGTTAAATTACTCTGCAACCCGCCAGCCTACTACGGAGGATTCCCTGAATGGTTGCCAGACTGGCGCCAAACTGGTGCCAATAAAGACCCATACCTACAAAGGAGATGTAGTCTGGCTAACGGAGGTTGGGAAAGGACCTACTACTATACCTGCCAACCTGCCAAGCGCCAATACTGGAGTTTCAAATCAACATTGGAAACCCTGGAATCAAACCCTGACCCTCCAAAGACTACTCAAGTCACACAAAGTGGACAGGAAACCACCCACTTGCTAAATTGCAAACCTGAGTTGACCAGTTACTCCAAGACCTGCCAGTCTCACAAGGACAATTCCTCAAATGGTCACCAGATTGATGCCAACCTTGAGCCACCAAAGATCCAAACCTATGCAGAGGTTGTAGCTTGCCTTAAGGAGGTTAAAACAAAACCTATTATTAACTCTGCCACTGACCACCAGCAACTGCCAGCCTTCCATCCAGAATGGGTAGTAAAATTGAACTACTCAGGTGACATAGTGAACAGTGGTGGCCAAATGAAGCATTGCCACTTCTATTCACCAGAGAAGGCACAAACTGGATCTGCCGCCCTCAAGACTCTAAGCCAAGATCCTTGCCCTGCCAGTGCATTGTCTTCAAACCTGAACCCTGTGAAAATTGAAGAAGAAAAATCCCATGGTATAAAAACCCCAGCGGTATGGTGAGGACTACATTGTCATTCTTGATAATAAAGTTTTATGAACCTTTGGTTCAAACAAATCTTACCTTACCTAGTCTTAGTGATCTTCCATCTTAACTCCATTCAAGTAGACCATCAGGCAACCACCCCCTCTGGAGACCAACCTGTCAATCCTACCCAGGCACTATACTGTCCCCCAGGAGCCCCCTTTGGACCTGTGCATTTTACCAAATACCCACCCAACCCGGCCTACACGGAGTACAACTTGGAGACCATCCTCATTGCTGACCCCTTGGCCAGGACTAGAGAAACAGAATACATAGGATGTGAAGGGAAGTGGTACAAAAGGCCGCCAAGGTTGTTCAAAGACAAGTACAATTATCTGCCTGCCTACTTTTTTCCCATGACTCCACCCTTAACCTCACAACCTGACTGCCCAATTGAGACCACCACCACTGCAGAGACTACATCCACCCAAATTTTTGGAGTACTCTATATCACTTTGACAGGAATGATGGATTCCATGGTCCCTACCTCTGGACCCTGGTCCTTACTTGGGCAATCCATGTCTTACATTATCAAGTTAGCACTCATTCTATGGTGGGCTTTACCCGCCAGCTCAGTCCAACCCCATCCTGAGCCGCCCAATGCCTCTACCTATGCCTGGCTTCCTGACAGTATAGGTCTAGGATGGTACTCTAGTCTTCTGGTCTGACTTCTGCTTAAGTGATGTATAAATTAGAATCCTAATAAAGCAAACAAAAATGATAGATTCATTCACTTTATTTGAAATTGTCTGCACTTGATTTAAGTGTGGGAAAGTGGTTTTTATACCATTCATCTGGTCTACATTGAAATATATCACTTCCTAATACTTCTGAGCTTTTGGCGTCCCAACTCTTGGGTACTGGCTTCTGGGAAGTAGTGGAATGTAACTTGGGAAGTGAGGATTGTGATCTGGGTGACTTGGTTTGAGCAGGGGAATTCTGTAGGTGGCTGGCAGGTAATTGGCTGGCCCCATCATTTTTTATATTTTAATCAGTTGGGGCAAGAGGCTGGGGCAGTGCCAATTCATTCTTCAGGTTTGGGGCCATTATTTGTTGATTGGTGGTTAATTTTAACTTGTTTGCAACCTGCAGGCATATCTGAATCCTGCAGCTTAACTGAGGTGCTGTGAACAGCCAATTTATTGGCTGCATTGTCTGCATCCTCAGTTGCTGCAAGATTGTCCACTGCTACCTCAGTGCAATTGGTGGGGTTGAGAGCAGAAGAAACAGGAATCATTGTTGATGCAGATCTGCTTGATAACAGATATGCTTCAAAAACTAGCAGATCTGATCCAGAGTGGCATTGGGTGCACCCAGCCCAATTATAGCATTAGGACTGGGTGCTCCAATGCCTTTGGGAGCCACAAGCTCCCCCAGGCCAGTTGTAACACTGGCATCAGGCTGGGTCCTGTAAGGGTTAAATGGCAGGCTGTAAGATGCAATTAAAAACAATGTGGATAAAATATGCAAATTTTCAATTGCTTCAACAACACTAGACCAAATTGATGAGAGGGGGCTACTAATTTTGCGCCTTTGTGAGTGTAACAAATGGCAGACATGAGGACCAAAATTAAAAACACTAACTGAAGAGGCTAATTGGAAGACAAAGCCAGAGGAACCAAGGGATGTAAAGTGGGCCAAGGCGTGGTCAAGGAGTCTGCTGCAAACTAGAAGAGGGCGGCCAACATACTATCAACCACTGGGGCCAAAATGCCAAGATACTCTAACATGAGGTTTTGAGACTTGTTTTGTTTATTCTTCAGGGAAATATAGCTATCCAGAAAAAAAGTTTCTAGAGGGGAATGAGAAAGCTTTAAGGGAGTTTAGGATGGGGCAGGAGGGGATTCCGTGACATCTGATTGGCTGGCAAGAATATTTTCAGCAGTTGGAGGTCCTGCATTGGAATGTGAGTCAATGACGTCATAATTCAAAAAATTCCAGCGGACAGCAGGTCAAGCGCTGCCATCCCCAAATAGCATATAACACATAATCTTCTTGTCATAATTATTTGGGAGAAAATAAGGCAGGTCCAGATTTTCCAGGGCTATTTGGGCAACTCCAGCTTTGACATATTTTTTTGTCTATGACAGCATTTAAGTTGTCTATTTTTTTCAAGGGTTTGGCTGCGGTTCTTTGCTGGTTTCTGGTTTTACAAGGATGTACTATCCCTTTCATTTGATTTTCTACCGTAACAGGTCCCATCCAGTGGGCAGTTTGAACTGCCTCACGTCCGCCCTGGTGGGTGGTTAGGGGTTTGAATCCCCCAGTGGGCTTTTGTGGCCGCCCGCACTTTTGCTTGGTGACCTGGTGTGGGGGTTTGAACCCCGTTCTGAGCGCTGTAAGGCTGACCCTTACAACAAAGAGCTGCACTTTTTTTGTATTAAATGCTTTTAGTTGTTTTCTGCAAGTCTGTATAAAAATATTTTATACTTTTATATCAACACCATCTTTTTTACTCTGAAAGCTGCCCTTAAATTCAAAATTCTTTATACTAACCTATTCTTAGATGCCCCTAAATTCTACTTTCAAGGCTTATTTAAGTCTTTCAAGGACAAGGTCAACTCTTTAAGGGTAATTTTAACCCTTTAAAGACAAAAATATACATGTTTACCTTAAAAAAGCAGCTGTTTAAGGCAAAGGCGACTCTCAAGACCCCCACATCATCACCTAAGCCTGAGAGAACCAGTTATATCCCTCCTCACTCACTTTTTGCCTACTTTCTCTCTGACTCCCAAGAAAAGCTGGTTGATTTTTACAGACACTCTGAACTACCTCAGAGCCTGAGTAGAAGCAAGAACAGCAGCCTGAGACTGGTTCTCCTGCTAGTGCTAAGATTAAGCTGTGAAACATCCTCATCATTCATAACATCAGCAATAGATGTATCATTTTTGTTGTGTCTATCAAGCTTTGATAGAGTTACTACATCATGTTCAATAAGGAGGGCGCCAGATTTTTTTACAAGGTCTACCTACCCATCTTTAATGACAAAAAATCCATCTATTGACATCATTTCAGGCTCAACAAATTTGGCTGCCCAGCAAGGCTTGTCATATATGGCTTTGCTAGAATCAAGGCCCTAACTGTGAAGCATGACTGTACTAAGACTTTTGAAATTATTTACCAGCTTTTGCACTGGTTGAAAGTCCTACAATAAAAACCTGTGAGAGCTTACCCCTTAATAAAATAAAAATAGTTCTCAAGGTAGAACTTTAATGATAGCTTAGCCATCACTCAGCAAAAGATCATTTATCTATAGTTCTTTCATTGATTAGAAGGCAAAGATAATATAATGAAGTCATTAGAGCAGTCAATCATGAACAAGATGCATAATTGTGGAAATACCCAACATGTGGGGGAGTATTTTAGCCAGGTAGGGTGCCAAGTTTGACACTTGAAACCCTGTGAGTGAGGTGACAATTGGGTATACCATCAATACCCACAGAACAACTTAGCATGCACATTAAATTGTCTGAAATTACAAGCAAAGTAAGTGAGTACATAGTATGTAAAGGTGTATATGGCTATGGACATTGCTGAGTGGGGAAAAACCAGGACAGGCTTGGAGTAAAGCTGGAAGGAGCTCAATTGTGCGGGATTCTTGTAGTAGTACTTGTCAGTGGGTTCTTGAAATAGTCTGTGTGGTTTTAATGTGCTTTGGTGGCCCCCAATCTCTAGGCAGGCTGTAATGACAGCAGAGAAGATAAGATGTTTCATATTCTATCTCATGGGAAAGGGTATACAAAGCTTAGTGTCTTGACTTTCTGTAGGGGTAAGTCTTTTAAGTGATTTATTTGATATGATTGAGGGTAATTTCACTTGATGATAGCACAGCCATCATCAAGTGATTGCTCTTTATTATATACTAGTGCCCTGGTATGATATGAATATAGAAAAACATTGGATTGGGAACCCCAAACACTTGATGTCTGAAATTTCCTTTCTGGGGTGGTAATAGGATGGGTAAGGTGGCAATGTATCATCAATTCCTGGCTGGCAGCAGCATGAGGAAGATTGAGGCTTCTTTATGCATTCAAATTCATTAATTGCACTTGGTGCATGAATATTGGTGCAGTTGAGATTGTCAGTCCCTCCCGAATTTGAAAGGTTCCCAATTTGGACAGCAGTTCTCCCCAAATTGGACTTGGGCAAATTGCCTTTTTTGGTTTCCAAATTTGTAAATTTCCCCATTTGACAGCAGGCGCAGGCAAGCCACCAGGCTATGCAGTCTGCAACTGGTCTATAAAAGGCTGAAGCATCAAGTTTTAAAATTTTAAATTTTGTTTCTAGCTTTGTGCTTTTTGCAGCAGTTTCCTCAATCAGGGGGAACTGCTGCAAATAATTTACATCATTTTTTTGCAATGAATTGCTGCAAACATTTTTTTCTTGAGCTATGTTTTCAAGAATATCCCTGACAAATTGCAGCTCATAATTCAAAGGCACTGTAATAATCTCAAGTATTCTTGGAAATGAGGTTCTCAACAGGTCTTAATTGCTTAAGGAAAGTTTTCATGAATGTTGAGGGATTTCAAATGTGGGTTTAATTATTGGAATATTTTCAGTGATTGATGAGGTGCTTTAGCATGAGCCAATTATTCATACAGCACATTATTCATGTGGGGTGCATAAAAAATCAACATTAATGATTTCACATTTTCCCTATTAAGCAACCAAAATTAAAATAAATCCTAACTTTTTATTGGTCAAATTAATATTAGTTTAGCAGATGTCAGGAGAATCCTGATATGGTATAACTGCCATTTGATTGTGAAGATGTATAGAAATTGATGCTCTGATCTGTTGGGATGATCCTAGTTACATAATTTCTGATTAGTGCTGTATAATATTTATTTTTGAAAAATTAACCTTCTAACTGGAGCCAAATCATTTGATTGATCAATACTAAGCTTTTATTGCATAAATTCTTCTTGATAGATCTTCTGCAGGACCCACTAAGTTTGTTTGATGGGTTCAGGGAAACAAGTTTGAGTGCTACACCGCCCATTTGTACAATTGAAGCAGTTAACCACCAATTAGTTGGGGCTGCTAGCCTCCTGGGCTAGTTACAGCACTGTACCTGTTCAGGATCAGTAGTGTTGACTTCTAAAGCTTATCAAGTTGTAGCCAAAACCCTGTTGCTTTATTGAACTCTCTGTTAATTGGTTTATCTTTTCTGGGCCTCTCATGATTTTTCTCTCTTTTTTGGGCTTGTATTCAATTCTTGCCTCTTGCAAAACATACTAATTTTCTGGGCCAGCTGCAAGGCCGGGCCCTTACACAATATCTGGATTTTATAACAGAATAAAGTTTTTTAATCATAGAGTAGAACATATGTTTAAGAGTTTTTATATAGCTTGCCTTTTTATTTTTGTCACTGTCACGGTCCATATCAGAGTCTGGCTGGACTCCCACAGGAAAGGCAGGCCGGGCCTGAAAGGCCATGTACACAATTGGAACAATCCTTGCTATATAGTTCAAAGCAGTGGCTAGGGGATTCCAGCTTCCAATATGTGACATGAACTGATTGGCTAACCCCAATACTGCAATGTAGATGAACCCCAACTTACTGAAGTCTTGGGCAGGAGGCACACTGGGCAAGGGGGGAGTGGAGGGGATCTCCTTCATGATAGTCAGAATTGGGCCTCTATAATGGTCAGGAGGAGATCCAGGTGGTGAGAGTGGAAGAACTCCAAGTCAACAGTTCAAGGTGGCATAACCAGATGTACAGAAGCAGAGCCAGGAGGGAACAGATAGGCGCAGTTTTATTGTGTAGTGGATTCACAAAAAGATGCAAAAAGAATTATTATATTGGTGCAAACATATATAATTCCTGCAAGAAAATAATGGGTCCTGGGCATAAAGTTGTTTATTTTATGATGTTAACAGTGATGAAGGCTTCTCCTCCTCACTACTTATACTTACTGAGGAATACTTAGACTTTTGTGCCACCAGAGACCTGGTGGCATCATTTTCAGTGATACTTGTAAAATGGTTTGGAAATTGCGCACTGGGACCTGGGGGAAGGGAATTGGCTGTTTTTTTATGGTCATGGCTTTGGCTTCAGCATGCTGAGGTGCAACAGCTATTATTAGAACCCACAAGCATTTGAGCACCCAATTGTGCAATCAAAAAATTGCGCTCCCAATGCTTTATTTCCCAATAATTAAGTGGGCCAAATTGGTTAATATAATTAAAGCCAGGGATTTGAGGCTTATGTGGCTCTCAAATCCCAGGCCATTTTTTATTTGAAATAGGGTTTTTTTGCTCTGGGAGACAATTGGTAAGGATTTTCAGGCTGTGAGTTGTTTGGCCTCTAGGAAGGCCAGCTGGTTTTCCAGGGCATTCTGGGCTCTGACATAATCCCCTGCCATAGTCAAGCTTGCAGAGTGTGACTCTTTATTTTGAGACTTGTATTCTTTCAGCAAAGTAGTGGCATTCTCCAGGTTGGATTCTGGTTCCCAAGTATTCTCTTCATTTGGGTACCCTTTCCATTTGATCAGGAAATGAGGTTTTTTATATCAGAGTTTGTTTCCTAAGATGGCTTCATCCTTGTGTTCTGTGAATCATCCTACTTTGATAGGTGGGGGAGCCATTCTTACTATCTGGTGTGAGAGAGAAGGTCCTTTCTTTTTTGATGACAGTGATTGGTGGGATACATCAGGAATCTTTCATCCAGAGGATAATTCTAAGCGTTATGCTATGGTGCCAATGTGTTGTAGGACCTTGTAGGGGCCCATTTGTTATGAGGTCAAACTAGTGCATGGGCTGTGGTCTTGATGTTCTTTGAACTGAGGTACACAAGGTCCCCTACTTAAATTGGTGGACCAGGGCTTTTTTTGTTGTCAGCAAAATCCTTGTATACTTGTACTGCTCTTCTTAGTCTCTGGGCACATTCTTCTTGGCACACATGGATGTTGCTGACCCAATCTTGTCCTTCTGGGTTGTTGGCTTCCTCTGTGGGAGGGTTGTATCATGTGGAGTTGAATCAGTAGTTGTCCTTGAAGGGGGACATGCTAGTAAAGCTTTGGTCTTTATTGTTATACATAAACTGGATCATTGTGTTACAAAAGTAACATTTTCAAAGCTCTGGGTGTAATTGAACCCGCTCCTAGTCACCAGGTGGGGCTAGCAGGCGGGGGAGATTTGCCTGCACCTGGATTTTTGTTTTTTGAAGCAAATCCAGCTGAAGGAATCATTCCTGCCCTGCTGGCAGCTGAGGGACCTGTTTTGGGCCCCAAAAGCTACACCCAAGCCTTGATGGGTTTGGCTGGGCCTGGGCAGGCTATTTTTAGCTGCCCAGTAAACCCAGATCAAGCCCACCCTCCATTAAGTAATTTGGGGTCCCTAATTGGGGGCCCCTTTTTTAATCAAGTTCTTTGGGCCCAGGAGAGCCTTTTAAGCAAGTTTAAAAAATGGTGATCAAATTGGGAAGCCCCCCATAACCCCAGAAGCCAAACCTGCCAGAATCAATGGCCAGTCAAGCCAAGATGGACCACCAAAAATCCAAACAACTGTTCCTTAAAAACCCAAAAATGACCTTGAAGCAGCCAACCAAATAGAAGAACCTGAGATGCCAAGCCTTGCCACACAAATAGCACCAGAAAAATGCCCAGAGGCACCTGCATATGAGTTAGTATATACATCAGAAGCACTTGAAAAAGTTCTGTATTGTCATCCTTACCAAATAATTTTTTATGAACCTTTGGTTAACCAATCTGTTTCCATACCTATTTTTGATACTCTTTCATCTGCATACACCCAAGCGTCAGTACCCACCCACTGGGATAGATATTCAGACTCCAGTTGACAAAACCAAAGCCTTTGACTACTACCGTCCACCCATTGCTCCATTTGGCCCTGTGTATTTCACTGAGTATCCCGCCAATCCTGCTGCCTACTTAGTCCCCATGGAACCGCCCCTGACACCCAAACCAACCATCTCAACCCCCCACTTCTGATGCCACTGACCAGAGTAGTCAGTTCCTGGGAGTGCTTTACCTGGCGCTCACAGGATTGATTGACTCTGCCTTGCCAGCAGCTAGACCTTGGGCTGTGGCTGGGAAGGCCCTTTTCTACCTGGGAAAGTTAGGTCCCATCATCTGGTGGGCCATGCCAGTACCTTCTTTGACTCCTCCCTCACCTGCTGGAGCTCCACAGTACTCTTGGTATCCTGACACATTGGTAGGTGAGTTACCCAGCTGTTCTGTTCTGAGTTTATGTAGCAACTTAAGTACTATTCAAGGACCTGGTTCACTCTTTCAGTCTGCCTGTTGCTCTAAGGGTGATATTTAATGGACAAAAATTTTTTAAGTCTTTTAGAATTTGGGCTCAAAACTTGGAGATTAATTGTGGGCCTCTGTCCAAGGCCACTTCTTGTGAGAGTCTGTGGTTGATGAATACAGTAGTTTTCAATCCTGTTGAGATAAATGTATATTAGTCAGTCTAGAATGCATGAACTCAGTCTAAAAACAAAATCAAAAATCAAGGAATTTATATTAAATTACAATAGATTTGAATCTACTTTGATTTTGTTTTTAGACTGAGTTCATGTGTTCTAAACCGGCTAATATATGTTTATCTCAACAGGTTTGAAAACTACTGTACTTGGTTTCTGAATAGGGTTGTGGTTTCTCTGCAGTTACTTTGGTTGTTGTTGAGATGAAGTGAGCCATTTTGGTGAAACAGTTGACACTTACAAGGATTGTGTTGAATCCCTTTTAATTAGGCAGCTCCACAATGTAGTACATGGATACTGGCTTCCAAGGGCCTTCTGCAATCTGAAGGGGCTGTATTAATTCTTCTGGCTTTCCTTGCTTGGGCTTGGTACATTCACATGTCTTGCAACCGCTTAGGTATCCTTCAATCTCTGGCTTCATTCTGGGCTACATGTAGGTTCTCTGGATTCTTTTGAGAGTCTTTGTATGCCAAGGGTGTCCTGACATGAGGGAGGTGTTGTATTCCTTCAGTATCTCTAAGTGCAGTGGGCTTTCTGGTATGTAGGTGTGTCCGTGTAGTTGCAGGGTGTTTCTGTGTTAGGAGTAGTCAGTTTGGTAGTATCAGCTGTTGATATCTTTCCTTAAGTCTTTCATTATAGAGGTGCAGTGCTTGTCTAAGGTCTGAGCCAATTAGATTTCTTCTCTTCTACTAGCTAGTCCTATGAACAGGAGTGTTGGTTCAATCATGGTGGGGGACAGTAAGGATTTAGTGTTGAATTCCTCAATCTCTTTGGCACTAGGAAAGAGCTCTGTCTTTCATCTCAGGGCGGCATGTACAATGTTGATATTGCCAGGCTTGTAGCTGATTGGTAAGTTGTAACCTTCTAGGAATAGTGCCTATCTAGCTTGGCGCTGGTTTAGTTGTTGCAGTTTAAAGAAGTAAACCAAGTTCTTGTGGTCTGTCAAGACTTTTACTGAAAATTCAGTGCCATATAGGTACTGGCGTCAATGTTTCAGGGTCTTCATTATTGCAAGCATTTCTTTGTTGTATATCAGGTAGTTTCCTTCAGCAAGCAGCATCTTATTGGAGTAATATGCTATAGGATGTAGCATACTATCCCCTCCTTACTGAAGAAGGACCCCACCTACTGCAAATTCAGATGTGTCTGTCTCAAGCACAAAAGGTTTAGACGAGTCAGGCATGGCAAGGACAGGGGCAGAAGTAAAGGCCTTCTTCAGGGTCTCAAACGCAGAGGTGCATTTGTCAGTCCATAAAAACTGGACCTTGTCCAAGCAGAGCCTGATCAGTGGCAGTGTAATGGAGGGGAAAATATTTATGAAGTCCCTGCAATAGTTTGCTAACCCCAGGAAGCTTCTGACATCTTTCTGTCATTGTCAGGGAACCAACCCTGACTGACCGGCTCACTAGCGTCTGGGAACTGGCGGACTGGGTGGGCAGGGCCCACCAAAGAATTGGTGCTAACTTAATGAGGTAGGACATTGACTTGCCCAACCACGACCACGGACCGGCAGCAGGGACAATAGTATCTGTTACTCTCGTGAGAGTTATGTATACAATTCTGAAAAGCTTGTTGGTATGGTCCAGTGGGAGTTTGGCGGCAGAGGCGCATTGGCTTGGGGGTGACAGGTGGCTCCATGTCTATTTGGTAGGCAGGGAGGAAGTTGTATTTATCTCTGAACAGGACGGGTTTGGTAATGTACCAAGGGCCTTCTTGGTTGTATCTGGTTCTCTCAGTGATTCTGGCCCAGGGGTCCGGGGCTAGTATGTTGTCAGTGGTATAGTCTCTGTACTCAGGCTTTAGGGGGTACTCTGTGAAGTGGACAGGACCAAAGGGAGCACCTGGCAGGTGGTACGTAGCTGGCAGGTTGACAGGGGGGTTAGAGGATCTTTGAGTGAACTGACAGATTACAAGGATAAAATACAGCAATAATTGGGGAAACCAATATCTCATAACCTTTATTTAAAAATGACAGTGGGGTTTTTGTCTTGGCCTGACAGGTATTTATCCCACACTGCCAGGATTCACTTCTTGGTCAGGTTTTCTGGACTTGGGTGGGTTGGCATTGGGTGTCTCAGATGGCAGCGTGGCACTCAGCACTGGCAGTTTGCCACTGGCCGCTTTGGGGTGAGAAGACTTCAAATCCTTCTGTTTATTGATTCAAGTGTTGGGTGCTTCTTTGGGTTCAGTGCCTTCCCCGGGACTTTGGGAGAGTTTGGAATAATTCCCAGGGGGATATTTGTCTATTTCACCAGGCAAACCGCCAGTGTCAGGCGTTGGCACCTTGGGGGAATTCTTGGCATCTTGCACTGGTGGTTTGCTTGCAGAATCCTGCGGGACAGCTAAGTGTTTGGGTCCTGGCAGGCTGGTAGCAACTTCCTTAATTAGTAGTGGGTTGTTGTGTTCCCAGCCTATGAGTTTGGCGGTCTGCAAAATGTTTTGTCCAGGGTTTGACTCTGGTTCCGTATTTTGAGATTTAGGAGCGTCCAAATTGTCATTCCTGACAGTTGTGTGGGGATAGGACAAGAGGTTACGGTGTCCACCTTATCCTGGGCCATTGAAAATCCTCCAGTTTTTAACATGTAGCCCAGGAATTCCACCTTTGGTTAAAAGAATTCACATTTATTGAGTTTTGTGTGTAGGTTGGCTTGTGAGAGTTTGCTCAGGATTAGGTCCAGGTGGATTAGGTGCTCTTTGTGGGTCTTGCTATAGATGAGGATGTTGTCAAGGTAGGCCACATAGAAATGGTCAAGGTATCTGCCCAGGACTGTGTTGATCATGTGCTGGAAGGTGCTGGGGGCGTTACATAGTCCAAACAGCATCACCAGGTATTTGTAGAGTCCATACCTGGTCTTGAACGCCGTTTTATACTTGCTGCCTTCTTTGATTCAGATTTGATTGAACACGTCTCAAAGGTCAATCTTGGAGTACACCTGGGCGCCTGTCAACGCATCACACAAGTCATCAGTGTTAGGAATGGGGTAGCGGTTCTTTATGGTTATATTGTTCAACTTCTGGTAGTTAACGCATGGGCGCATACCACAGTCTTTCTTGCCCACAAACAGCATTGGTGACAAACAAGGGCTCTTGGATACACAGATGAAGCCTTTCTGGGACATGTCTTTGACGTACGCTTTAGTGCCAACTGCTCTTTGTGATTGCAGCTATGAATAGGGCTATGTTTGGGTTTGGTGCTGGGCAGGAGGTCAATGGTGTGGTCATACTTTGTGCGTTCAGGGAGACAGGTTGCTGCTTCCTTGCTGAAAATGGGGTTCCATCTTTCTAGAGAAGCAGTTAGGACTCCCACACTAGGTTCTATTTGTATGATCTTAAGTCATTGGGTTAATTCCTCTGGGTTGGTGCAAAAGGGTACAGTGTTGTGGTTTTCCTTATTTCCCAAGGTGATGTTCTGTTCTTGGTAGTTGAGGATGAGGCCATGCAGAAGGCCTTTCAGCAGGATGAGAGACAATGGGTATGTGTTAATTCCTATAACCAGAGGCAGTTCTTGTTTGCATTTGTACCCTTTATCATTTGTGCTATTTCCCATGATGATCTGAAGGCAGTTCTCAGATGCAGATAGGCTTAGTTCTTGAGCTAGGTCAGCATGAATGAAGCTCTTGTCTGCTCCAGTGTCAATGAACGCCTTCAGTCTTTGGAGTGTTCCTTTGACGTTGACTGATACTAGGATAAACTTGTAAGACTGGGAGGAAGTGTTTATTTGGGCCAAAGAAATGGGGGCAGTATTTTTCTTAGGGCAGGCTCTGGTCAAGTGCCATGCTTTGTGGCAGTGGAAGCAGAGTCCTTCTTTATAGTGTCTTTGAAGTTCCTCAGGGGTCATCCCCACTCTTTTGGGTGTGGGGGTTTGGGTCTGTCGGTGCTGGGTTCTACTGGTGCTTTCTTGGTTCATGCTGAGGCCCTTGCACAGAGAAACCAGGTCTTCCAAGCCAAGGGTGGGAGGGTGGTGTTTCAGCAGGTCCTTCATGGCTGGGTTCACCCCCTTCCAGAATATGATGGTTACCAGTTTGTCCTCAAGTTGGGTGTGGGTTTTTAGTTTGAGGAATTTGTTGATATATGCTTGGATGGATCAGGAACCTTGTCAGATTTCTAGCAGGGAGTTCAGGGCGTAGTATCTAGTGTTGCAATCCTCCCTGGTGGCAATTAACTTGGCCTCAAACTTGGCATAGTCCAAGCAGAATTCTATGTCTTCTTCTATGGCCTTGCCAAACCAGTCTAGGGCATCTCCAGAGAGCATGGAGGTAACTCAAAGTACCTTCTCAGAGTTGCTGGCGTAGGAGGAGGTGTTGGTTTAAAAATGCAGATGGAGGACCAGCATGGCACGTCAGGCTTCCTCAAGTGTAAGCTTTCCCATCTAGGGCATCTCTACCTTTGTGAGGGATTGGTTTATGATCATATTTTGCACTTGGGAGGAGGGAGTCTTTTTGGTGTCAGTGGCAGCGGTATCAATTCTCTTTGGGTTATTTGGGTTTGCATTCTTTCACATGGAAGAGATCAAGTTCATGGTCATCTTATAGGTGTAACAAGTGTTTATCAATAACAAAAGCATACAAGATGCCCCAAGAAATAACAACATCTTGGGGCTCGGGGTACCAGGTTTAAAAAATATTGCCATAATGTCAGGGATCCAGTCTCAGGCGGCTGGCCCGTTGTTTTCAGGGGTAACTTGGGCCGGGTTTTTGTGGGCAAAGCCAACCACAAGAGAGGGGCTAACTTAAAAAGGTAGGATACAGAATTTCCCACCCAGGACCACGGGCTGGCAGCCAGGATTATAGTGTCAATCACCCCTGTGAGGATGATGTACACAATCCTAAATAGCTTGCCAGTGTGATCAGTTAGGAGGTTGGGTGAGGAAGTGGGCATAGACTTGGGTGTCACAGGCAGCTCCATGTGGGTATTGTAAGCAGGAAGGTAGTTGAATTTCCCTCTAAAAAATTTGGGGCTTGAGAATATCCAAGGGCCTTGACAGTTGTATCTAACTGCTGATTGTATGCAGGCCAAAAAATTGAGTTCAAGTATCTTTTTTGGGGTATAGTCTTATATTTGGGTTTCAATGGGTATTTGGTGAAGTGGACGGGGTCAAATGGTACACCTGGAGGACAAAAAACTGCAGGCAGAGGGACAGGAGGGCTGAAAGATCTTTTACTGAATTGGAAGATGGCAAATACAAAATAAGGCAGTAGCTGAGTAAGCCAAAATAACATAACCTTTATTCAAAAATGGCAATAAGATTGGAGTGTGGGGTCCTTTGGTCTATATAGCACTCCACTTCCAAACTTAATATTTTCCAGGGGGTTCATCAGGGCCTAGGAAAAGGCGGGCCTGGGGGTTCTGGGTGCTCTTTTTCAAAGGCAGTGAAATGGCACCTGGGCTGGGAGTTCTTTCATTGGTCAGCAATATTGAATTAGCTACTTGATTATCTTGCTTTAGAGTTGTGGTTGCAGAGTTGGGTCACAGGCCTGTGCCTCCTTCTGGGGATGGCTCTTGATTGGTTGCCAGTGTAGACTTCAAGCTCACAAAGCTAATGGTTGAAACTTTTTTACCTCCATTAGGCGCCTTGATTGCTCCTTCATTTGGTGCACTGATTTCTTTGGTTTGGCTTGCTTTACCATTTTGACCATCATTCTTGGCTTCAGCTTGCAGGTCTCAATCTCAGGAAAATGTGGGCAGGCAGCCCTTTGGTCCATAGGACCAGTGGCTTGAGGGAATCCAGGGTCAGGGTTCAAATCCCACTCTCGGTCCCGGGTTTCCAGGGAGGAAGAATTGTCAATTCTGAAAAATAATGAGGAAGGCTTCTCCTCCTCACTACTTATACTTACTGAGGAATACTTAGCCTTTTGTGCCACCAGAGACCTGGTGGCATCATTTTCAGTGATACTTGTAAAATGGTTTGGAAATTGCACACTGGGACCTGGGGGGAAGGACATTGGCTGTTTCCTTATAGTCATGGGTTTGGCTGCAGCATGCCAAGGTGCCACAGCTATTATTAGAACCCGCAAGCATTTGAGTGTCCAATCTGTCAGGATTGACAATTTTCTCCCCCTGGAAACCCTGGCCCTGGTTTTTCGCAGGCCACCAGCCCTGAGGACCAATGAGCCAGCTGTCTGCGTTTTTCTGAGACTGAAACCCCCAAGCCGCGGCCAAGGATGATTTTATAAAAGGTAAAGCCAGCCAAACCAAATAAATAATTGCACCAAATGAGGAAGTAATCAAGACAGCTAATGGAGGCAACAAAATTACTACTGCCTGCCTCATGAGCTTGAAGACCACTCTAGTGGCTAATCAGGTGTAATACCCAGATATGGTAGGTACTACTTGCAGCAGGTATGGCAGGAGGTTGGCAAATCAGAATCCAGTCAGAGTGGTGATGATTGGATATATGGTCATCAACCAGCAGAAGACCTTAGCATGGACGTTGTATCTTCTGAAGCTCCCAGCAAAGTAGGTTGATACATAGTACATGGAGGTGTACCCCACACTGGACAGAGTGGAGTGAGGAGATACCAGGGGAGGCCAGGAACCAGTGTCAGAGGAGTTAAGTTGTCCAGGGTCATAGTGAGGATCATAGCCTAGTCCTTCTGGTGAGGGGCCAAAGAACTCTGGTCCTTGTCAATAGCCTCCAATCTCAAGGCAAGCTATAAGCACAGCTGTGAAGATGAGAACATTCATCTTCCTTGGATTGGAGGGAGTTTGGTGGGGACTAACTAGTTTAAAGTTGACTTAAGTTTTAAGTGAATCTAGCTTTATTGAGGGTATTAGGCTCAATAATTGCACAAACTATTAATGAGGAGAGGTCCCCTTATTTATAGTTCTTCTCACTGTGCAAAGTTTTGCAAGTGGGAATGAAAGCAAGGGATTGGAGAGCCTAAAGGTTTGGAAAATGTGATTGGGAATTGGGGTTTGAGAAAGTGGGCAAATTATTGTTCTTGTACAATCTGTTGTTGATTTGGAAGTTCCTGACTGGGGCTAATGTATTCTTGTGGCCCTGGAATCATGTGGTGGGAAGGGCTCAGGGAAATCTCAGATTCTATTTTTGTCCTGGGAATAATGGTTTGGTTGGAGCCTAGACTCAACCTTGTGACCTGGGAAGCAGCAACCCGTTGGTCATGGGAGAAATTATTGCTCAGATGTAAAACTTGATTTGGGCTTTCTTCTGTTGGGCCAGAATAGGTTTTGGAGTTTGAAACTTGAATTTCTCTTTCTTCTGTTGGGCAAGAATAGTTTGTTGATTCTGAATCCTGAATTTGCCCTTCTTCTGAAGGGCAGGAATTATTCACTAAATTTTCCCCTGCAACCAGGGACTTTTCTGATTGGTTGCATTTTATGGGGAATTCTGATTGGCTGTGGGATGGGGCCTGGGACCTGGGTGGGTGGCTGGCAGCCAACTGGGACCCAGGGAGCAAGCAGGTGGGCTGGGGGCTGGGTGGGCAAGCAGGTGGCTGGCAGGGGCCTGGCTGGCAGCTGGGAGGCTGGCGGGGTGCTGGTGGGCAGGCGGGCGGCTGGGCAAGCAGGTGGCTGGTTGAGACCTGGCTGGTGGTGGCTTGTGGGCAGCTGGCTGGGCGCGGGGAGGCTGGCGGGGGTGCTGGTGGGCGTGGCAGGCACCTGCTTGGATGATAAATTATTCCAGTGACTATTAAATTACATTTTCTCTTTTATTTGATTTTTATTTTCCTTAAATAAAGGGGGAAATCCTCATTAAATTTTACCTTTTTAATTGGATATTCTCCTATTCTTTTCCAACATTGCCCTTCAGTCAGAATTTGATTTATGTCAGGAATATTCCTGACATCAGGAGGTGTCACTTGAATTAAGTGTGGGCCCATGGCCCGACCTCATATCCACAGCCCAAGAACAAGAGAATCAGGTAACCAATTTAGGGATTCCAACCAATGAGAGAACACCCAGCCAAGGTGCCATTTTGTCACATCTGAACCTGGGTGTCCTGGCCACCTGGCCTCATATTTCCCAATCCTATGATGAACCCCACATGGAAAATTTAAAGTTTGGAGGTGGGATACTATATAGACCTATAGACCCTGCGCTCTAACCTTATTGCCATTTTTGAATAAAGGTTATGTCATATTGACTTCCACAGTTATTGCCTTATTTTATCTTTGAATCTATCAATTCAATACAAGACCTTCTGGCCCTCATGCTCTTCTGCCCGCTATTTCTGTCCACCAGGTGTTTCTTTTGGCCCTGTTCATTTCACAGAGTACCCATTAACCCCTGAGTATAAAGACTATACCCCTAAAAAGGTTCTTGAATTATATCCCTTATCCCACATAAAATCAGCAGTTAGATATAATCAATAAAGTCCCTGGTACCTAGCTGAGCCCAAACTGTTTAGAGGCAAGTTCAACTTCTTGCCTGCATACCAGCTCAATATGGAGCCATCTGTGACCCCCAAGCCAATGCATGCCTCCTTGCCTGATCTCCCAAATTACCACACAAGCAAGTTTCTCAGGATTTTGTACATCACCATCACTGGGGTGATTGACACAATAATCCTGGCTGCCAGCCCATGGTCCTGGGTGAGGAAGTCCATTTCCTTCCTCATTAAGTTAGCCCTGATCTTGTGATGGGCCCTTCCCGATAAACCTGCAGCTTGTGTGTTCCCTGAAAACAATAGGCTGGACACCCAAGGTTGGATCCCTGACAAAATCAAACAATCAAATTATTGTTTTCACAATTTATCATTTCTCAGTAGCAAGAGGACCCAATTTTGTGTTTGATTTTAATTCCAGGGTTTTGTGGCATGTGAGCCTTGTAAACCCCTGGTCATTTGCAGTCAGAAAGTGGGTTTTCCTTCTAGGAAAGCAGTTGGCAATGGCTTCACACCGTTGGTTGTGCTATATCCAGGCAGGCTAGCTAATTTTATAGGGCATTCTGGGCCCTGAAAGTCACCCCAAATTTAAGATTGGCTATAAGTTTTTGGGGCTGTCAGGAATTTCAATTCAATTAAAGTTGACTGATACAACTCCTCATCACACTGGTTATTTAGAAAATGGGACAGGATACAGCCATAATACAATCCTCTATTCTTAAAATTTAATCATTGTATCATACTGATTGAATTAACATGGTAACCAATTAGTTGAAAGAAGGTTGATTTAGAACCCAGATCCCCTGAATTTGGAATCTGTCAGGAATTTAATTCATTTAATTCCTGTTGATAATCATTATGAGTCACCAAATTTATATAGTCATGGTTTTTTGTTCTTCTGAAGCTCCTAAAAATGAAGAATCAGTTAATAATATCTGTTCTATATTACCCTTGGATAACAGTCTGGTTGAAATTGATTCAGGGACAGGGATCAAACCCGCACACTCCTGAGACTTAGTCACTCATCTAGAAAGTGAGATTAATACTGAAATTGAGATCAACCAATTGTTACCTTCAAAATTCAATTATAGCCAATCAACCAAAGCCAAAACAACTTTGAACTGTCTTTTTTGCTCTCTGGGTGATGTTGACAAGGTTTCAGACTCTTGTTGTTTTAACCCTGTGCTGTTGTCTGCTGCTCTTGCAGTACAACCCAACTCCTGATCCCCATCTTTTGTGGAGTCAACCTAACCCAAGCCATGCCTGTCAGTCAGGGAAATTTAGATAAGGAATTTCTCCAAAATCTATTTGAAAATGGATTCAATAATAAGGGAAGTAATCATTTTCTCCTGTTTGAATTTCCAAACTGCTTAATTCTCCAGATTCATCCCCAAAATTCCGCATCCCCTTTATGTATTTCATTATGTCACCTTCTTGCTACCATGCTATAAAAATCTGGAAAGCTATATTTTAGTATTTGTTCAATCAATAAAGTCTACATTCACCCAAGTGAATTATTGTCTATTTTAGCTTGACTTAAATCTTTTCTTGATCCTAACCATGAGATTACCCAAGACTTCTTGTATGGAGTCTCTTGAGTATAAATGGGTCTACTGGATGATCTTGTTGCCGGCTGTACTGGCCAGCATTTTGATAGGTTTGTGTGCAGACTCTGGTACTTCTCCTGAGGCACAATTCTTGGATAGCTCCTGGCGCCGGGTAATACCAGGAGTATGGTATACTGCTACCCCCTTGTCCCACAACCCACCTTGCAAGGAGGAACCTCAGAACTACCAATCAATCAACAAGACAGCCAAGCCCCAAGTTTTCTGACCCTTGGTGTCTGCCTTCCTCTTGTGCTACTTAGGGGCGCACTTCTTCCTAGGAGAATTCAACCCGCTTTTAGGCCGGTATAGCTTATTCAGAGAACTATTTCACCTCAGTATGGTGTCCTTTCCCGTGAGTTCACTGGTAAAAGGACTAAATCCTTCTGCTATCATTCACTACCTTGGAAGACTACTTCCAAGTGGGTGGGTGCCTAACAGAATCACTTGGGCATTCTGGATCATGACTACTGAATAAGTGGACGCGCTACAGCCCAAATTGTATTTGAGTTCCTTTACTAAGATAATTGAATATCACCTAAGGGGCTTATCACAAGTGACAAACTCCTATCAATTATGCTTATTGAAAAGCCTCAACTACGGGATTTGAACCCTGACACCCCGTGGGCTGCCCAGCTGCCCGCAGTTTTTTGGGCTCAAACCAGAGCATGATTTGACTTCAGAAAATCCTTTGAAGCTTGATGAATCAAATTCACCTACATCAACACTTCCCACGCTAAAGGTTCCTGTTAACTTGACCAATCAGCGGGCGGGTCCAGCCATAGATCCCAAAACAACTTGGGCCCACACAGAAGGGGAAACAGAGAACCTTCCCATAGAACACAGGCCACCCAGAGACAACCAATCCCAGAACCCAACTAGGGAATTTGAGCATTCTCAGTTTGAGCCAGCCAATGGAATAACCCCCGCAATGGATGCCACCAAGGACTGGGAAGACCTGGTAAATGGGAAAACCCGGGCCAAGGGAATTTGTGAAAGTTTTATCATGACAGATGGGCATACTTATACCCTGGACTGCCAGGAAGATGTCCATTGCCATTCTTGCAATAAAGTGACATGAACCTTTGGTTCAACCAAATCATACCTTATTTTTTATTAGTTCTACTTCATTTACAGCCTACATCACGCAGTTCTGCACCCCACACTCATCTACCCCAAGAAACCGCGGACCAGCTGCCCGACCTTTACTGTCCACCAGGAGCTCCCTTTGGCCTCTACACTTTACCGAGTACCCACCCAACCCGGTGTATTTGGAGTTTACTCTGGAGGAAATCCTAATCAACGACCCTGAAGCTAGAACTAGAGAGACGGAAGTCCTTTACAGAGAAGGCACCAAAATTATCCAGCCCCCTCTGCTATTCTGCAACAAGTATAATTTCCTGCCCGCATATTTGGTTCCAATGACACCGCCTCTCACCCTGCGGCCCAACCGCCCGCAAGAATCTGTTGCCACTAATGAATCCACTTCCACCCAGATATTTGGGGTGATGTATATTACCCTCACTGGACTGATTGATTCTATGGTGCCTTTAAGCGGACCTTGGGCAGTCCTTGGGAAATTGTTATCTTATATTGTAAATTTAGCCCTAATCTTGTGGTGGGCTCTCCCTGCTGGGCCCACGGGCTCTCAGGAACCCCCCACTGGTTAGATCCCTGACAGGGCTTCAGCCAATCAACATAATTGACCAAGAAGATAGACAAAAGCCCACCTGAAACATTTGGGTCCTACAGCTCTATGAAGAACTTAGCCAATCAAAACACAGATGCACATGCAAACATAAAAGCATGTCCTGCAAATGAAGATGCAAGCAGCATTACAATTCTGACATTTCAAAACCCTGTCAAGGTTTGGAATATTAACTCTGGAGGCTGAAGCTAGTAGCTTAGGAATGATAGGCTAACTAGCAAGAGTTAACAGCAACCAGACAGCAGTTTGGTCATAGGGGCAACACTCTATAAAAAGACCTTTCAAATCTATTTGGTGGGCAGTCAATTTTCAACCACCTAAATTACTGTAATCAAGTTGCAGTAGTGTTACATACTATAAAGAGTGTATTGATAACTACCACAGGATCCTCTGCCACCTCAGCAAAGCTGGTTCCCCATTTAATACCAAGAGTCCTTAACCAAATTGCCTCCAGGCAGAACCCTGGCTGTATTCTCAACACTAATAGGAAGTCCATCTGTTATCACACATATCTTCATATCAACCCAAACTTGATGTCTGTACATCCTACAAATAAACTTAATAAAATCTCAAGATCCAAAAATCATGACAGGGGCCTTTTATAAATTAGGTTTGAAATTATTTCAGATTTATTAAATGATGTTTGAGTCTGGGCTTTAAAAAGGACAATATGAAAAAGTGATATGGTTGTTTTAAGAAAACTGAAACCCATAATGTTGATCTGTCTGCATTAGTTTAGCCTCTGCATTACAATATTAGGAAGTCTCAGTATGGCAATTTCAGATCAAAATTCATGATTCAAGTAGTTATATTAAAGTGTGAGACTTCAAATATTTTATATTTGACTCAAACAGGATAAAAAACACAAACTAGTGAAACAGAAGCACCTGTCTTTGTAGAAGCGTGCTACAGCCAATCAAGTTAAAATGAAAATGAAAATTAGAAGAGTGATACTGTTTGTTCAAATTGAGAAGACAGAAAATTTAAACCAAGCAATAATCTTTTCGGGATTTTGGAAGATTTTAGTATTTGATATTTGGTCCAGATTCAAATCTGATGCAACATTGTAAAAAGGCTTGTGAGCTCTTATAAAATAGTTTTTTGTTTGGCAAACTGTCTTTAAAATTTATTAAAACAGCTTTCAAATGATATTGACCAGAGTCAAATTACTCCACTTCTTTCTGAGATATGACATTTTGTTCAATGCCGTCTGAAAGCTTCTTGTTTTTAATAGCTTAAATATTTAAAAAATGCCATTTCTTTCTTACTTAGTTAATATTGTCTTTACTCATTAGAAATAAAAATATATCCTTCTTTTCATCTTAATTTAATGTCTTCTTCCTAGTTTTCTTTGATTTCTTGATAGCTTAAAGCAACACTACCAAAAAAATCTTGAAAACTAGCTGTTTTTTACTACCTTCAATTATTTAATCACCAATAAGACCCTGGGAGTTATGCTTAGGATAAACTTGTGACTTTGGCGTTGCAGATATTGTTCCTTTGATATTCATAGATATGAGAAAGTCTGGCAGAGTCTGTAGCTAAAAGACTAAGGGATTTTTTTATACATTGGTAGATTTGGGCTTAATTAACATCTATGCTTCTTATAAAAAAAATTTACTTTATAAAAACAGCATTTATTTTTGATGATAATTAAAATATGATAAAAATAAAGAGAGATCATGATAATAACATTATTGCAATCCAGAAAATGAAATTTCTTTTAGTGGTTTTAAAATGATAGATTTGATGAGGGTGTGATATACTACAGACAGGTAGTTTAAGACTTAAGTCAATTATTGTTAGTATGAAAGCTTTTAACAACAGTCTCTTATGAAAATAAAGCCAATTATCTTCCATAGTCATAAACCAGGGCTAGCAGGTCAGTGAGTGACTACTATTAATGAGAGGTGATTGTCAGATACACTGGTTTAATCTAATCAGATCTGCCCTAGGATAATAGACTGCTAGGCTTTTTATGTTAGAGCAATTGACCTGGTTGTCACAGTCATGGCTGTTTTTCCAAGTGTGTCTAGGTCTAAGCGCTGTCACCCAGAAAAACGGTCTCTAAAATGCTGCCTGCTTGCAGAAATCAAATATTTAAATATTATGATCAATTGCAAGTGGGTGGTGACACAAAGAATTGAGTCTGAGCGGGGCACAAATACCACACACTCAATTTTCTCATTTCTTACTTCTTGGGTATCAAACTCTGACCTCCTAGAAGGTCAGGTAACAGCTTACAGAACCATTATTTGTGGTTTCTGTAAGCTTTTTAAATATCAAATTCAAGAGGCCACCTCATCAAGATGCACTCAAAGGCTTTAAATAAAATAATTTTTTAACAAGCTACCTTAGCAGTTTGATATTTTCACTTCAATAAAATATCTTTTTTCATGATTCACTTATTTCAATCCCTTTTAATAAGATGTGTAACAACAAGATTGTTAGACTCTACATTCTTGGCACTCTAAGATCCTAAAAATTGGCCACAACCCTCTGAAATGATTCCTGGAACTTATAAAATTGAGTATGAATCCATTTATGCTCCTGACTCCTTGACACTGAATCAAATCAAAGCCATTTTCCTTTATCTGCACATTGCAATATGCTGTAATTTGCCATATTCTCTCTTTAAAGGTTATCATCTGTGAGTAAATATGCACTGTCTCCTCCTCATTGGTAATGAATTCTTATTTGGGTGTATATTCCTCATTTGATTGATTATGACAAGCTCTCTTTCTACTTCGCCATGACACAGGTAGCCCAACCCTTAATGGATTCTTCTAGATGTTATTCAGGTGGCAGTGCATCTGACAGCTCTTCAGTTCTAAGATGTACTATCAGCCAGAATAGTTAAAGTTTTAAGCTGCACATGTGAAAGCACTTTTGAGGTGTGCTCATTGATTGCATGGTGAATACATGCTCTGTTTTCTAATAAAAAAGTAGTGCAATTCATACCAGATGCTAGTTTGGCTGATAATTCATTAATTTCCTTGGCCTGCACTTTTATGTTGAAATTGGCTTTGGGCCACTCAGGCTGTGCACCTGCATTTATTGATCAAATTATTTAATTAGTGTCAAGTATATACTTCTGAGAAGTATAATAAACAAGATAAATGGGAAAATTAAAAAGAGAATGATACTTCATTTGATATAAGTTTAGAGTATTATATATTATCATGAGAAGCCACATATTGTCCTTGTACGTCATGGCAGTCATGGGGCTTGTCCAAGTAGTGTTCCTCTTAGGACTCAAAATGTTTGATCCCACAATAGATTGGCAAATGATAAGAGTGCCACCAACTTAATGATTAGTTGGGGAATCATTTAGGGAGTCACTCGGGGAATTGCTTTCCCGAGAGGGAGTAATCAAAGATGTTGTGACATTAGATAATATCCCAAAAGCTTGATAGTAACCATGATACTTGTGTTTATATGATTTATTCCAAATAGTAGCATTAAAAATATTAATATCAAGGTATTTTGATAGTTGATTTAATTTAGCTGGTAGATATGAACTTTTTTTACTATTCTAAGGATAAGTCAAATATCTCAAACAGTAGTTTTTTATAATGGCCTGATCCTGCACAGTGTTTACTGAATTATTCATTAAAGCTCCAGGTACAATCCTTAAACTGTTTCAACATCAGTCTTGAGCTGCTTTTTTTACAGTATGATAGCCCAATTTTCCTAGCTTGGACAATTTGACCACATATATGCTTGGGTATTTCTCTTTTTTAACCATGTTTTGTATCCAGAAGTTTTCCCAATCTTGATCCTATTATATAGGTAACTTTGCAGCGGTTCCGTCTGATATTTATTTAATGGGTATAAAGGCTCAATTGGGTTAAAGCCTTATTGTTGAAATTTTTAAAATACATTTAAAAGATTTCTGCTTTTATTTATTTCCATGTATATTTTCAACTATGTGCCTAATTCTGCAGCACGTCTATTTATGCTGATTTTAATTCTTTTCATTTCTGAACTTTTGCTTTACTTTATGGAATGCTGATATCTGGATAAGTTCTGGATTAAATGTCTCTCTTATATGTTTATCAATATCTTTGAAATAAAATGTTTTATCTATAATAGAAATCTAACCTTTGCACATTTGGACATCCTCTCAAATTGCTGAGTTAAAGCAGGAGAGCTCCAGCTGCATACAAGTAAATTGAATATTCTGGTTAACTAGACCAGCCATTAAAAATATCCCTTTACTTGCATGATTTATCACAATCTAATTGATAAGAATCAGCTTTGATGTTTTAATCGTGCTGTATTTTGATTGGCTCATGAAGTCCGAATCCAGAAACTTTTGCTCTATTCTGCATTGTGAAAGCAGCCCAAGTCGAAACAGCCTTAGATCGACAAGGTTATAATAATGGTGGATATGTCAAATAGCAGTTAAATTCTGCTCAAGCACAAACCCACTTTTCCAACTCCCTTTCAAGCGACCTTTGTCCATACTGTTTGCCAAATATAATGCTAATTAATTCGAACACCATTCTTGTAAATAGTTTTATTTTTCTTAAATCTTATAATCTTTCTTAAACAAAATATTCGGGGAGACTTTATTTACCGAGCTTTCTTAGTTAGGAAAGAAGGTGATACTAATTCCTTATAAACCTGAGCATGTTGAAAAATATCACAGCTGGATGCAATCCGAAGAGCTTCTTGGTAAGGAAGGCTATAATCTGAGTTTATTCTATCAAGTTTTAGCTTTTTAATATTTACGTCGACTTTTAAGTAAGGAATTAGCATCTTGTTTGTTAGCTAATGTCTGAATAAATCTTTCTTATTCTAAGTGCGCTAGGAGTGATAGTCTGATTGTATATACTAAGCTAATTCGAATATTCTCTGAGCTTAAAAACAAGCTCTTATCAGAAAACATCATGCAAAATAAAATGAATTCTTATTACTCATAACTGTTTAATTTAGAGAAAACTGCCTCTGAGAGGCTAAGCATTGAACAAGAATATGAAATGCAAAAGAGTTGGGCTGAAGATTCTGACAGTTAGAGCATTTTTCAATCATTTGGCTTACATTTAGAGCTAACCTTTATTCTTTTTTGTTGTGATAAAAGTACAAATCATGCGGAAGAATTTATCCAGAGTCCAAGAAGTAGTGTGATCCTTCAGGGCGGTAAATACATTTGATAGTTTATTTATAAATTCTATTTAAAGATATAATTGGGGATGTGAATATCTTTTTAAATGACTCAGAGAATCCTTCACATGCTGAGCTAGAAATTATGATTGCTGGTAAGCCCTAAAATGGTATTTTATCTTACATTTGCAGAGCCAGGATTCAGGGGGAGAGGGATTGGGAAAGAAGCATTGCTGATTATGATGAACTATGGTAATTGATCTTTATCTAACAGATCTAATGTTGTTAAAGCTATAGAAAAAATTGGGATAGAAAAATTTGTTTGCAAAGTCTCCAAGGATAATACTGAAAGCCTGTCTCTATTCAAAGATAACCTTGGGTTTTGTGTAGCCTCATATTCCACTGCTTTTGAGGAATACACCCTTGAAGCCAGCAAAGAAAGCTTTGAAAATGATTCCCCTCTCTCAAAATTTCTGGAGTCCTCTAAAAAAATTACAAAGTGTGGCTTATTTGATCAGTTTAAATTTGCCATCTAGACATCGCTCCTGATAGCTTTCTTAGCAAATAAAATAGACTTATCTCTACTATCTTTTTATTTAATATATTTGAAATGTTTACAAGTTCAGTCTAAACTTTGTCTTGTTTAGTTTAATAATTTTTTACTGACATTAACTAATCTTCAGTTAATAGTTATAAAATGAAAACCTAATGCTCTCTGTGCCCTAGAAAAAAGTTTCCCTTGGGTACCACAAGCTTTAAAAGACACTTGGTGATAAGTTGTTTTAGTTTTACTTTATATTTACACTAAGTTGGAAATCTACAGTACAAAGGAACCTCTGAGTCAAGCTTTTAATAAAATACAGACAGATCCCTTGATATAGCATTAGGTGTATTCATAGTCCTGACTTTTAATCTGTTTAGGGTACAGTAGTTTTAAAAGCTATGGCAACAAATGTAATGAACTAAGATTTAAACAAAAAGAATTCAGATTTAAGCAAAATTGAAATGAACCCAAATCAATTGTAAATCAATATAAATTCATTTATTTTCAATTTTGCTTAATTCTGAGTTCATTTCGTTTAAATCTGAGTTCATTTTGTTTGTCACCATAGCTTTTAAAACTACTGCAGTGCCTTAACTGTGCTGTATTACTGTAGATTCAGAACCTAAAGGTAAAAATGCGGGATTGTCAAATTGTTTTTGCATGAACTCACCAACTTACTGGAATACTTTTCATCCTTTTATATAAAAAAGTAAGTTTTTCTGGGATGAAAATTACTCTATTAAGTTGGTGAGTTCACACAAAACAATTTGACAATCCTGCATTTTTACCTTTAGGCTCTGAATTTACAGTAGCAAGTTACAAGGGGAAATATTTGAAAGCTAGATGATTATCTTTATTGAGGTGTATCACTTATATAGTTTGGGAAAATTGATTTAAGAGGAACAAGGTTGGGACAATCAATCAATTGGATCGGACAGAGGGTGGCTTGATCCTTATAATGAGCCTAGTGCCAAATCAAGCTGTCCTCTGAGTAGGGATTGTCACTGGTTCTTGTTGCTGGATTTGGTAATTTGAGTTGACTTCTGCATTTGGCTTTGGGTCACAGGAAAGTTGGGTTGTGGGTCACAGAACTGTTTGTGAAACCTTGCCAGGGGCAATCTGACTATTTTGACATTACTTTATTTCTTTATCTATACCCTGGTCTCTTTGCTTTTGGTTGCTTTTCAGAAGCTCCTAAGCTTAATATTAGTGTATAAGTATAATCTCACCTGCTTTTTCTTTTGAAAAATCAATTTGAACTTATTATTTGAGTTAAAAGTTAGTATAAACCCTACTCTTATCTTGAATTTTACTGATTTTTTTATTTTGGACCTGTCTTTCTTAATATTGTTGTTAAAGTCACCCACAGTGCTCCCCAAGTTATCTTCAAGGTCATAAGTTTAATTTGGCTTTGCCTTATGATAGCTATCACATTGAAGCAAATTTTTACAAGTTTGAGGCCCAGAAATCATACCAAAGGCCTCCAAATTTTCTGAACATCTTAAAAATGATACTCCCTGCTCTCAAATTTGTTGTGTTTCCCCTAGCCTCTGTGTTTCTGTTCATATGAACTACCTCCCCAGATCTCTGGGATCAAATTTTCTCTTCTGCCCGCCTTGTGAGAAATGATCCTTCTAGGCTCCTGTATCTTCTGGATGACCTCTCAGGTAGAGCAAATGATCTTCTCTCTTCTGATGAGATTCTGGCTAAAAGCCTTACTTGTGATAAGGAGTACATTTTGGGAAAGCTTCAAATATGGAATTAAGAAAGAATAGAAGTATATTTTATTGGATAATACTTTAGCCTTATATAGACTTGGCTGTGACAGGGATTTAGTTGGATTGAACCTAGGGGTTGGACATGTGCTAGATGGGTTTGAGCCACTGGATAATTGGACAGTCAGGTGATATTTCTTGGTTACCATTCTTGGTATATCAAACAGTATATTGGAAGGGGACTAAATTGGGCAATGGCTGGATGTTAAGTAGGTTGGTGGTAGCCAGAATGCTTGTACATCCAGAACCTTGACACACACCCCTTAAGGGGTTACTCTGGTGCATCAGAAGGGGACTTTGTTTTCACGGCTGCCGCCTGATGCTCCTGGAGCTGTCTACTAGTTGGAACCAGTCTGGTTGAGTGCTCTCCTTTACTGAGGCGGAGACAGGTTTTGTGGTATTTCTTGATAATTGGATTTTTGGCACTTTGGAATTTTACTAGGTAAGTGTTGTGCTCTGGTCTGTATTTGATGACTCTTCCTGGTACCCAGTGTACTGAGTCTAGTTTCTTTCTGTTGCCAGCTAGAATCCAGACAGGGGAGTTGATGGGAAGTGGTTCCTCTGTGGAGGTTACCTTTTGTGTCTTGAGCCTCTTCATTTCAGCTATTTTAGCTATGAGTTTGATATGTTGTAGGTTTGGTGCTTGCTCTACTGTGGGAGGTTTTCCCAGGGGGTCTTTATGTAAGGCTGTTTATTGTGGGTGATTACTTCCGGTTTGTACCCGTAAGTTAGCTCAAACAATGAATAGCCTGTTCCTTGATTGGTGCAGACTCAGGATACTAATAATGCATGTTTCACATATAGTGGCCATGTGTCTTTGGCTTTACCATCCATTATTTTCTCTAGGGTCTTGATAAGGCTGTTGTTGAGGCATTCCACTCTACCGTTGGCCTGTGGCCTGTATGGAGAGGTTGTGGAGTGTTTAATGTTTTTGGACTTTAAGTTGTTTTTTACTACATGTCCTGATAGCTCTGTGGCTCCATCTGTTATGATGTAGTCAGGAGTGCTGTAGTTGGCTATGATTGCTTTGTTAATGAAACGGTTGATGTTTTCTGCTTTGTGGTCCTTTGTTGCCCAGCAGATGGGCCAGCGTGTGGCAAAGTCAATGGCTACAATTAAGAAATGTTGATTTGTTTTTGTTTCTGGGAAGGGACCCACTACATCCAGTCCCCAAACCTTGAATGGTTCAGGGTCTGGTACTGGGTTGACCGTTGGCTGGGGAGCCTTTGTACTGGTGTATTTCTCGCACATTGTACACTTTTTAAGAACATCAACTATATCCTGTTTGAGGTTGGGCCACCATACTATCTCTTTTAGTGTGAGGTATAGGTTGTTAGCCTTTGTGTGGCCTAGTAAGTGGTGATGTCTTAGTATGGTGTCAACTCTTTGTGCAAGTGGAATGTACAGGACGTGTTTATCATTGATAATTTGGTATAATGTGCCATTTGATACATGGAAATACTTTTTGTTTCTTACTAATGTATTGTGGGTCAGTTAGTGTTAAGGGGTCTTACCCTTTGGTTTTATACTCAGTGTTGTACAGGTTTGGCCAATCAGGGTCAAGGTGGTCAGGGTGATCCTCTCTAGGCTGACATAGTCTAGAGAGAGCACCAGCTGTGACCAGCTCTGCCCCCTTTTTGTACTGGATGTCCAGGTTAAGCTGTTCCAGCAAGGACATCCATTTGGCTTGTTGCTGTGCAAGTGCGTTCTGAGTTTTGAAATAGATTAAGGATTTATGGTCAGTTAGTACTCAGACGTTTAAATGTTTTTCTAGGTAATATATCCATTTCTTGCATGCGTGATATATTGCTAGCAATTCCTTATTGTGTATTGGGTATCTCTGCTCAGTAATAGTTAGTTTTCTGATTTTGTAGCATACTGGCAGGAAGTCTTTCTGCCCTGGCTGGCAGATGCGCAGGACTGCGCCAATGGCGGTGTTGCTGGCATCTGACTCAAGCTTGTAGCACATGTTGTTATTAGGGTATTGCAAGATTGGTGCTTTGATCAAAGCTTGTTTTAATAATTGGAAATTATTGTCACATTCTGAAGTCCAGATGAATTTCTTTTTGGCATTACCCTTGGTTAAGTCATTGATTGGTGTGGTTAGTTTTCTGCAGTCTTTGATGTATTTCCTTAGGTAAGCTACCATACCAAGAAAGCATCTAACTTGTTTAATGGAGGTGGTGTCAGGAAGCCAGTCGTAAGTAGGGGCCTTGGGCGGCTTGGGATGAGGTACGGCCAAGCCGGCGGGTAGGGCCCACCACAGAATGGGTGCTAACTTGATAATATAAGATACAGATTGCCTGAGTAAGGACCAATGTCCGGAGTTGGGGACCATGGAATCTACCAATCCTGTCAAAGTAATGTAGATTACTCCAAACAGTTGGGTAGATGTGGTCTCGGCGGCGGCGGTGGGTTCCAACGGGCAGTCTGGTTGTGGTGTTAAAGAGGGAGTCATAGGAACAAAGTAGGCAGGCAGGTAATTGTACTTGTCTTTGAACAGTAAGGGCGGAGTCTCAACCCTCTTTCCTTTGTGTCCTATGTACTTGGTACTTCTAGTCCTTGCCAAAGGGTCAGCAATGAGGATGGTTTCCAAGTTGTACTCTGAATAGGCCGGGTTGGGGAGGGGTATTCAGTAAAATGCACAGGTCCAAAGGGGGCTCCCGGGGGACGGTATAATGCCTGGGACAATTTGGTAGGTTGGTCTTGGGGGAGGGCGGCAGCCTGGCAGTCTACTTGACTGGAATTAAGATGAAAGATCACTAAGACTAGATAGGGTAAGATTTGTTTGAACCAAAGGTTCATAAAACTTTATTATCAAAAACAACAATGTGGTCTTCACCATACCGCCGGGGTTTCTATACCATGGGGTTTTGCTCCTTCAATTTTTGCAGGTTTGCGGACAAGGTGCTGGCGGGACGTGGGTCTTGGCTTGGGGTCCCAAGGGCGGCAGATCCAGGTTGTGCCTGTTCTGGCAAATCAGAAAGGCAATGCTTTGTTTTGCTGCCACTGTTCACTATGTCACCTGAGTAGTCCAATTGTACTACCCCTTCTGGGCGGCATGCCAGCAGGTCATTGGCAGAGTTGAGAATAGGGTTTATTTTAACCTCTTTAAGGCAAGCTGTAACCACTGCATAGGTTTGGGTCTTTGGTGGCTCTAGGTTAGCATCAATCTGATGACCACTTGGGGAATTGTGCTTGGGAGATTGGCAGGTCTCAGAGTAACTCGTCAACTCAAGTACGCAATTTAGCGAGTTGGCAGTCCCCCGTCCACTTTGTGTGACTCAAGTTGTCTTTGGAGGGTCCTTTGTAGTAGGCTGGCGGAACGCAGAGTCATTCACCAATTTTGAGCCCATCTCTTAACGGATTGGCAGGTCCTGGACTGGTCTGGAGGGTTGGATCCGCCTTCTGGGAACCGGGGTTTAACTCTTGGGTTTTCAATACAAGTATTGAAATGTCATTCATGACAGGTGGGGTGTTGCATGTTATTTATGGCTTTTATTTTGTCTGGATCTGCTTTGATGCCACTGTCAGAGACAATGTGGCCCAAGAACAGGAGTTCCTTTTCCATAAATTGGCACTTACTTGGTTTTGCATAAAGTTTGTGCTTTGCGAGTCAATTGAGTGTATTGCAGACATGCGTGAGGTGTTTTTCTTTTGTTTTTGAGAATATGATGATATTGTCAAGGTAGCATAATGTATTTGAGAGACTGTTTAGTGCTTGGTTCATCATGATGACAAACTTTGTGGGAGCGTTGGCCATCCCAAAATTCATTACTCTACATTCAAAGGATCCAAATGGTGTGCGGAACGTGGTTTTTGTTATGTCCTTTTCCTTTACTTCAACTTGGTTGTAACCTAAGGTGAGGTCAATTTTGGAGAAAAATTTGGCACCTGAGAGTCTTGCAAACAGATTGTCTATAAGTGGAAGAGGGTATTTATTCTTTACTGTTCTTTAATTTAGTGCTCTGTAGTCAGTTACTAGACGTAGAGTGCCTTCCTTTTTCTTTACAAAGAATACTGCTGCCCCCCATGGGGATTCAGACGGGCGGATGAAGCCTTTAGCTAGGTTGTCCTCAATGTGTGTTTTGAGGGTTTGTGTCTCTATGGGGAAGAGTCTATAGAGGGGTGCAGGTTTAGGCATGGCCTTGCATAAGTCAATGCCATGTTTGACCTCCCGTTTTGGGGGTAGCTCTGTGAGTTCCTCTTTGAATACGTGAGTGTATTCATTTAGGAGTGCCGCAAGTTCTGGGCATTGGATTTTTTGTGTTTGTATGTTATTGAACTCAGTGTACCTCATTATGTGGAGGGTACTATCTTTGTTTAGATGTTCTGAGTCATCTTGGTTTATGACCTGGACAAATACTGTGTCTCTTAGAATGAGGTCATTAGGTTCTTTGAGGATGTTAAAATTGACTCCGTTGCGTTTGATGATCATGGTTTTTGTTTTCCAACATATGCTGGGGTTCACTCGGGTGAACCAGTTCATGCCTACTACAATGTTGTAGTTTATGTTGTTCATGACAAGTCCTTTGATGGACGTTTGTATGCCTTGGAGGTCAATTCTGAAGGAAGTTGTTTTGCCTTTGAGTAGAACCTTTGATTTATCTGCCATTCTAGCATATTTGAAGTTGGATTTGACAACTGGTATTTTGTACTTGGTTACAAAAGGTTTGCTAATCATAGTGTGTTGTGCACCAGAGTCAAATAAAATTTTATGTGTATGAGATTTGTAAGTGCATGGGTAGACAAGAAGTTGTGAGCAATCTTTAATTTTTAAGTTCATAAAAATGGAGGATTGCAGGACACAGGGGATGCGAGTAGCAAAGTTTGTGCCTTGGTACAATTTCTTATCAAGTTGGGGGAAGACAGGGGCACTTAAGCCTATTCCCCCTCCTCTTTTCTCTGTTCTTCTGTTTGAGACCTTTGAGGTCAGAGAATTTGGGGTCAGATTCATAGTGGGTTGCTACTTCAGCATTGTTAACTTTGGCGGTGTCCTCTTTCTTGGGACGGGAGTGGTTTGCGCTTTGGCTGCAATTGCCATTGTTGAAATTGGAGTTGCTGTTGTTATGGTTGGTATTCTGGCGTTTATTGCCATTGGAGTTTTCTCTGCCATTGCTGTTTGATGAGTGATTGCTGTTGCGTGCAGCATATTCCATGTTTGCGCGTTTTTCAGCGTGCTTGGCTTCTGCAATGAGCGCAGGCATGGAGGTATTAGCCTCTGTGCAGATGAGGGCAGCAACAGAGGGTTTCATTCTGTTGATGAATGATGCTCTGGTATGTACGTTGTCAGCTTGTGCTGGGTTTTGAATCATGTGATGTATTTCCTCAAATTTGTTGGCGTAAGCTGCAATAGTGGTCTTTTGAGGGAGATCACTGAGTTGTATTGCAATGTCTTGGAGGGATTCAGTGACGCAGAAATTGTGGGTGATGTCTGCTTTGAACTCTTCCCAGTTGTCAAGCTGGTTGTCAGTTTGTGAGCCAACCCAGGTGGCAAACCAGTTAGCTGCGGCCTTGTACAGGCGCTTGCTGGCTTCCTGGACCCATTTCTCATGGGGGATGCAGCTGGCATGGAGTTTGGCGGCTGAGTGGTCTAGCCAGTTGATGATGTTTTCTTTGTTTTTACCAAAGAACTTGTCAATATCAATGTATTTGGTGTTGGTCACTTCACCTGTGATAGGTGGTATTGTGTTTTTTTGTGGTTGAAGAGAGCAACTGTATTGAATAATCTTGGCGCATGCTTTGGGCATGACCAGACCTTCAAATATGGTGCATCCACTAGATATATCTTTGTCAATGTTGTGGGCGCGGAAGTCCGTCATCCAGGTATCCTGGGATGTAGCCTGGTTGAGTACGTGAGCAAAGGTGGGTGGTTTTGGTCAGTCATTTTCTCTTTTGTGGGCATGGTCAAAAAACCATAGCTGCTACCAGTGATAAGGAGCGCCTTTTGGGGAGGCTTCAAATATGGAATTAAGAAAGAAGAGAAGTATATTTTATTGGATAATACTTTAGACTTACTGTAAATTCAGAACCTGAACATAAAAATGCGGGATTGTCAAATCCTTGGTCCAAATTTTGAATCACTTTTGCGGGCAACTCAGCTGAGTGAAAAATAAAATATTTAATAAAATCAAACATTTAATTTGACTTTTTTTGATTTATTTAAATTGGCAAATTTCAAATCTCTTGAGCAGATAAATCAACTAACAAAAGACAAAACCCAGCAAACAAATGCAGGATACATGAATCAGAAATGCAGGATTCTAATGTACAATTTGTGATTTCCTGTATTTCAAACAAATCATAGACATCATGTAAAACTTAACAAATCTGAAATTGCAGGATTTTCAAATCCAAGAACCAAGTTTCAAATCATAATTGAAAGGAATTTGAAATAAATATAATTTATGGGTGTCTCAAAAAAGGATGCTAAAGGATCTAGAGTGGATTTGTGCTAATTCTTTTATAAATCATAGTAATTCTCAAAAATCATCCTATTCTAATTTAGGACGGCTAAAATTTAGATTATAATATTCACAAAATTAACATATATAACAATAAAAATGACTAAAATATACATTCCTCTTCTTGAGTTTAAAATTTTAATAAAAATTTATCATGTCTTCTTTCAATAACAATCAAGTCAACAAGCTGTTCCCTGGCCTTGACAAAATTATGCAGGGCTACACTGGGTCTCTTAACAGTGAAGCCTCTGTCTATGGCCACTCCTAACCCGCAGGCCCCTCTGCAAGCACTACCCATGAGTGTGTTCTTTCTCCTGCGTCCTCAAGCATGGCCCTTTTTGCCCATCACACACAGGCAGCTGCTAACCCAAATCCCTTATCAGCAATGGCATCCAGAACCAGCCATTTTAGCCATGGGGTCACCCAGAGAGCCCAGAACCCCAAAACAGCCAATCAGATGGCATTGACTAGTTCCCATGATGAACACATCCCTCCCCCAGCCAATCAGCCTGAAAGACGCAGAAGAAAACTAATCACTCTGAAGATTGTTCTTGAAATGGTTGAAAAGCAAGGGAAGCTTATGTCCCTTGGGGAAATTGTAGCCACAGTGGGGTTTGCAAAGTATACTGTGGCTGCAACCCTGCAAGCCCACGCCAACTGTGGCCCCCTACCAAGAAGACCCTAACTGGCGCCCGTACTTTGACCAAAGGTGACACAGCTTATCCCCTTATAATGGCCATTATGGAACATGACCCGCGGATGCCCCTGGTCCAGGTACGTCTCCAGTTGAGACTCCACAACATCTTCACCAACAAAAGAACAGTGAATTTGTGGATGCACAGAGTTGTGGTTGCTGCTAGAATCTTGTCCAATCAAGTTCTCAGTGGCCCCATTTTGGTGGACACTGACCCCTACAATTCAACTATTATTAATTTTATCAAAGGAAGGGCAATGAGGGCCCGTAATGAGGTAATCTTTCTGTTGTATGCTAAGATACCTGCAAGTATCCAAGACTTTGGAGAGAAGTGTATCCAGTCTGACGTGTACAAGCGTAGCCCAAAATTGTATTGGTTTGTTGGGGTTTTATTGGCAATTTCCCCATTGGGTGTCAATTATTACTTGGCAATATTGAACACTGCAATGGGTATGCCTACCAGACGGAGCTCAAGGCCATGCTGGAGGAGTGGGCCACACAAAACACTGTGCACACATTTGTACTGAGTGTGGAGATGGAGCAGCGGGAATGGGCTACCCAAGAAATCAGGGCTGCGGGGCATACCTGCTGGTCCTACCCCATCAACTACGCCAACATGCATCTTGCAGATGTATGTCTCTACAATTTTGGTTCCGCCCTCAGGCGCTTAAAGCCTGCCACCTACAACAAACTATGCACCCAAATTGATAAGGGGTATGAGCTTTTCCCTTCTGCGTCCGTCCAGGACTTATTTGATCTCATCATCTTCTATGCAAGTGATAGTGATAAGTCCAGAAAGGACCCCTGTCTCCCCCACGCCAGTCCATCTGTTTTGTTAAGCCAGTATATGTGACAGAAGAATAATTCAAGCAATTAAAGCAATCAGCTCTTGCTGCCCCTTCCCAGTAAACAAACCCTGCCTCCCCAACCCCCCATCAAGCCATCTGCCTTCCAACCCTGACTCCCAAACCACCACTCATTCCCTCCCCACTATCTCTGATGCCGCCTCTTTCACAGGTGCAGATGAAGGCAATGTTTATTCTGCCCATTCCCTCCCCTTCCTGTCCTTTGATTAATAAATAAATCTTTTCTTTGTGACAACTTATTAAAATTGATATCTCTCTTTCAATTCATAATTAATAATATTTTCTTTTTACATTATCAACATTTCCCATAATTAATACAATGTTGTACATTTTACAAATAGCTTAAAATTATGAGCATAGATATTTTTCATCATCATTAATAAATTAAAGACAATAAACGTGAATATTGGATTAGAATATTGCAATTAGACATCAACTCTTGATATTTTGATATTATGTGCATAAATCAATGCATTTTGTTTAATAAAATCCATTGTAAACTTGGCCATTTCCATTATAATTTAAAATAAATTGACTGTGTTTATATTAGGGCCATTAACGCTTAGTACAAATATTGAAAAGTAGTGCATTTTACAGCCTGTATATTTACCTATTGGCAATAATTCTGTAACCTTTTCAGTCAGATTTTGCAAGGTAATAATAATTTAATGTGTTAATAGATTACTGTTTATTGTCATTAAATGGCTGATTTTCTTTGCTGTAGCAATTGTGCATTTTCTGATATTTACACACTAGTATCCAATTGGATGTGAAAACAATCAATTGTATACTAGTGTGTAAATATCAGAAAATGCACAATTGCCACAGCAAAGAAAATCAGCCAATTAATGACAATAAACAGTATTCTATTAACACATTAAATTATTATTACCTTGCAAAATCTGACTGAAAAGGTTACAGAATTATTGCCAATAGTTAAATATACATGCTGTAAAATGCACTACTTTTCAATATTTGTACTAAGCGTTAATTGCTCTCTAATATAAACACAGTCAATTATTTTTAAATTGTAATGAAAAAGACCTAGTTTATAATGGATTTTATTAAACAAAATGCATTGAGTTATGCACATAATATCAAAATATCAAGAGTTAATGTCTAATTGCAATATTCTAATCCAATATTTATGTTTATTGTCTTTAATTTATTAATGATTATAAAAAATATGTATGTGTTGAAGATAGTACTATAAAAACCAGTTTTTTTGATGGAATTCAAACAAAACGTTGACAATCTATAACTTGATCAACAAACTAGAAGCACACCTGCAAAAGGTTGTTGAAATAGAAAGAAATATCAGGGAAATAGTGACAGGAAAGCTGGGTAACAAGGGCCAGTCACTAATCCAGTCAAAAGAAGATGCTCTGGATAAAGTGGTAAATATTATAGATGAAAAGAACAAATAAGCATGACTTAATCTACAGGGAACAATTTTATCAAGTCTGAAGTTCAACAACACGGCCTACAATTTGTGGGAGTTCTGGCAGGGGGCCAAAGAAAACAATAAGATCAAACTAATTGAAAGAACAGAAATTCAAAAAGAAATCAACACCAATGAAGAAGAAAGCAATCAAATGGAAACAGATGAAAATGAAACAAAATCAAGAAGCAGAAGCGCTTCAAGAAATACAGAAGCTTTATCAAATGAAAACCAAGAAGAAACACAAGTTGCAAGAAATATAAGAAAAATTAAGCCTAGAAAAATTAATGAAGAGCATCCAACACTCATGAAGTTTGCCAAAGTGGTGCCTGTGGCTGAGGGGGCCACAGGGGAAACAATTAATAAGTCTTTTTATGTTTTACTTATATTTATTTTAGTCATCACCAGGAATGGGGATGAGGTTGCGGAAGTGGTGGCTTATACGCCAAGTTGGTTTTACGGGGGTTCCAAGTCACTGGTGGCCCATGTAAAACAAATAAATAAAAACCAAATAAATAAAATAATTCAACAGAATATAAATAATTTTTTAATATTGAAGCTCAAGATAGGGAATATTCATCACCCGCAGGGTGCTTGCCATGGATAAGGGAAGCATATAAACTAGGATCAAATATCAAAATCAAAGAAATGAATGAAATTTGCGGGGATATCAAACTGAACTTCAATGAATACATATACAAAAGCATTCAATGATCTCCCTTCACAAGCATCAACAAATATGAAAAGAATTTAATAAAAACTGACTTTCAAATAGGAAATGAATATTTGAAATCTGCAATTTTTAATGAAGTTTTTAAGGACTATCAAATAAAGTCAGGGATGCAGTCCTCGTGAATAATTTTAAACCTTTATTTATTTTGTTTGCTGAGGCCTGGGGGGGCTGATTCAAGTCAGGCGCCCCTGGAACCCTCTTCAATTTTAACCAAACATCCTATATTAATAGGTTAGTTCAAACATTCAAAAAATTATGCATGTTCTTGGAAAAGTATACCTTGCAAAGAATTCACGTCGCGGTATACTTGGGAATCCTCCTCCACTGCATATTAAAAACCAACATCAAAAAGTTGGAGGATGTACCTATTCAAATGGATATCTGCCGTGTGGCCCTTGATTGCCAGAAGACACCACGGGGATACAGGACAGTCAAGCATGTCCTATATGACTCATTTGCATTGGCAACGCTATACGGTACTATGTGCCCCCCAAAAAAACCTACTAGTTGATTTGCTCACCCGCCTGCCTTTTATCAAACAATCAGCAACCACTGGGGTACAGGGCGCCACCCCTTTAGCAATCACATCCAGGGTTGTCCACCACGTACAGAAGAGTATGTGGATCTAATTAGATGCATTAGCTGAAATTTTAATTTCAGGGTATAATTCCCTGGAATAATCACATTCCCTTTGCAGTTAGCATCCCCCAATAAATATTTTCCCCTTGCAAATTAATTTTTTTACTTTTTATATTTTAATACTAAATTTTTTAATATTATAATATGTACTATTAAAATTTTACTATAAAAATTTTAATATTACATAATTAAATGTTAAAAAATTTAGTATCTAAAAGTTAATACTAAAATTTTTAATATCAAATATTTTGATGTTGAATAAATCACAATTTAATAAAATTGTTATATTTTGATTATTTAAACTTTAATATTTAACTTTTAAGATTTATAATTATAATTTTACTTTTAATATTTTAATTTTTATTTTAAATTTTAGTATGTAAATTATAATATTAATATATCTAAATATATTACAAGACATTAGTTAAAGTTGCAACCACGTCAAATATTAAAAATAAGTTAAAAATGTTTTTATTTATTAGCTTATTGAGTACGGGTTTATTTATCACATAGATAAACATCAAGAACTGAATTTATCTGCATCATGCGGCCTGCTCCACTATTGTTCTAAACAAATGATTGTTTAGAACTCAAATTACCTTTCTCTTGTAATGTGATTTGATAAACATATTTGTTATAATTGACCCGCGTCCTAAGTACTAATTAGTAAGCAATACATGAAAATCATTGGTTGCTGTGTTGTGTGGCTATAGTGGCACTGAAATAACAAGGATCAGATGATGACATGCAAGGTCCAATTTGTGGCTTAAAAAAGCCAAAGTACCATCAACAATTCACAATTATTTAAATAAACTAATTTATTTCTATCTTTTTTTTAATTTATTCATTTGTTAGCGCAAAAGCCAATAATAATATTCAGTGCATTATAATAAAAATATTTGTCCTCATACCTAGTATAATTAATTTTACTTACCTTTTCTATGTATTCTTAAATGTCTATAATACATTCAAATGCCACATTATTATATATAAATAATAATTATTGAGTCTTAATAAAAACAAACTAAATAAAATTAAAACTAAATAAAACCAGGAGCGCCCATTTATCTGATTGGCTCAGAGGCCAGGGCTTTTGGGAGGAAGGATTCCAAGTGCTCATAGAAAGCTGCCACCACATTGGGTGGCATTGCAAATTGGCTGATCTCAAGAATGTTGAAGAGATCCTCTGTGTCCTGAGGGAGGCCTTTTTTCACCTTATTCTTGATCCAACCAAACACCTCCTTGATTGGATTCAGAAATGGAGAATAAGGCGGAAGGGAGAGGAGTCTCATTGGGCAGTCTGCAAGGCAGTGGCTGGCAGAATGGCTGTTTTTGTTGATGAGGGAATTTGGACGCAACCAGATCCACTTTGTGGAGCCCAACATTATCAAGCACAACAATGTTAGTTGTGCCGCTGTAATTTATCTGAAGGTACTCCTTGACGGCTCAGAGAAAATCAAGAAAGGTCCTGCTGTTATGGGAGCCTTTAATCATCTTATACTGGTCCAACCCGCAAGGACCAAGAAGCGCAACCATGGAATAGGTCTGGGAACAGACAGCTGCACAATGGGCTATGCTGTCCTTGGATCCTTTCTCAACCCACCCATGACTAAACCTGAGTGAGAAGGAAAACAAAAATTTGTCAATGTAGAAGAACAGGACATTCCCAGTCTTCTTTAGTGCCAGATATGTCTTGGCATAAATGTGTCAATCCTAAATGGTCTTTTCACTGTTCCTATTGTACAGAGAAACTCTGAGCACCTTCCACAAGAAGCCCAAATCAACCATAGTTTTGTAAACAAGGGTTTTAGAAACAAAAAGCCCAAACTCTGTGGCAAGCATTGATTGGACAGCAAGTGTGTCCAGGTGGCAATCCTTGGCTACCCACTGCTTGATTGCATCAATATGAACAGGCTGAAGGAGTTGGGCTGCTGCTTTAGCCTTGGTGATTTTGGCA
Source organism: Entomophthora muscae (assembly GCA_014839935.2). Taxonomy (NCBI): domain Eukaryota; kingdom Fungi; phylum Entomophthoromycota; class Entomophthoromycetes; order Entomophthorales; family Entomophthoraceae; genus Entomophthora; species Entomophthora muscae. Next base: position 56,831 of record QTSX02007151.1, on the reverse strand, counting down.
ATTTTCCCGGTGTTGCCATACTTGGTGTTGATGTTGGCAATGTATCTGGCTGTGACACCAAATTGGGACGCAATATCCCAAACCACCATTCCCCCCCCGTTCAAGCAGTTGAGGAGAGCTTCATGCTCACTATCTGTCAACCAACGCCGGCTCTTAGCAGGTACCACAGCATCCTGGCTACCAGGCTCAACACAGGGGATGGGGACCTTTGTGTAGTAGGTAGGATCACGCTTGCTTGCAGTGGCACCGTCAATGGTTGAATACACAATAGGCGCAGATGGTTCCTCAGTGGTGGCCAATGGCTTTTAGATGGTTTAAAGACTGGGGGGGAGGGGGGGGGGGGAGGGTGGGTGGGGGGGGGGGGGGGGGGGTGTTGTGGGTGGTGGGGGGGGGGGTGGGGTGGGGGGGGGGGGGGTGTGGTGGGGGGGGGTGGGGGGGGGGGGGGGGGGGGGGGTGGGGGGTGGGGGGGGGGTGTGGGGTGGGTGGGGGGGGGGGGGGTTGCGGGGGCGCGGGGGGGGGGGGGGGGGGGGGGGGGTGAAAATGGATTGACGGTCCATAAAAATAAAATAAAAAATATATATTAGATTAAATATGTATTTATTTAGATTTATTGGTTTAGTTGTGGGTAGTTGTTTTCTCTTGATTTAGCCTTGAATATTAGCAGAGTTTCTATATCTGTGATTTTAAGTGTATAATATTGTATCCTTTCTAGTTTTGGATGATTTTAAAGTTTAATAACTTTTTATGTCTAATTATGGCTATTGAGATTGAATTTTTAGTTTGATTTTAGTTGTGGTGGAGCTTCTTTATTTGGGTTGGTGTTTCCTAGTGTGCTTAGTGTACATTAAATTTGGATTCCAGTTCCTGCAATTAATATCTGAGTTTACTAGTGGCATTCAAAAGTGATTTGAAATTTGGTTCTTGGATTTGACAATCCCGCAATTTTGAAAAACATAGTAAACTTAACAAAAATGGTTGATGGATTTGAATGCTTTAAATCTGATTCCAGTTAATTCATTTTGTCCATTGAAAATATGCAGTTTGACTTGAACTTTGCAAAGTGTCTATGAGTTCCCGCATTTTCAAATATTCAAATAAATATCCAAAAAAATCAATTTAATTAAAAAAAGCCATCCTGCAAAAGTGATTCAAAATTTGGACCAAGAATTTGGTAATCCCATATTTTTACGTTCAGGTTCTGAATTTACAGTATATAGACTTGGCTGTGGTGGGGATTTAGTTGGATCAAACCTAGGGGTTGGTCAGGGGCTAGATGGGTTTGAGCCACTAGATACTTGGACAGTCAGGTGATATTGCTTGGTTACCATTCTTGGTATGTCAAACAGTATATTGAAAGGGGACTAAATTGGGCGATGGCTGGATGTTAAGTAGGTTGGCGGTAGCCAGAATGCTTGTACATCCAGACCCTCAACACTTGCAAAAATCTAGACTTGTACTTTCCTGACCCTGACCCAGACACTCATCTTGTTGAGGAAACTTTTGTGTCTCTCCCTTTGTTTTAGGAAAAGATGTTTGCTCCTTGGGAGGCACCTAAAGCTCTAGAGTGTATCTCATGTGTACTCACTGGTTGCTTATTGGTCTAATGTTAATGGGGCTGAATGCTTACTTCTCTCAGCTGTCCCCTTTATCCCCTTACAGAGAAACCATCCCAGTGATTCACTGGATGGCATCTTGATGGTTTGTCTCATCAGGATAAGAGCCAAACTTAGTAAGTTTAGCCCCCTGTGATGATCCACATGTTGGGCAGTTTTGCAGGTGGGACAAATGTTGGCCAAGAGAAGGGTAGTGGCCTAAGACAGGTAAATGTTTGATAGGAAAGGATGGCATCCCGGTCTAGTAGGTAACTGATGACTACTAGAGCTGTAGGGTGTCCCAGTTTAGTAGGTAACTGGTGGCTACTACAAGAGGATGAAATCCCAATCCAGTAGGTAATGTATGGCTGCTAGGGAAGAATGATGCTGCAAACTAGTAGGTAACTTAGGGCTGCTAGGAAAGGATGAGCTGAGATAGCTCTGAGATCCTTTGGCCACTTGCAGGAGGTCTGCAGGTGGCAAATCTTACCTAGTCTAGGGGTAAGGTTTCCCTGTCTATGTCTTCCTGGTAGCTTTGGGGAGGTCCTGAAGCCACCAGAGAGGCATGAATATTCCCAGGGACGTTATCAAGATAGCTTCTTGGGGGAAGCAGCTGCAGAACTTGGTAATGTATAGGTTTCTGGGAATTTAAGTTGGTTACTTTGCAACCGAAAGCTCAAACTAACCACTTGAGTGAGTAAAAACAACTGCACAGACATGAGGATTGTCTGTGGTTGATGGCTTAAAGTGGCGGTCACTGATTGGGGCTTAGTCAAATGCTAACTTACTTGTGAAGACTTATTGCCTGAGTCTGAGGTGTTAGTAATGGTGACTACAGAAAAGGACAAAATCTTGGTGGTTCTTACAGAGAAGGACAGATTCTTGATAGTTCATAGAGAAGGATTTTCAGGAGGACTGAAAGATGACAGAGAAAGACTTGTAGAAGGACTGGAAGATGATAAAGAGAGACTTGCAGAAGAAGAAAAAGATAACAGAGAAATAATTTGAAAAAGAAATGAAAAATGTCAGAGAAGAACTATTGGAAGCAGAAGAAGGCAGAGAAAACCACTAGAGCAGAAGTAGAAGGCTATCAGAGAAGAACTAGCAGAAGGAACAGAAGGAAAAGAAGGACTAGTGATCCTGAGAAATGAGCTAAGGTTTTGCCAAATTGATTTACCAAGGTGGTGTAAGGTCTCATGGTCTGGGGAAGATGATTATAAAATAAAGCTTTTAACCCAGTGATATTTATATTAGTTGAATACAAAAAGGTGGGCAAGGTCTACAATAGCAACTGTACTAAGGCTCCTAAAAGCTTATACGAGGTGAAATAAGGACTAAGGCGGTTTATTAACCCTAAGAAGATAAAATAGAGACCAGTCTTAATGACGGATGATTTGGTTAAAAAGTCAATCTCTAAGTCTGGGAAATGGTCTGCACTAGTGGAAGGATTAAAGCTATCAACAATTAAATTGTGTGTGCTACTATACAAACTACCTAACTGGTGAAGAAGAAAGTCAAAAGAAATAATGGGACCAAAGTGTTGCAACTGAACCAATGAGGGTCCAGTACTTGGAATTGGGGAAGACAACAGTCCAATGGGAAAGGACAGAATAATAAGAATAAGGTGTCGTTTATTGTAGGATATTGTGATTAATATACTAAATGGGGAAGCCACAAGGCCACAAGGGGGTGGCATAGTGGGGAGTTCCATGTAGGGTTTGGAGCCAAGGAATAACTTGTGCGGGGATCAGCAGGTCAAATTGGCAACACTCCTAATTAGGATGAAGTGCCCGCCATTTGACATTGCCTTCAGATTCATTCATAACGTTAGATACGTCAAGGGGCAACTCATCAAGCGCCCCCTGTGTATCGTAAGATACGTTAGCAGGCAAGGTTCAAATCTCGGTTGCAACACCCCCCTTGCCCCCTGCTTGTTGTCAGACACCAGGACTGGAGTCTGCGGAAGGTCTGGGAAGGTCTGCACAAACAACCTTTGTGTGGGGATGGCACAGCAGGGGCGCAAGCAATTGTGGTGAAGTTTCTTGGTGTTTCCCTGGGCGTCCTCAAGTTGGTAGGTGTGGTTGTCATAGACAGCAACTACCTTGAAGGGCCCTAGGTGGTTGGGTTCTAATTTGGCAGAATTGGGATTGAGGGTGTAGATGGGGTCACCTATGGCGTATCTAGCTTTGAGGTGTTTTGTCCCTCCTGCAATCCGCTTGTGTTTGATTTCTCGGGCTTTGGCATGCCATTGGTCTAGGGAGGGAGTTGGCACCAAGGGGGGCTTGTCGGGAACCTTGGACCGCAGTTTCCCCTGTTCAACCCCTGTCAGACCGTCAGGTGTTCCAAAGGCCAGGGTGTTAGGGCTGAACCCAGTGCCCCTGTTGATTCTTGCTTGCAGGATCAGTAGGGCGGTGGGAAGGTGTTCAGTCCACGCAGTGTTAGGATGCTCTTGCAAGAGTTTGGCGATCAGTTGAACCAGGGAGCCGTTTAACTGTTCCACGCGTCCGTTGGCTTGCGGGTGGTAGGGGGTCGTGACTATATGTTGGAGCGCGTTCTTGACGCAGTATGCCTTCACAACGTGTCCAACAAGTTTGGGCCCGCCATCCGTGATAAGACGCTTGGGTTGCCCAAAGCAAGCCACAATCTCTTTGCCAATAAAGCAGGTAACAGTGGTGGCAGTGTGGTTGGTTGTGGCCCAGGCCACTGGCCAACACGTGAAGTAGTTGATAGTGGTGATAATATACTTCTTACCAAGTCTGTCTTTGGGGAGCGGTCCCACAATGTTGAGGGCCCACTGTTTGAAGGGTTCCATAGCCTTGATGGGTAGGACAGACTTAGGAGGTGCAGGTTTGGACGTATTCTTTTCACACAACACACACATCTCAAGGAGGTCCAAGATGTCTTGGCGCATGCGCGGCCACCAGACCTTACGTTTCATGATCTCAAAGAGGTTACGCCCTCTGATGTGACCCAAGGTTTGGTGGTAGTGCAAGATGGTGTCCCCTTGTTGTGTGGTGGGAATGTAAGGCGTCTTTTCACCTGTCTCTGCCCAGCGGCAGACATTTCCAGCATTAGTGGTGAACTGACTCTTGTTGTCCTTCAGCTTGGAGATGGTGACCAAGTTAAGGCCCTTGTAGCGGGTTGCCTCAGGGCGCAGGTAGAGCATGGGCCAGTCTGGGTCCAGACCGTTGTCCCCAGTGATGGACGCTACGTAGAGTTGTGAAAGGGCGTTGGCTGTGACAAGTTCCTTTCCAGGCTTATATTCAATGCGTAATTGATAGGGGGATAGGCGTTCAACCCATCCTGCTTGGCGGCATGTCAAATGGGACTGTGTGTTGAAGTACTGGAGTGACTTATGGTCTGTCAGAACGCGGGGTGGGAAGGTCACACCTTCCAAGTAACAGCGCCACTTCTCAACGCAGTGTACAATGGCTGCCAGCTCTTTATCATGGATGGGATAATGTTGTTCCAAGTCAGTGAGCTTCCTGGACTCATATGCTACAAGGAGGAAGACGCCATTGTCAGTTTCTACCCTTAGCACGCCCCCTATGGCCCTGTCAGAGGCGTCAGTCTCAAGTTTGTACTGTCAATTTTGGTTGGGAAACTGCAGTACTGGTGCTGTTGTGAGCCTTTGCTTCAACGTCTCAAAGGCTTGATCTCTGGCGGGGGTCCAATGGAAGCGCTGTTTGGTATTGAGGAGCTCAGTAAGAGGTGCAATTAGTTCTCCACAGTTGGGGATGAACTTGTGTACATAGGCAACCATGCCCAAGAATGTTCGCACTTGGCCCACATCAGTGGGGGGCGGCATGCTAGTGATTGCCTTGATTTTGGCAGGATTAGGCTTTATCCCTTGGGCAGAGATGGTGTGCCCAAGGAATAGTAACTCTGACTTGAGGAACTCACATTTGGAGGGTTTAGCTTTTAGCTGGTTTTCCCAAAGGGTGTTGAGGACAGCACGGAGGTGTTGGAGATGTGTGGTTTGATCTTGACTGAAGACAATAATGTTGTCAAGGTACACAACCACACACTTCCCAATCAGTTCCTCAAAGGCTTTGTTCATCAACATGGCAAAGGTGGAGGGAGCGTTAGTCATTCCAAAGTTCATGACACAACACTCAAACAACCTGTAGCGTGTGCAGAAGGCAGTTTTTGCCTTGTCCCCTGGTGCAATGCGGACCTGGTTGTACCCAGCAGTGAGATCAATCTTGCTAAAGACCTTTGCGCCTGCGAGTGTATCAAACAGGTTGTCAATCAGTGGCAGGGGGTATTTATTTTTAACTGTCACCTCATTTAGGGCGCAGTAGTCTGTGACCAGGCAAAGAGACCCATCCTTCTTAGCTACAAAGAAGACCGCCGCTCCATATGGAGAGAGCAAGGGGCAAATGAATCCCTTATCAAGCGCGTCCACAAGGTGCTGGCGGAGGGTTTCATCTTTTTTTGGTGTGAGACGGTATAATGGTTGTGCTTTTGGTAAAAATCCTTGAAGTTGTACAGTGTGCTGGATCTCCCAGGGTGGAGGTAGTTGTTTGAGTGTTTCATTAAATATGTCCTTGTACTCCTCAAGGAGTGCAGCTAGCGCTGGTGGTGTTGATGTTGACTAGGGAGGGACTGCAGATGATTATGCACAGATAACTTTGACTGAACATTGGTTAAAGTCTAGTTTCCCCCCTTGAAATTATATGAGCCTGTTTCTGTCATTCTGACAAACACAGTGTCATGTAGTAGTTTGTTCATTTCCATGGGGTAAATTTGAAAACCCACCCCATTTCTATTGAGGGTGATGACAGAGGTATCCCAGTTGATGTAAGGGCGGTTATGCCGGAGCCAGTCAAGGCCAGCAATTACGTTGTGGCTGAGGCCTGCCATGATTGGCCCAGAGAGCTTAACCTGGATGTTCCCCATTCTTACAGAGAAGGGTACTGTCTTGTGGGTGATGGCAATTCTGCGGGAATCAGCTACATGTACTGCTTTGAATCTGCTGGGTACTCAGTCTAATTGTTGGGAGTCAGTGAATGCCTGATCTACCATGGTGTGATCAGCCCCAGTATCTACCAGTAACTTGTGGGTGTTCCCACGGAAACAGAAGGGATAGGACAAGCGTGTTACTTTATTTGCAGAATGAGCAGCTTGCAACACAGGGTTCTTGCTATGGACCTGAAAAACGTCTAGGGTTTTGACCTTGTGAAGATTGTAGTTGCGGGAGTTCTTTGCAAGCAAGGGCTGAGAGGGCGGGTCAGTTGGGGTTGTAAGGCCTCTTGTTGTTACAAACCCCAGGCTTTTCCCTGGTCCTTGATTAGCGCTAGCTGGAGCTCCCCCTTGCGGGGGCGTTTAGCTGCACTTTCCTGCTGGCGCGGTTGGCAACAGCCCACTTGACCTTGGCCATTGTTAGGTGCAGGACGTGGTTGGGGTGGAGTCTTGTTGGTGCGGCGGAAGCCCATTGAAGCCTGGTTACTGGCCTCTATGATGGCTTTATAGCAATTGTCAATAGATGTGCAGCGGCCAACAGGAACCCACTTGCAAATATGGGGCTTTAACCCATTAACAATAAGAGTGAGCAACATGGCATTCCCATTGGTCATTGCTTCAGGGGCGGCAGCAAGGGCTTGTTGCCACGCAGCAAGATACTCAGGGACGGAACCAGTCTGCTTGATGGCTAAGAGGGGAGTCCCCAAGATAATGGGAGAGAAGGTTTCACTATATTGGGACTTGGTGGCGTCTTGAAAGGTTGCCCAGGTGACGTCAAACTCCTGGCTGGCCCAGTTGGTGAACCACACGGTGGCAGGCCCCGTAAGGCGGCCAGATGCAGTGGCGACCCACATGAACTCAGGAACCTGACAGATACAAAGGCGCATTTTGGTGGACTGGAGCCAACTGAAAATGTCAGCTCCTTTGACACCGCCAGTAAAGGACTCTAGTTGGAGGTTGAGCATACATTGCGACAGATTTGACTGTGGCAGGGTGACGCTAGCGTCACGCTGCCCGAGGCGGAGCCAATTGTATACACTGGTAAGAATTAGCTGATCTTGATAGATGACATAACCTTTGGGAATGTCCCCCTTGGGGATTGGAAGGAACATCTCTTGCTGTGGAGTAGCCATGCGGCCCGTACTCTGTCCTTTCTTGGGGGGAATTTTGTTTTTGAAATAGGTTGGAACCTACTTCTGCTACCACTGTTGCAACTGAACCAATGAGGGTCCAGTACTTGGAATTGGGGAAGACAACAGTCCAATGGGAAAGGACAGAATAATAAGAATAAGGTGTCATTTATTGTAGGATATTGTGATTAATATACTAAATGGGGAAGCCACAAGGCCACAAGGGGGTGGCATAGTGGGGAGTTCCATGTAGGGTTTGGAGCCAAGGAATAACTTGTGCGGGGATCAGCAGGTCAAATTGGCAATGCTCCTAATTAGGATGAAGTGCCTGCCATTTGACATTGCCTTCAGATTCATTCATAACGTTAGATACGTCAAGGGGCAACTCATTGAGCGCCCCCTGTGTATTGTAAGATACGTTAGCAGGCAAGGTTTGAATCTTGGTTGCAACAAAAGATTAAAACTAAAACTAAAATTGAAGAGAAACACAAGCCACAAAACCTAACAAGTACCTTTTTGGGGTGCAAGTCAAACAATCTCAACTTAGTGTTGAGACTGGAAAAAACCAAGCCTTTTATTGTGCTTTGTTTGTAGAGTGCAGAATTTGGGGTGGAAAGTTCAACCATTTTTGTTTAGAGAATTTCTTGAAAAAAAGAGGTTGAAGGCATCAAGACATTATAAATTTAACTTAGAATAGTTAAACTAACGTAAAGGAGACCAGGAGGAGAAGAAGGCGGTTATGGTGATGCTTTGGAAGTAAGAGCAAGCAAAAAAGTAAGGAAAACCCCAGTCCAAAGCTTGAGGGGACGTAAGCAAGCGTATAGTAAAATGTAAGCTTTTTGAAGCCAACTTTCTAATCTTCCTTGTGTGGGTCCAGGGTTTAAAACCTGGTGGCAAAAGGTAAGGGATGTTCAAAAATAATATTAACCAGAATTTAGAACATAATTAGGCTTTAACAAAGCCAAAAATTAAACCCCAAATATTGAAAATGAAGGGAGAAAGAAGGGGTTCATGAAATAAGTAAAAAAGACAATCCTGATAATTACTTACAAGCCAATGAAGGCAAATAAATATAAAAAACAGAATAGCAGGTAAAAGGGTGAATCTTGACAGGTGGAAAGAAGTGGAATGTTTTGCTTTGGTTTAGTAGTAAAATCAAGAAAAATGTTATGAAATTGTGGGTAAGATGTTTATTTCTTAATTTACTAGGGTAAATAAAGGTATGTTGCTATGAGAGCTGGATACAAAGCTGTTTTGGTGGGAGTTTTCCTTAGACTTTACTATATTAGTAAATATATGGGAAACCCATTGAAGAGGACCAAAAAGAACAATTTAAATAGTATTTTAATATTTAAATTGGTTAAGGTTGAATTCTGGGAATACTGGTGCCAGAACAGTGAACTGGTTAATGCTTTGGTGTGCAAAGAGTTGTCAATTTGAGCAATTTGAGCGGTGAAAATGAATTTCCTAGTTGGATTGTGGTGAAACTTCAGAAATAGACTATTTTTGCGCTCTACAATCATTGGTTGAGTTCTGGCATGTTTCCTGATAAATATGATTGGTTAAAAGCCAAAAGCTTAAAGTATAAGCAAGAAAACAGTGAATCAATACTTTAAGCTTTTAGAAAAAAAGTATGTAATCTTAAGTTATTATAGGAAAAATTGAGCACCAATGGTTTAAGCTTGTGAAAAAAGTCATTATGAAGAAAGAATTTCAGGAATATTCCTGAAATTTATAGCTTTGTAACCAACAAACTGTCACCTGTCATCAACGTGAAGGCGCCTGCTGCCACCAAGAAGATACACACTGCCACCATGCAGAAGCCCACCACAACCAAGCTGTCACTTGCTGTCAACGTGAAGGCGCCCACTGCCACCACGCGGGTCCCCGCTGCCATCAAGCAGAAAAATGCGGCCATCACACAGAAGTCTGCCACAACCAAGCTGTTGCCCACTGTCAACGTGCAGGCACCCGCCGCCACTGAGCAGATGTCTGCCGCCACCGCCCAGGCTCCCACCGCGGCCAAGCAGATACACCCCACCATCACACAGGAGCCTGCCACTACCAAGCTGTTGCCCACTTCCAACGCGCAGATGCCTGCCGCCATTGAGCAGATGCACACAGCCACTGCACAAGTGCCTGCCACTCTTGCCAGCCCCACCTGCAAGCCATCTGCAAACCAGGTACCCATGAGCCAGCCTGCCACCTACCAGTCTTTGCCCTCCAATGCCAGCAGGCCAGTCCCCATCCACTCCTTTGGGAAATAGTCAAATTGGGAAACCAGGAAAGGCAATTTCCCCAAAGCCAAACTTGGGAGGAACTGCTGCCCAATTTGGGAGCTTACCAAATGGGGAATGAACTGACAGCCTCTCCAACAATGAAAATCATGCACCAAATTTAGTAAATGAATTTAGATGCATAAAGAAGGCCCAACTTGCACTATGCCAATACAAACTGGGATCCAGACAACCCTTCTCAATTGCCAGCCACCCAAGCTAACCCAGAAAAGGGAATAACATATGCAACTCAGACTCTTGGTTCCCCAATGCTATGTCTTTCAATAATCATGCCTTGCAGGTCCACTAGTATAAATAAAGACAAAACCCTTAATGATAGTTTGTGCTATCATTGAGTGAATATCCTCCTCAATATTATCACATTGATCAATCTTTTACCTAGGCTAAGCAAGTAATCTTACTAAACCCATTACCCCTCACAAATTCAGAAGATGAACTACATCATCTTCACAGCTGTCTTGACAGCTTACCTTGGGATAGGGGGCAACCAGCCAACCTATTCTCAGTTTAGTCCTGAACCACAGGGACCAAAAGGGATATCATACAATGAGCTAACTCACTGTGGGGTTCCTGTCCACCAGTCCCCAGAGTGTGTCCTGGATCATAGCCAGGGGCCAGCTGGAAGGAATTGACATTCTTTAGTAAGGGAAAATGTATCTCAGAAATATGTATAGGGGTCAAAATGGGCTTTTATTCACTCTCAGAAGGAAGATCCTCTTAGAAACCTTCTGGTATATGGCCCAGGGAGTCAAGGAAATAATATGGATTTGCCAATACTTGGAGTCCTACAACAATATCTTGGACTCCTTGTACTTGTTCTTGGACTCCTGCTCCTTAGACTTGGACTCCTGCTCCTTAAACTTGGACTCTGGTGCCGCGCTTAGGATCCAGCTTCTTGTTCTTGGGCTCCTGATCCGTTATTGTGGGCTTCAGCTCCCTTTATAGCTCCAGTGGCCTTGTTATCCCACTTGTATAAGTACAACCAAGCTACTGCTGGTGATCAAAATGCTTCCAAAAACCTCTTGGCAGAAACTCAAAAGGCCTCAGAAAGACCCGTCAAAGACCCAGAAAGACCTTGAAAAGACCTTGTAACTTTCCAGCCAGCCACCTTTTTATAATGTCCTTTTCCCAACGGTTCTGCCTTCAAATGGCTTTCTTCAGAAGCTTAAACCATTGCTGCTCACTTTTTCCTATAATAACTTAAGCTTATATACTTACTTTCTCAAAAGCTTAAAGTATTAATTCACCATTTCCTTGCTTATACTTTAAGCTTTTGGCTTCCAACCAATCATTTTCATCAGGAAACCTGCCAAAACTCAACCAATAAATGCAGAGCGCAGAAATAGACTATTTATGAAGTTTCACCGGGATCCAACTAGGAAAATAATTTCCACATCTCAAACTGCTCAAATCAACAACTCTTTGCGCACCAAAGTGTTAACCAGTCCATTATTCTGGCACCAGTCTTCCCTGCATTCAACCTAAACCCATTTAAATAGTGGAATACTATTTAAACTGTTCTTTCTGGACCTCTTCAACGTTTTCCCCATATATTTACAAATCTTGTAAAATCCAAGGAAAACATCTCACCAAAACAACTTTGTATCCAGTTCTCATAGCAACATACTTTCATCTATCCTAGAAACTTAATAAATAAATATCTTACCCACACTTCTATCCATATTCCTTCTTGAGTTTAATACTAAAATAAGGCAAAACATTCTACATTTTCCCACTTCAGCAAATCAATTCAGCAAAATCTTGGCTCATTTCTCCAGACCACTAGTTCCTCATCATCATCTTTGGGTTCTTCAGCCAGCTCTTCAACCACATCTTCCAGCTCTTCAGCTTAACCAGCAAAAAGTCCATCTTAGTTCACAGAAAAGCTCTTTTCTAGTCTCCAACAGCTCAGACCAGTCATTAGCCCCACCTGCAAACCACCAAACATGTGGACTGTCACACTCACCTCAACTCAAAGTATTTGAACCCGTGGACACCTCTGGCATCATCTTGCCCAACTCTTAACTTGGCTGATTATGTGATCCCCGCAGTTAAACTACTGTACTGTCAGGGATCCACTCATTGGGAAGCCTTTCCCCAATTGAACGGAGAAGAGCTCCCAAGTTGAATTTGATCAGAGTGGAACCTACTGGAATTCCTATCATTAGCATGTGTAGAAGGTGACCAAATAGACAGAATCTTCCCAAGAAGGGAGTGAAGTGATTGAGAAGATAATAGACACTGGTGTATCCCAAGACCAACCAGGGGGCCTTGAGGTGGATGATTGGTGGGAATTGAGCTGTTTCAACATAAGGGGCATGTCTTTGATGCGGACCAAAACAATACCAAATTGAGTCTTCAGATTTGTCAGTAGGAGTTGGTTCAGGGTTTTTGAAGTTAATATTTGCTTGCCCATAATTGATTAACATACACAAAGTCCATACAAGAAAAATGAACTTCATGTTGTTGGGGGGACCTTTAGAATCTACTAATCAAGTGTTTAGAATTGAGAATATAGATTTATTGGGTTGATAGAAAATAAAGAAATTGTTGGAGCAATTTGTATGAGAGGAATTTGTCAGTTTAAATACTGACTTCAAGTGAGGAAGGGAACATTGTGGTTACCAGGTGGATCTGCAAGAGTGATTTGAGAAGTATTACCTTGCAGGACTGCAGCAGGCTGCAGCCTGCAATGCAAGAAGAGGAAGGTTGGGATATTGCATTGCAGTATTGTACCTTGCTTTGGTTGGGAATGAAATCTGGGGCTGGATGAGAAGTATTCCTTTGGCTTGGGCGGTTTGCTGGGTTTGATTGGATACTTAGGTCCCTGAATCTCTGGTTTGGATCTCCTTTGCATTTAATTTTGGATTGATTGGTTGTTTTATATTTATTGGAGTCCAAATTTAATGCTGAATTGTTGTTAACGTTGTCTGGAACCTTGATTTTTGTTTTTGAAATAGAATTTATTTTCTGGCCTTGATTTTCACGTTTGATTTTGTTTTTACTTTTGAAGTTAAATTTAAAACATTGATTAATCAATTTCAAATGCGTTTTTGAATTGATTTCATTTAGAGATTTGGTTTTGTCCTTTGTTTCTGATATAGCATTTATAAATGCAACTTCTGGTTTCTTAATGATTGGGAAACAATTAAAATTTGATTCCCAATTTGTGTTAGGGATGGAATCCCTTACATGTACCTTGCTGTCAGCCTTAGACAATGCATCATCCTTGCCAAAGCCTTCCACCAGGCAATAAACTTCTATCCAATTGTCTACGCCTTAAACAGCTTTGAGCTACCTAACCTGACATCTTATGTTACTAAAGTTTTACCCTTAATACTTGGGTATTACACAGAACTGTTAGGAAAAAGACACTATAAGAAGAAGGCTAGCTGGAAAGTTATGGGGCTTTTTGGAAGGTCTTTTGGAGGTCTGTTGGAAATCTTTTGGTTGCAATCAGGAGCTTGGTTGAGCGCTGGATCTATATCCTAATAGTTACATGTCTGGTTGGTTTATAGTAACCAGATGTCTTCTAAAGCGTTAAGAAGTCCTTTCTGAAGAAGTAGCTGTTCAAAATGACTCTGAAACAGTGACAAATCAGAAGGTTTCTAAGGAGGTCTTTCTTCTGTTAATAAAGACTATCTTGATCTCTATTTTTTCTTGTGAAATAAAGCTTTCCTAGTAATAATGATTATGAAGTTGATTAAGAGGATCAGGAGATGAAGAGCCTTAGTTTGTTCACTCATGGGAAACGCTTGGCTGAGGAATGAGTAAAGCGGTGAAAATAACCTTGAGATCTGGAATATTGTTTTACTGAAGATTATTAAGCAAACAGTCCCCTAGATGATGGAGCTGCTTTGGTAGCACATGAAGTGCTGTGAAATATGTTTCCCCTAGTTATCAGTTACCAATGATATTAGGGGGCATGCCATTTTCATAAAACAAATATCTCTGAGGATGACAAACCCAACCAAGCCGGTCCCTGGCTTTGACCCAGGACACACCTTGGTAACCTCCTAGGAGTAGGAGCGCCACACCCCCTCTCTCACAGGAGGGTTTAACTTTGGATTCAGCCTTTACCTTCTTTTGGCAAACAGCTACCTCCACATAAGTCAGGGTCTTCTGTGGTGTGCATCTGACCGTGGCCAATGCTTTATCTGGGAAAACTTCTTGGCTTAGCGGGTGGGTCATCAAACATCCTTCAGACTCAAGCCCAAATAAGCGCAGGTGGCTGGCTGGCCCTTTTGCCCTCTTGGCTAGGGCCTGTATTTCCTGGGGACCAGGATTTGATTCTTGAATTTGGCTTGTGTTTAATATTAGAATTGAAATATCATTGATGGCAGGTTTGCCTGGCTTTTGAGAGGGTTTCTTTGTGCACCAAGGGAAGATTGTCCTATCCAGAACCAATGAAGGGAGTAACTTTACATGAGAAGCCTGGTTGGGTTAAAGTAGGGGATGTTTCATGTGAGCCATATATGCGTATAAATTAGTATACTTGCCCTTGAAGATGCAGAAATTTATTATAACCACCTGGTGTCAGGGATTCTTTCCCTGACTACGTTATTCTTATTGGGAATCAGGGCCTTAAAACTATTTATAAACAACACCACAACAATTTTTGGAAATCAAGGGAATTGATAAAAAAGGAAATTCACCAGAATCAAACTCAGAACCCTAAAGAAGGGTTTTGCGTTAATCAGGAATCAACAATTTGACTTAGTTTACCTAATTATGTTGAATTCATTCATTCAACTTTTGCTCTAGCTTTTGAATTGAATTTCAAAAAGGTTATTAATATAATCTATCACGTCACTTACTGCTCACAATCTGATTGGCTGCATCTGTCATCCTTGCCGCTCTGGAATCAATTCAACCTATATGTGATCCAGGCTCCGTACTTAAGTTTAAGTGCTTAGATTATCACAAACCGCTTAATTATCTTCATTGGTATGACCATTGCTGGTTCCTCTTTCTTAATTTATAACACATGCATATTATTAAGTCACAATTTTATTTATATTAAGAAAAAGCATTAATTTGATCTCAGATCAATGAAAATCCCCTTTACTCTCAAAAGCCACTCAAATGTGTCAGCCTTCATTGTGAGGGTATTTAAGTGAGCTATTCTTATCATTTCTCTTTGTTCCAACAATAAAGACTATTATATTTCTCATACTTCTACATCTCTGAAAAGACTTCATTTTCTGAAGCCATGAAAGGGATTCTATTCCTATCCTGGTTTCTAGTGTATTTTCTGCCAGTGGTTTTGGCTTTGGAAATTCTAACTCCAACAACTGACTGGTACAACTCTCCTCCTGCTGAGCCAACCCTTGTTAGTCATTACAATTCCTCTTATCTCTTAGTGTATTTGGTGGGTTACTATCTACTTGGTCAATTCAGCTCCATGTTCAGAAGATTTGCCTACCTAGGACATCTAGGATATCTTGCAATGGTCACAATCCCTATCGGCTTAGAAATTACAGGTTTGAATGCAGGGGCCTTGGCCCATCAGCTAGGGAGCTTATTTCCTGTCAAGTGGGTCCCTAAAAACTGTCCATCTCTTATTAATCAGTAAGGTTCTTCTACACTGCTGGGTTGCTGTATATGAGAGGTTAAAATGGAAGCTCTATCTATGCCATAAAAATTTACTTGGTAATTTGGACCAGGCAGCCATTTAGATCACCAAAAAAAGGGTAGAGTTAATTATTCTGGTGCTCATAAATGTTAGTGCAAACACAAACCTATTATAAACTATCAGTGCTATGAAAAATGCAAGAAATTTAAATAGAAACAGATCAACCTTTCTTCTGAAAGCCAAACCTGTCACGGTAGAAAATCAAACGGAAGGAATAGTACACCCTTGTAAAACCAGAAATCAGCAAAGAATTGCAGCCAAACCCTTGAAAGAAATAGACAACTTGAATGACATCATAGACAAAAAATGGGTCAAGGCTGGGGTTGCCCAAATAGCCCTGGAAAATCTGGACCTGCCTTATTTTTTCCCAAATAATTATGACAAGAAAATTGTGTGTTATACACTATTTGGGGATGGCAGCGCTTGACCCGCTGGTTGCCAGAATTTTTTGAATTATGATGTCATTGACTCAAATTCCAATGCAGGATCTCCAACTGCTGAAAATATTCTTGCCAGCCAATCAGATGCCACGAAATCCCCTCCTGCCCCATCCTGAACTCTCTTAAGACTTCTCCATTTCCTTTCTAGAAACTTGTTTCTAGATAGCTTAATTTCTCTCAAAATAAAAGAAAGTTTATCCCAAAATGATGGTGTATCTGGGGCTGTTTGCCCCTGTCCTTGAAAGATTATCAGTTGTGGCAGTCAAGGTTGCCATCAATTCCATGGCCGCAAACTGGCCTGCCCTTTACATGCTGATCCCTTCAGATTCTTTCTCTAATGTACCCTTGCAAGTCATTTGCTTATTGAGGATTTTGACCTCCATCTTCTGCTATACTATCATTGGATCCAAGATGTTGAAACCGTCCTCCTGATTTGGTCTCCTGCTTGTCAAGCAACTCATGATCTGTTTATTATATCCTCATTGTATTTTCTTGAATCACACTGCATACCATTTCACTTTAACAAAACCCATTTTAAATTTTGAGAGGTTTAAGTATGAAGTTAAAAATGTAAATTTTTTTGAGCTGAAATGATTCATATCCAGTCTTAGAGTATTTTTTTGAATCTAGTAGATAATAATGCCGGCTTTCTATGAGCTTACCCTAGGGCTATAAAGTCTAGCTTGGTAGATAAAGAGGGAGAGATGAGTTTCTTAAGCCCTTCTCTATAATTTGGTTTGACTGGCTTCATAATGATGATAATGGAGGGGTTTTGTTATCCAGTAAAGGAAATCCAACTCTTGATTTTGGCAATATCACATCAAATGCTGTAAATTAAGCAATTTAGGTCCTAGAGTAACCCCAGCTCGTTTTAATCTGCTGAGCTGAGTTCATGTTTTCTGTATCAGGTCTGTTGAACTATATTTGTTTTCATCTTGTAGTATCTCTGATCAGTATCTTGCTTCATGCTCAATCTTTTGCTGATCAGCAATTCAATATATCATTTAAAGTTTTAACCTTCCACAACTCTATTTTTTAGCTTATAGTCCATTTTTAGACTGGATTGATGATAGTTATCTTTACAGATGTAAAACCTATTGGTTACTAAGTTATCTTAGATAAGGGGTAATTTAACCTGATTGGGGCCCTAGAATATATGCTCAGCTGCACTTTGGCTTTTTACAGGTGGTAAGTCTGATGCTGGGGCTGGCTGTATTAACAGGCCTTGATTGGTATATAGCTTATGAGCTATCCTTGGGTTGATACTAGATCCATTTGACTATGCACCCAAAGTTTGGCGCTGGAGTTGAGAATTAAGCACTTGGGTGTATCACTCACTTGCTTTAAGCTGACTAAACCCTGAAAGGAGTTTATTGATAATGCTTATTTGGGAGAATTTTTATATGTTAAAAGGAAAATGCTGTTATAGTGAAGATAGTTGGTCCAAATAAGTTGAGTCACCAGATGGGATCCGAACTACAATAGTGGCTTTGAGTAATCTGATTCTGGGACTAGAAGCAATCAAAAATAAAAAATGAAGGTCACGCTGGGGATCGAACTCGGATTACAGGAATCAGAATCCTGTGTGCTAACCATTTTTTTTAAAAACCAAAAAATTGCTTTATTGGGGGTGGGGGGTATCCATCAGGGAGCGCCCGTTAAAAAAAAGCTCATCCTCTGTGAGGATTAGGAGCCGATGACCAGTTCATTACTAGTCTGCCCAGTAAGTAGTCATATTGTAACATACTTCCGTGCTGTGTCAGGTTTTTGGTTTGTCTCTTCCCTCCCGGGATGAGTTTACCAAACTTGGATATCCGTTCCATTGTCTTGTCTACCAGGGCTTGGAAGCCTAGGCCTGACAGTTGGGGGGTACCTTTCCTGTTGTCCAGTATCCGGCCTTTTCTCTCTAGGTGTATCTGCCAGAGCAATGATTGGAATAGGATGGCCCGGAGATGGACTGGGTAACTTGAGAGAGATTTGAAGATGTCTTGACTTGGGTGATCCCACATACGAGATTCAATCCCAAGGAGTTGGTATGTTTCTGACCAGATGTTTCTTGATATGGGGCACGTGAAGTATCTGTGGGTGACACCCGCTGTGTGGTGGCCGCATATTGTGCAGCCTTTGTATGGGTAGCTTGGGCTGCAGGTTTCGTCTGTACGGTAGGCTCTGTTCATAATTTGCCATGTCGTGGCGCGTTGTGTAGATCCCACCAGGCGGGAGTTCATTAGCTCCAAAAGGTTCTTAAGTGGTAGGGGCATGTCTCTCCCTTCACTAGTCCAGTCTCTAATTAATTTTGGATGTTCGCATTGGGGTTTTTGTTTGCAAAGAGTCTCAAAGTTCTTTGAAGAAGCTGGTTTTGACTTCCAGAATGTAGGAAAGGAAAGTATAGCCTTTTCTCGAAGAATTGCTTGTTGAGCCTTCACGTCTTCTGTTGATTCCAGTCTTGTTTCAAGCGATTTGATATTTGTCTTGTTTAGTTTGTCTGGGGGAGCATTTTGGACTGCCCATTGAGATCTTCTCAGAGCTCTCCATGATTCCCGCCAGTAGATAGGAGAATTTTTTGCGGCATGTAGTCTAGGGTGTGTGAGCATCCACAATCTTAACAATAATGTGGTATTTGGGGATGTTGGGTTCATTGAAGCCATCCAGTTGTATGCTCTCCCTAATGCGGGGGAAGTGGTTTCAGCTTCTATGGCGGCTAGGAAGCTCTTAGACCATATTTGTCTAGCTTTGTCCGCGGTTGGGAGCAATCCCATACCCCCTGATTGTCTTGGTGTTTGCAGATATGAAAGTTTGATTGGGGCTGCTGATGGCTTACCCTATAGGAAGCTTCTGGTGAGATTGTCTATCTTCTTTTTGAGGGACTTTGTGAAGGGCATCAGGTGTGCTACATACCATAATTTAGAGTATATGAAGACATTGAGCGCTTGGATTTTAGTTTCCAAATTTAGGAGCTTGTGCTTCCATTTTCCCACGCGGTTAACAAGGTCGGTTAGCAACTTTGTTTCCATTTCTGGGATTGCCATGCCTTTAGCCGAGAAGAGTATACTGAGATGTCGGAAAACTAGTCCTTCTTCACTCGTTGTATATCCAGATGGTGGTTCAAGTGTGTTCCCCTCTAGTGAGATAACCACTGTTTTTTCAGTGTTCACTTTTGCGTTGGAAGCTTTCTCATATAGAGTCAACAATTTGGTGAATTTAAGGACGTCATTGGGTGAGGATAGTCCGAAGACAGTGTCATCTGCAAACGCAAGTGCCCGTAAGGGCTTCTGCCCAGGATGAGATATTCCTTTTATGTGAGTGCTGGCCGCTGCCAAGAGGATGTTAGATGCAAAGTTGAAGAGGATTGGGGACATTGGATCACCCTGTCTCAAACCCTGTTGCACTTGGATGGGTTCCGATAATTCTCCGTTGAGGATTACACGCGCGTTAAGACTTCTGTATAGTGTAGTTATCCATTGGATGAATGTTTCAGGAATTCCAACAGTTCGGAGCGATGATTTTAAAAAATCCCAGTCCACTCTATCATATGCCTTTTCCATGTCTAGGAACATAAGGATCCTGTTATCTTTTACAGTTGATCTTTGGAAGATGTTACGAACGGTCTCAATGTTTTCCCAGATGGATCTATCCTTGATTAACCCTTTCTGGTCTGGGTGGATCAGTTTGGGTGCAAGTTTCATAAGTCTATCTGATAGTATCCTAGTGAGTAATTTATAGTTTGCATTAGATAGGCTAATTGGCCTCCAGTTTTTTAAGTTTCGTTGGTCTCCCTTCTTGAAGATTAGACAAATGTTCACTTCATTGCCACCCGGGATCTGTATATCAGATGTCAGGCAGTGGTTGAAGAGTGTGACCAATTCGTCGCAAAGGACGGCGGACAAATGTTTGTACACATCAACGGGGATGTTATCTGGGCCTGGGGATTTGCCTTTTGGTGCTTCCTTGAGTGCTCAAAGTACCTCCCCTCTGGTGATCGGACTTACGAGTGTATTTTGGTCTTTAAATGTGCAGGTATTCAGACCTGGTTGGGCCATAGTCAGAAGAGTTTCCCTTGCCATCATACTTGTCGTGGATTTATTGAAGAGGGTTTTGTAGAATTTGTTGGCAACCTTTTTCATGTTGTCCAGGGATGACACCACGTCTCCTTTATTGTCCAAGAGTTCGGGCATATGGGTTTTTAGTTTGTTAAATTTAAGTTCTGCTAGGCCAAACTTGGTTGTGGATCCCAATAGGCATTGGAATTTAAATGTTGCGTTAGTACGTGTTATTGATTCTTCTTTTCTTTGTAATTGCCTTAGATTTTTTGTAGCCTCTTGGAATTTTTTAAGCCATTCTTGTTGGCTGGCTTCTTTTTGTGAATTCACTATTCTTTTTATTAAATTCTCTGCTTCTTTTCTTTTACTATTTCTTCTTTCTTTCCAATCTTTTTCATATCTAGCAGTCTTTCTTTTTATGAATTCTTTAGTCATTGCCCATCTAATATTGGGTTCTTTATATTCTTTTTTTAATCTCTCCATCTGTGATGGTATAGTCTTTTCCATAAGTCTTACCCATTCAATGTTTCTTAAGGTGGCCGGCATGATGGACCATTTGTGTCTAGTTGGATTTTCAGGTCGGGCTATTCGTACTACCACAATCATATGATCGCTTACTGATGATGTAAGGACCATAGATCTTGCTGTTATTTCTGCCAGCGCTTCTACGACTAGTATATAGTCCAGGCGGCTCCCCTTGATTGGGGTATCATCTATGTCATAGGCCCATCTTGTCAGTGAGGCCGGGCCGTCGTCCTTCTCATCTAGTGTAAAGATCAGTCCCTTTTTGGACATAAAGCTCAGCATTGTTGCGGCCTTGCGGTGGGTTCTTTCTCTAATAGGGAAGGTGTCTCGGAGTTTATCTGTCCAGGTGTTAAAGTCTCCTGCTATCACGGTATTGGTTGTCATCTCAATTTTGTCTAATGTGTCCCATTGTGATTTGCATTTGTCAAATTGGGGTGAGATGTAGACTCCAATAATTCTGAGTTTCTGGTTTGTCTTAGTGTTTTTAGCGTTAGCAATTATGATACGTTCATTGTCTAAGCTTTCTAAAAATTCGAGTTTGATGTGGGGTTTGAGAGCTACAATAGCAACATGTTTTCCCAACAGGGATTTGAGGTTTGCTTGGCGGGACCAGGGATGATTCATGGGATCGAGGTCAAGGGGGGAGTATTCTACGGTGTTAAATCCTTGTATTTCAGAGATAACCAGGATGTTGATATTTTTTGTTTTTTGTAGTGATGTAGTTTTTGTGCGCGGGTAGCCCAGTTGCCCATACTACGCCCGTTGGTGGTACCTATATACATTATAAACTACCGCCCAACCCACAGGTATGAGGATGATTTTCTTTGTTTGTTGGGTTCCAGTAGCTGCGGTTTATACCTTGTGATGATATAGGTGTAGGTTTTGGGGGAGGGTTAAACTTTTTAAAGTTATGAAAGTCATTTGCACTAAAGTCAGTTTTCATTCCATGGGTCTCCCTAGGGACTTGGATGGGGTTACCTTTACCTCTCTCCTTGTTTTGGTGAGTGGGTTTGTTAATCTTGAAGGGCTGGGCAGGGGGAGTGGATGGTTCTTTGGTGGGTTGAGTCTGGCTTAGTTTCTTTGACTTTCCTTTTGGTTTTGGGGTGGCTTTCTTGGTGTTCGCTTTCTGCCATTTGTCAGTGTCTGGGTGAATTGTGCGTTCTTTTGGGTCGGGCTCTTCATCTATGTGGACAAGAACTGGGGTTGACAGGTCTTCATGATCTTCTGTCTCCTCTCTGTTAGATAGGGCTTCAACTCTAAGCCAGTCTTCTCTATATCAATCCTCCATCTTTCGTTGGATTGCTTTCATGTCCAGTACTTCAGTTACATCAGGTGGGAGCCACCATTTTGGTTTGGGTCTGAGGAAAGTTTTGTCTTTTACTTTTGTGACCCCGTGTTCCTCGTCCTGTTCGATCTCGGTGAAATGGGCTCCTCTGCGGTGGCTACAGTGGTACGATGTATGACCCATCTGGTAGCAGAACCTGCATACCGGTCTCTCGGTTTCAGGTTCAACGTTTGTCACTGTGTTGGAGCATCCAGGTAGGCGGATGAATCTGGGGAGGGGTTTGCCCCTACTCTTTACTATTGGTGCCATATCCAGAAGAACATGTATTGTTTTTGGTCTCATACATTTGGCTTTTTCAGAGCCTTTGATCATTGTTTTGATAATATTACCGTAGTATGAGAGACCTGTTACTATTGCCTCTTGGACCCAGTGTGTGTCTTTATTTTTAGGGAGGTTAGTAAATGTTACCCATTTGGCTCTCTGCTTGGAGTATCTGTTAGGTTCAATCTTTAGAGGGGTGTCGTTGTAGTATATCTCAAGGTTCAGTGCTTCATTGCAAAGTTCAGCTGATTCAAAACCAATGTTGAGGTATCCTTTGGTGATTGCCCAGTGATTGTCTAGTTGCATGTCTGGGAAGTGGTCGTCTAGAGCTTTATATATCGCCTCTTTGCATTGTTTGATTGATTCTTTAGATAAGTTATTTACGTGGATCCAAATTGCATGATTAATTGAGGATTTGGGGGTGCTCTTGTATGAGTTTCCTTGAGCAGTGTGTTCTTGGAGGAAGTCTTCAAAGGGAATGAAGCCATCCTTATTGAGTTCTGTTTCAATGCCTTTCCTTACCCTTTCACTATATGACATATTTTTTTGTTCCCCTTCTTTTTTGGGAGGTGGAGCTTTCTTTATAGGGATCTTCTTAACATTATGTTTAATTGTTTCATCTATTGAGTATCCTGCGCCTAAAAAATCTGTGGTCATGGATGAGTGAATCTTCATATCTCTCAGGGATATAGCCAAATCTAGTGGGATCTGAAGAGATACCCAGTGTTTTGCTTCAGAGGGTGAAAATTCCTTTGTTTTCCACTGTATCGCTAATTCGGGGCGTATCATGGGGTGGATGAATTTTCAAATTTCCGAATATGCTAAGTGGTTGGTGTGGAGCCAGTTTGCGACTGTGTTTGGGTTCCATCCTTCCGTTCTGAATGTGGAGGCCTCTATAGCATTAGCACCAAGGTCATACCATTCAGATGCTTCCTCTGGTGAGAAGTTTTCTTTGGAGTAGGCTCCTGCTGCAGGGGGGTCGGGTAAGAGAGTCTTTTATTTGAGAATATGGTCAGCACTTATTCCCGCTTTAAGCCATATTCCTGCATCAGTGGGTGGAATTGAGCCCCGTAGTTTCTTTGCATCCACTGGGGAGACCTTATTCTCCATCCAAGGGGATGCAGAATCAGGGTTGAAACCGTGATCTATTCAAGAGGCGGCCTCTGCAAGTGAGGTTGTATGTTTCCATTGTTCCCATTGGTCAAGGGATATTTGGTTGTTTTTAAAAGTTTTGTGGAGTTGGGTTGTGATTCCCATCTTCTGCCACCCTTGGGCCTCTGTTATTGTTAGTTTTAGGCTTAGCCAGTATTTCATCTCGATGTGGGTGAATCCATTAGACTTCCAGTTTGTTGCGTCTTCAGGAGTCCAGTCTTTGAATGGACCCCATAGGTGTACATTGTCTGGGTTCCATCTGGCTTCTTTGAGGGTTCAGCTTTCCTCGGGGTTGATACCAATGAATGCCCATCTTTGGGCCTCCCTGGGGTTAAAGCCCTGGTTTGCCCAGTCAATGGCGTCATCCAGGGTGAATGCCATAGCACTCCAGGATCTTGCTTGATCTGGGGTCATGCCGCTTGCTGCCCATTTAAGGGCAGTCCCATCCCTAGTGAAAAGATCGTAGAATACCGTGAGTTTGTCTGCAGGGATTTTCAGTTCTTTGAGCGCTTGTGCATGTGACACTGGTACAAAGGCAAGAAAATATTCTGTTGCTTCGTAGAGGTTGAAACCATTTGATTTCCATTCCTTCGCAATATCTAGGGGGAGCTTTGCTTTTACAGCCTGGGATATCTCCTCATGATGTTTTGCTAAGGTCATCCATTCCAGGGTTTCCTTGGACTTTATCCCTAGTTTGCACATTGGGATAGCCCATTCTAGTGGGATGTTATCCTCTTTCCAGTGAGCAGCTGCATACGACGAGAAACCCTCTCTTTCCCAAAGGTCTGCTTCTGCTGGTGTGAAACCAGCCATGTGCCATCGTATAATTGCGGAAACTGTGAAGGAAAGTTCACACCATGCTCCTATATCAGTAATTCCTTTATCTTCCAGGATCTCTCTAGTTGTGGTTGAGAGTGGGGTAGGTTTCTTGTTGCTTTCGCGGGGGTTGCCCAATCTACCTCTAGAGCGAGGTCGGTTGCTGCATACGTTTTCTCCTTGTCTGTTCGGGCTAGTGGAGACCCCTTCTCAGCGGGTGTTGGGGTGTGGGGATGGTCGGGTTTCCTCTATGGGTGGGGGGGTCCATTGTTTCATTTGTGTCCACTTGTGGGAGGATAGACTCCTCAAACCAAGATTCAGTTGTTTCCGCCTGAATGTTGGTTGCAACTGGTGGGGTTTGGTTGCTTGTTTCTTGGCCTGTAGCCGTGTTCTCTTCTGTTGAGGACTCGTACCTGCAGGTGGTTTGGCTTCTAGTTTGGCGCTTGTGTTTCGCCTTTGATTTTCCCATCTTAATAAATTCATAGTTCAAAATCTATTTTTTAATCAAGTGAAACACTATTCTCCAAAAATTCTTTAAATCGCTTCAAATTGAAGTGATGCTAACGAGTGAAAGAGGTGGCGCCTTATCCTGTGTGCTAACCATTACACTACACGACCGCTGAAAATCCCCAAAGCTGGCAAAAGAATTTCGGTGAAATAGGTATAAGCCGACTGGCTAAAGGTCTGAGACTACCTTTCGTTTGCAACCCTTAAAAGTCTACATCTTATTGTACCATTTGCTTATAACCAGTTGTTATTTTGTACTTCTAAAGTTACCATAATGTGTAGAGACTATAAAGTAACTCGGTTGGATTTGCTTATATTTAATTTAGTCCGCGGTAGATGATCTTAACAATCTGCAATCCAACGCCAGTATCCTGCAGCAGATTGTTAAAGATAAGGCTGTTCTGTTTGGCCAATCGATTCCAGAGATGATCGAGTACTTAGACTTGCTTGGGTATAAGGTACCTTTTCTTTTTCATTTTATGCTTATATTCCCCAAGGTCAATCAATTAAACTCGCTCAACATCATCCACATTACTGGAACCAAAGGAAAGGGATCTGCTTCAGCATTTTGCCATAGCATTCTGAGTAATTTTAACCAAAGCCAGATCAAAACTGGTAACCATTTCTCATTTATCAAGCTTTAATTGTGACAGGGCTCTTCACTTCCCCTCACATGATCGAAGTACGGGAGAGAATCCGCATAGATGGTCAGCCGCTTAGTGCACAGAAGTTCGCGGATTATTTTTATTACTGCTACGATCGGCTCGTCGGGCACAAAATAAACGCTCCCAGGCTTAACTTACCAGGGCCCTCCTATTTCAGATTCCTGAACCTGATGGCTTTCCACGTTTTCATCCAAGAGAGGGTAATTGGCGACATGGGCTGAGCTAACAGAAAAGGTCGAAGCAGCTATCCTTGAAGTTGGTATTGGAGGTGAATATGATTCTACCAACGTTGTTACTGAACCAGTCGTTTGCGGTATCTCCCACCTTGGGCTTGATCATACCTCTCTGCTTGGTGATACTATTAAAGAGGTTGCTTGGCACAAAGCTGGGATCATCAAGGTATCTTAAAGCTTAACTTGGCTGATTTTGTTAGAGTTTGGTGCCCATCATCACAATCCCAAACCAAGTACCCGAAGCACAAGGGGTCATTGCCTCAAGAGCTAACAAAAAACAAGTAAAATTTAAAGCGAACCCCTTATTCATATTCTCCAGGCCCCCTTAACTTATGCAAAGCCATTGAATGAATATTTGAATTTTCATGATGTCAGATTAGGTACATCAAACATAATCTTAACTTAACTGTCAGGCCTTGGAGGCAAACATCAGTTTGAAAATGCTTCATTAGCCGTTAGTTTATGCGAGGCTTGGCTCCATAAAAAGAAAAACATGTCAGTTCTTCAAAATACAATCCCTGACTTTATGCTCAGGGGCTTAAGAGCGACCAACTGGCCCGGCAGGAGCTATATCTACAAAGATGTGTATGGCGGATCTTGGTTCCTCGACGGAGCCCATACTTCTGAAAGTATCTGGGCCTGTGTAGATTGGTTTACCTCTGCAAGGGATCAGGAAAAAAAGAATTATTTGATTTTTAATCCAGCCAGTGGCCGAAATGCAGATATGCTTTTAGAAGCTCTCTGCTCAGGCCTAAGAAAGAACAATATCCCAATTGAAGGTGTGGCCTTTTGCCCCAACATCATTTACCCTCCTGCCAACGCTCAAAGCAACGATTCTGTGAACTTTAATGTAGACCAAGACCTAAGCCTTGCCCCCCAAAAAAAGCTTGCACAGATGTGGCAAGAATTGAACCCCTCAAGCGTAAGTAATGCATGTAAAACCCAATTCCTTTCATCAAGTTCTAACGGCTATACAAATTGCTTGCATTACTATTTTTAATCACTCCTCTTTAGAAACCAAATATATCTATACACCCCTCAATACAGCAGGCCGTCCATTGGATCCAGTCACTAAATAAGGATTCGACGGCCCCCAATCAGACACTAGTTACAGGCTCCTTGCATCTTGTAGGTGGAGTTATGGCAGCACTCAACCATGCAGTTGTCTAATCCAAAGAGAATGCTTGTATCACATTCTATTTCAATCCCCCAATCGATGAGATTTAAAGCTCGCTTTGCCAGCCAATTGATCTTACCGCCAAGATGAATATAGACTTATACCTTTTAAAGCTACTGCCCATCCTAGACTATTGTTCATACCAGATATAGAGTGCTTTTATTTCTAAATCAATGGTTCCTTTCATCTGGCTGTAGCCAAAGCTTGATCTTTTAAGCGATGACGAGGTTATTTAGGAGGTAAAGTCAATGCTCATCAATCCAAGCCAGCAACCCATGTACAAATCCCTTGACTTGGGCTTTGGCGTAACCGATGTATGAAGGCTGTTTTTTGGTGTGAATTTCAGATTGTGCTTCAAAATCAAGCAGGGAATGGTATTGGATTCGCATGCGCTCATCTTGAGTATCGAGAACCTTGGCATCTTCAATCATCTTATGGATGTGATCCCTGCTGAGACGGTTCCTATGCCCAGTCGTAATGAGGGTGTTTGTGGATTGGGTTTCTTTGTCACAGGCAGTGACAGTCAAGATGCCGTCAAAGTCAATCGTGAAGGTGATTTGGATTTTTGGAACGCCTCTTGGTGCGCTTGAAATACCTTTAACAAGGAACTCTCCCAAGAGAAGATTGTGCCTTGTCGAAATGCTCTCTCCTTCATAAACCGAAACCTTTATTTCCTTCTGGAAGTCAACTGTAGTAGTGAAATCCTTGGTTATCGTAACTGGCAAAGTGCTGTTTCGTTCAATCACCTTTTCCATGGCGATTCCCAAGACTTGGATCCCTAGAGACAGCGGAGTGACATCTACAACCACAATTGCCGTGATATCTGCTTCGAAAGACCCACTGAGGTATGCGGCTTGGATAGCCGCCCCGCCTGCTACTGCCTCATCAAAGTGAATGGATGTATTGAGGGCCTTGCCGCTAAAAAAGCTAGAGACCATTCGTTGGATTTTGGGGATTCTCGAAGAGCCCCCCGACAGAACAACCTCATCGATATCCTCAGGGCTTATCTCGGCATCCTTCAGGATACTCTCCAGGGATTTAATCGTCATGAGGAATTTCCTTTGACAAAGCGATTCAAACTTGGCACGAGTCAAGCCGCTAGAGAAGTCTATCCCTTCATATAACGAGTCTACTTCTACGTGTACCAGGGTCGTAAACGACAGTGCTCGCTTGGCCCGCTCGCAGTTGCTCCTGAGTCGACTCATTGCCCTGGCGTTGGATGAGATGTCACATCCATGCTTCTGCTTAAACACCTGAGCAAAGTGGGTAGCTAGGATTATATCGAAATCCTCTCCACCCAAATGAGTGTCACCTGCGGTAGCTAACACGACAAACTTTCCCTCCTCAATACGCAGCAAAGAGACGTCAAAGGTGCCACCGCCCAAGTCATATACAAGGATATTGCTGGCGGTTGTTTTATGAGAATCAATCCCATACGCCAAAGCTGCTGCGGTAGGCTCGCTAAGGATTCGGAGTACATTGAGCCCAGCAACCTCTGCAGCATCTTTAGTCGACATTCGCTGTGAGTTGTTGAAGTAGGCAGGTACTGTTATTACTGCATCCTTCACTGGGCCCAGCTTTTTTTCTGCCGTTTGCTTCATCTTCGCTAGGATCATGGCGGAAATTTCCTCAGGTGTAAAAGTTCTCTTCTCTCCAAGGTATTCCACCTCAACCACTGGCTTACCTTCCTGATTCTTGACTCTAAATGGCCACTGCTTGATGTCCTCCTGTATAGCTTTATCGGAAAATCGCCCGCCGATGATCCGTTTGATGCCGAATATAGTGCTGGCTGGGTTTTGTATCGCTTGGTTTGCAGCGGCATCTCCGACCAGGCGTCCATCCCCGGTAAACGCCACGTAAGACGGAGTAACGCGGTTTCCTTGGTCGTTAGCGAGAATCTCTACTCGTTCATGGCGCCATACCGCCACACAAGAATACGTTGTCCCCAAGTCGATCCCAATTGCATAACCCTTTGCCATGGTAAACCTGTGGTTGCAGCTTAAGGTCCACTCTGATAACTGGGGTGGTAAGCTTGATGGATTGACGGTGAGTCTATTCTAGTTTCAAAGTTCAGTGCTGTTGGCTGACTACCAGCCAGCAATTACTTTAGCTCGGCCCCGCTAAAGATCTTTCAGCCCAGGGTTACAAAAACAGATAAGTCGCTACTGATGCTTTACATGTTTAATCGTATGAAGACGAAATGTGGAGTTTAGGTTAATGTTTATATCGTGTGGAGCTTTAACTCCAAGGAAGTTATTGTAAGTCTAGTTGAGATTGGATATATGGGAGTTGAGGTAGGATTTTATTTGAATTTAAAGTCGAATAAAATGGGATCGATGAGGTTAAGGAGCTTTGGTTGGAATGTTCAACAGGATTTCGATTGGGATTGCAGTTTGTACAAATGCGGTTGGCTGATTTTAAGTGATAGGTTCAAATACTATTTTAGGATACTATTTTAAATGGATGGATTGGATTCGTCGGTGGGCATACGAGTTTGGTTGGGTGGTTGGGTAACTTCAGGGGACAGCTCAGTTGAAGCTGGTTCGATCTCGAAACAGTCATGCTGCTTAACAACCTCCTGTAAGATTACACTCGAAAAGTGTGATTTCACAAGTCTTGTAGGTTCGAAAAGACAGAGGTAACGTTCTTCCGCTTGTTATCGTCTGGATGGCAAGTTCAATGCTAAAGTTGATATTTGCACAAATCGACTGTAAAACAGTATTTGGGATATATGAAGTTACTTGTGCTTGAATATTGGATAATTTGGTCGAATATATAGTATTCGCCATCTGATAAAATATAGGGGTTTGGGGAAGTTGAAGGGGTTAGTATCAGGAATATTCCTGATAACAAACTTTTGCAAGGCAAAAATTTGTGTTCTGTAGGACTAACAGAACAAAAAAAAAATTGCAGCAGTTCCCCCTGATTGGAGAAACTGCTGCAAAACAGCCACACATCAAATCAGAAATTGAAAATTCAAAAAATTCAAATTTTGGTTTTTATACCCTGCTGCAGGCCGCACAGCTAGCCGCACGCCCAGCCTGGTGGCTTGCCTGGCACCCCTGTTGCCAGCCTGCCAGCCTGCCACCCTCCCCAGCCTGCCGCCAGCCAGTCCCCACCCGCTTCCGCCAGCCCGCTGGCAGGGGACGGTGCACCCTCCACGGTGGGCCCGTCCACCCCTGCTGGATGGGGAAATCGCCCAATTGGGAAACCCAAAAAGGCAATTCCCCTAAAACTAAAAATAGGGAAAAGTGCTGCCCAAATTTGGAATCTACTAAATTTGGGAGGGGTTGACAGTCTGCCATGCAATCCACATAATGCAGGAATTACTGAATTGGAATTTGGGTGCATGAAAGCACGTAAAGGGGATCAAGGGCAATGCAAATCAGAGATCAACAATACATTGGTGGTCAAACCTCTCCAATCCCAATCCCAAAAGGGAATTCCAGACAACTCCAAGTGTTTGGGGTTCCCTGTCCAATGTTTTGCACTATTCATGCCCCATCAAGGCTGATAGTATATAGTAAAGCCCAATCACTTGATGATAGTTTGCACTATCATTGAGTGAAATTACCCCTCAATAGTATCACATAAATCAATTCAAGACTTTACCTACAAGAAAGTTAAAAAGACACTAAGCTTTGTCTGCCCTTCCCCAGGATCAGGAGATGAATCACCTTATCTTCTCAGCTGTCCTCACAGCATGCCTAGGGATTGGGGGCCACCAATATAACCAACAGCATGGGCCATTCAACAAACCACCTGGCAATTATTGCTACAAGGAGCCGGCGCAGCTCAACTCCTCCGAGCAGTACTCCTGGCCCACGCTGGTATCCCCCCACTCCACCCATTCTGTAGTCATAAACACCTGTATATACTACGTACTCATGTATTTTGCTGGTAATTTCAGACGTTATAACGTACACAACAAAGTCTTTTGATGGATGATGACGGTCTATCCAATTGTGACAGCACTTGTCAGGGATCCAGTCTTGAGCGGCTGGCCTGTCGTTTTCAGGGGTAACTCGGGCCAGGGTTTTTGCGGGCAATGCCCACCACAAGAGGGGTGCTAACTTTAAAAGGTAGGAGGCGGACTTCCCTACCCAGGACCACGGGCCGGCGGCTGGGATCATAGTGTCAATCACCCCTGTGAGGGTGATGTACACAATCCCAAACAGCTTGTCAGAATGGTTGGTTGGAAGGTTGGGTGAAGAAGCAGGCATAGGTTTTGGGGTCACGGACGGTTCCATGGACAGGTCATAAGCAGGGTGGTAGTTGAATTTCCCTCTGAACAACTTGGGTGTTGAAAATATCCACGGGCCTTGTCGGTTGTATCTAATTGCGGATTGTATGCGGGCCAGGGGATTGAGTTTGAGTATCTTTTCCGGGGTGTATTCCTTGTATTCAGACTTCAGAGGGTAGTCAGTAAAATGGACGGGTCCAAAGGGTACACCAGGAGGACAGAAAACAGCAGGCAGTGGAGCAGGCAGGCCAGGAGATCTTGAACTGAATTGGTAGACAGCAAATACAAAATAAGGCAATAGCTGTATGAGCCAAATTAACATAACCTTTATTCAAAAATGGCAATAAGTTTAGAGCGCAGGGTCTTTGGATCTATATAGTACCCTACCTCCAAACTTAACATTTTTCATGGAGGGTTCATCAGGGCATTGGGAAGGGCAGGGCCAGGGGAAATGGGTGCTTGGGTCCAAAGGCAGCAAAATGGCACTTGGCCTGGGAGTTCTTTCATGTGTCAAGAATCTTGATTTGGCTACCTGATTATCTTGCTTTAGTGTCAAGGTCATGGGACCAGGCTGCAGGCCTGTGCCTCTTTCCTGGGTTGGCTCTTGATTGGTTGCTGGTGTAGACTTCAAGTTTATGAAGCTAATAGTTGCCAAATCAGTACCTCCATTAGGCGCCGTGATTAGCCTTCCATTTGGTGCAATAATTTCTTTGATTTGGCTCTTTTTACTGCATGGGTCAACATTCTTGGTATCAGCTTGTGGGGGCTTGATCCCAGAAAAATGCAGGCGGGCGGTCCTGCAGTCCACAGGCCCGGCAGCCTGAAGGAATCCAGGGTCAGGGTTTGATTCCTGCTCCCAGGCCCGGGTTTCCAGAGAGGAAGAATTGTCAATCCTGATAGCGCTCACAGGCTTCCAAGTCGCCCACTTGATGCCTTATTTTGCTAAAACACTCCCCCAATTGTTGGGTCTTTAAAGTTAGCCATGAGGCTGGTGCGTAACTGAAAAGCAGGGATTTCAGGGGGTTCAGTTAACTGAAATTCAGTTGATTGACAGTTATGCCACATTTTCCCTTCATTCATTGGCTCAGTGAAATGTCTTCATTTGATTGCCATTGATGACAAAGTTGAGTGGCTGGCCTTCTTGATCAACTAGGTAATAGTTGTTAGATGTTGTGTGGCCAATCACCTTGTAGGGAACAGACCACTTAGGAAGGAACTTCTTGCTAAGAGATTGAGACACTGAATTTTTAAAGATTAAAGCTTCTTTTCCAATAGGGATTTGACCGACGGTGGGTGCCACACATGCTTTTGCTCTCAGCTTTTCAGCTGCGTCTAAGACTTGAAACTTGGCTTGATTGCGGGCTTCTGACATGATAAGTTTGTTGGAGCTTATATTATTAATGTCCAAGCTTTTAATAGGAACTCCATAAAGTAGTTCATAAGGCTTAAACTTTGTTGTTGCTTGTAATCTTGAATGGTAGTTCCATAAAGCTGCAGGTAAGTGGACGTCCCAATGTATGGCGTCTTCTGTTGTAATCTTCTCCAAGCTCTGGATCAGGGTTTGATTAAAGCGTTCAGTTAATCTGTTGCATTGCAGATTGTACACCGTGGTAAGTTTATGCTTTGTACTAACTATTTTGCAAAAGTTGTCTACCTACTTGTTTTGGAAATGATTCCCTTGATCACTTAGAAGAACTGTGGGAGGTCCATACACTATAAAGATCTCTTTGAACAGGAACTTGGCCGTGGTCTCTATGTTGTGCTTCTTGGTGGCTCTGGCTACCAGCCATTTGGTAAAGTACTCTGTTGTGACAATGATGTGCTTGTTCTTACTAACACTTTCTGTTATAGGTCCAATGTAATCAATGCCCCACATTTTGAATAACCTGCTTACTGTGATTGGGCTGATAGGCTTTGTTAATGGATGTTTTTTTTCCAAAGATCTGGCATGGGTGACAGCTCTTGATGTATGTTCTGATGTTCTCAAAGTATTTGGGCCACCAATACTTCTCAGGTAAATTGTCTGCAGTGGTAAGGATTCCATAGTGTCCAGTTCCTTTGTGGACTTTGCAGAGTCTTAGCTGGTGTTCTTCTTTCTTGGGGACCTTCACAATGCAGCTGTGCATACTTCTGTACAGAGCGTCTCCTAGGATCACGTAGTATCTGTCAGGAATGACAATTTGGACGCTCCTGAATCCCAAAATACAGAACCAGAGTCAAACCCTGGATAAAACCCTTCAAAGACCGCCAGACTAATAGGCTGGGAACCCAATAACCCACTACTGATTGATAAAGTTGTTGCCAACCTGCCAGGCCCTAAACCCTTAGCTGTCCCGCAGGATTCTGCAAGCAAATCACCAGTGCAAGATGCCAAGAATTTCCCTGAGGTGCCAACGCCTGACACCAGCAGTTTTCTTGGTGAAATGCACAAGTTTCTAAATGAGAGTTATTCTGAACTCCCCCAAAGTCCCAAGGGGGGCACTGAACCTGAAGAGGCACCAAATACCCAAATTGACAAACAGAAGGATTTGAAGTCTTCTCATCCCAAAGCGGCCAGTGGCAAACTGCCAGTGCTGAGCGCCACACTGCCATCTGAGACCCCCAATGCCAACCTGCCTGAGCCCAGAAAACGCAACCAGGAAGTGAAGCCTGGAAGTGTGGTATAAATACCTGCCAGGCCAAGATCAACCCCCATTGTCATTTTTAAATAAAGTTTATGAGATATTAGTTTCCCCAATTATTGCCATATTTTATTCTTGTCATCTGCCAGTTAACTCAAAGATCATCTGACCCCCTGCCAGCCTGCCAGCTATGTACCTCCCGCCAGGTGCTCCCTTTGGTCCTGTACATTTCACAGAGTACCCCTTAAAGCCTGAGTACAAGGACTACACTGCTGACAACATACTAGCCCAGGATCCCTTGACCAGAACTACAGAGTTAACCAGATACAACCAAGAAGGCCCTTGGTACATTACCAAACCCCGCCTGTTCAGAGATAAATACAACTTCCTTCCTGCCTACCAAATGGACATGGAGCCACCCATCACCCCCAAATCAATGCCTGCCTCTGCTGCTGAGCTCCCACTGGACCATACCAACAAGCTTTTTGGAATTGTATATATTACTCTCATAGGAGTAATAGATACTATTATTCCTGACGCCGGTCCATGGTTGTGGGTGGGCAAGTCAAAGTCCTACCTCATTAAGTTAGCACCAATCCTTTGGTGGGCCCTGCCCACCCAGTCCGCAGCCTGCCAGCTCCCAAATTCTAGTGAGACGGCTGATCAGGGTTGGTTACCTGACAGCATCTGCTCTCCTTGAGCACAGGTAGTTCCATGTTCATTTCCCCTGTGGTAAGCATTCTGTATACTGCGTATCATTTAGGCTGGTAACTTTCTGCTAACGTTTCCATCAGGTATGACTTATGGACTCCTTGTCTTGAGAGGCCATCAGCAGCAAAGTTCTTCTTCCCAGGTATATATTTTATGTCCATGAGATACTCAGACATCTCCATGACCCAGCGCACGCGTCTGTTGTTCTCTTGTTGCTTTCTCAGGATGAAGGACAATGCTATATTGTCTGTATACAAGGTAATGTGATTTCCTAGTATGTAGAACTTGAATTTGCAAAGTGCTCTAATTACTGCTAACACCTCTTTATCATAGATGCTGTAAAGTAGCTCTCGGCCACTGAACAACTTGCTGGTGTGCTTGGTGGGTTTGAACAGACCTTTGCGTTCTTGTGCAAAGACCCCCCCTGTTGCTTCTTCCAAGGCATCAGTAAAGATTGAAAACTTCTCCTGGAAGTTTGAGTGGATCAGGAAAGGCTCTTTAATGAGACACTCTTTCAGGGTCTGAAAAGCAACACCCTGTTCAGGGGTCCAGGTAAACTCTGTTCCTTATGGATTAACTTAAACAGAGGTCTAGCAATGTTGCTATAGTTCTGTATGAAACAGGAATAATACCCAACAGTACCAAGAAAAGACTGTAGACAAGCAACATTGGTAGGTACAGGCCACTATAAGATTGTTAACACCTTGTCAGCATCAGGATGTATGCTCTACATTTGGCCACTACGTGTCCTAGTACATGTAGTTTGGTTTAGAAAAGTAATATCTTGGACTCATTAACTAACAGCTGGGATTTCCAGATTCAACCAAAGACTTCAGTTAGTTTTTTCAGATGTTCTTTGAAAGTAGCACTAAACACTGTAATAGCATCTAGGTAGAATGTCACCTTCTTGTAAAAGAGATCAGCAAAGATGGAATTCATGATGCACTGGAAGGTAAATGGGGCTCCACAGAGTCCAAATGGAATGTGTTTATACTGATATTGCCCTTGCTTAGTGACAAAGGCAGTCTTGTTGATGCTTGCGGGCTCCATTTCCAACTGGTGATATCCAGAGAACAAGTCTATGTTTGTGAAGTACTTGCAGCCATCGTACAATGCCAAGATCTCACTGATGAGAGACAGGAAATAGTTATCAGCCTTGGTGACTGAGTTCAGAGGTATGTAATTAACACACATACATAACTGCCTGTTCTTTTTAGGCACACTGAAAACTGGCAAAGCCCAAGGTGAAGTAGACAGCTCAATAATGCCTTTGGAAAACAGGCAGTCTATCTCCTGTTGGACGTACTCCTCATACTTCTTGGCCAGACAGTAAGGCGCCTTGCTAATAGATTTTGCTGTTCCATTATCAATAATGTGCTTCTCTAGGCTTGCTAGTGGTAGAGGATCATCCTAATCACGGAAGAGGTCGGTGTATCTAAGCATAAAAGTGGAGATTTTCACTTTTTGACTAGCAGGTAGCCCTGGATTCTGGTTGACAGCCTCAGCATAAGTAAGGAAGGACTCCCCCCATCTTCTTGCAATTTGGAGTAGCTGACATCTATAGGAACCAGCTTGTTTTTGCGCTCAATGAACCAATTAAGGCAATAAAAGGATATAGTGACGCCAAAGTCACTTAAAGAATGACACCCAAGTAGAATGTTGTACCTGGTAAGCGCAAAGATAGCTGTGGAGATTAACACACAAACACCTCAGATTTTAACTGTGAGATTGCGCGCAGCTCCAAGGCACTCTTCTGTTTTGCCATTTGCAAAGGTAAACCTCTCATTAACTTTACTATATTCCTGTATCCTTAACAATCTTAGGAAAGACTCAGAGTGTAAAGTCACTTCCCTCTTTAGCCCTGGATAGGACAATCTTCCCGCACCGCACAAAAAAATCTGCTCAGAAGCCGGCCAGGCCCCTCAATTCCCTTGAAGATTTAGCCCACACAATTGATGAGAGATTTGTGTTGGCATACCCTTCTCAAGTGGTAAATAATGATGCTTTGAATTCTGTTCCCACTTGGGAGGAATCCCTGATTAATTTGGACTATCTTCTGGCTTGGGTTTGACCAAATTTGAAATTAATTAGGCTTAAGCAATCAGGTCGCGCTACTGCCAAATCATTAAATCCCAACTCAACTGGAATTGATGACATTCTGAAGTGTTCTTTAGGCACTAGTCAATCAGAGGTTGGGTAAGAAATCAATGAGAAACCATCCAAACTCCCTGAAATTACTGGCAAAAATTCTATCTCACCCAATCAAACAACTGGCTGAGGTCAACTGACCTTTAATTTCAATAGCCTTCCCTTAAAGCAAGACAGGGGACTTTTGGTCCCCTGCTTGCTCATTCTTACAATTAAAGTTTGAATCTTTTCTCACTTAGGTGTTTTGGTTATATTTTGGGTCCCTATCTTGGCCTCTTTTGATCATTTAAAGTGTTAGTGTTGGTTTTCTTTATCTTTACCTACTTCTCTTTTATTTGGGCTTTCTTGCCGCTCTTCGAAGTCCTTAAAGATGTTGTTAACGTCAAAGTTGAAGCTTATTGCTTTTGCTTTGAAGGAAACAATTTAATTTTTAAATTAGTAGTGAAATTAGTATAATTACCTACTTAAAGCTTGATTTCACACACAGTTTGCTTTTGCTTAAGATTAGACTTTGGATACATCTTTTAAAGCTTTCATATACGCTTTTAAACCAATTTGGTCTGCAGCTGTTGTTCTTTGTCCTTCTGCTACATTTAAGAGATCTTCTGCTTGCCATTGGGCCCTCTGCTCTGAGTTTAAGGCTCAAAACACCAAGAATTATCTGCATTTTGTTGGGCTTCACTCTCAGACCCAAAAAATGTTGGTTCTTCTAGTCAAGTTTGCAATTTTTACCTTGGTGCCAGCTCTGATAATGATTTGGTCTACCTCTCCAGATCTTTGGGGTCGTATTTATGATTATTTCCTCCCCATTGGCACCAACCCCAATCAGTTCTTGAATATGTTTGAAGATATTCCCGCACACGCTCAGGACATATACACCACTAGTGAGAATGTGGTGAGGAGCCTGACCTGCAATGACCTAGAGTTCCCTGCTGTCAAGGCACCCTCTGCTGTTCCCCCCAGTCTGGCCTACCCTACGCCCCCCTCTGAGGATCTGCTTGTCCTGGTTCCAGAGAAAGGCTTGGGGACCCCAGAGCTCACCCCCAAACGGGCATCCTGGGTGCTTAGCAGAATGGCTTTGATGGGCTTGGACTCCTACTTTCCCCAAGTATCTGGCGCATCCTCCCTATGGACGCCCCTTTGAGCGGCCATGTCAGTCCTGTACTGGATGGTGTCCTGGTGGGCCCTCCCTCCAGGATGGGAGCCAAAATTAGTTAGTTTAGCCCCCCTCTCTCACACAGAGATTATATTGGACGTAGATCCACTGTCCAGAATGATGGATTTAGGGTGGCCTTCTACCTCCCCATCAATATGTGGTGCTCCCTTTATAACAATGTCAATCACTTTCTGGGCCTCTTGTGACTTCTCTTCTATGACTGCAAGCTGCTTCTCAGGGTCTTGGACTCTGGTGGCCCCAAGGTAATGTACTATTTGCGCTCTAACGCTGGGCGCAATTTCCACCAAGTTATATAGGGATATTGGGACCTGGGTGTCTGCAAGGATCTTCAGCACATTAAGCTTAGGGGGCTTTACTTGAGTTAACAATGGAAATTTGACCTTTGGTTTATTTAGGGTGGTTGCTTTGGAGGTGGTCCCTCTTGTAACCTCAATAGTGGGTTCAACAGGGTAAATTCCATCCTCCTCATCCATGGGAATCTCAAAAGGTTCTGATTGTTGAGTCTCATGGTCAGTTGGCTGAGCTGACTAGGTAGGATTTGCCTGTTCTTTTTCAGGGGCTACAGGGGGGCGCCTGATTGAGTAAGTGAGCATCAAGGGCAGGCTGCTAAGGCTTGGCTGCCTCAGCCCCTTTTTACTTCTCAAGTGTATCATACAGATGAACAATGTGGCTGAGCCTGTGCTTTTGGGCCACATTTGTTCTTACAGTAGCCATAATTTCCACGAGGTAGGATTCATCCTTGGATGTGGCAGGCTCTGCCTCCTTCTTGGTCTTGGGTGCCTGCTTTTGGTTCTGCTTAGACTCTGCAGCCGGTGTCTTTGGCTTGTTCTGGCGGTTATTTGAACAATCTACATAGGCATGTCCTTTGGCTCTGCATCTATTGCAGGGTCCTTTTCAGGTGCCTTTGAGATGACCTTGTCTCTTGCAGGTATGTGTCTGGGATTCTTTCCCTGACTCACTTAATTTCATTGACATGGGAAACAAAACAACAACACAACAAAATAACCATCAAGTGTTTGAGACCATGTTGCTTTCTACCTTTGATTATACTGGGATTTGAACCCGGGACCATCCTCAAACATCTATTGTTAGTATAGATTCAACCAGTGAACTTACTTTACCTTTTTATATCCATTTGATTGAGTTGATTTTCTCTTTTGCGCTTCAATTCAAAATCAAAAAGGTTATTAATTTAAGTGAGAACGTCACTTACCGCTCGGCTTCTGATTGACTGCTGTTTAGCACCTTGCTGTTCACTGATCAACCTTTGGATAATGAAACAGAGGCTCCGCTCTTCACTTCTCTTAATTATCAAAAGAACTGCTTAAATTGCAATGATCTTGTGGCTTGTTTTGGTGCCCTCTCCTTTAACAATATTATATTATACCATCTCCAGCTCCACCTCAAGGCACAGATTGACCAAGTATTAACTTTGACCCTCATATTTATGAAAATCATTGGCATTCTCCTCTGATCCCCCCAATATCCACTTAAATTTCCCAGCCTCCATTTTGGAAGCTATTTAAGTGAACCAATCTTATTTTACATACTTGTTCCAACAATAAAGATTATTCCACTTCTTGCTACTCCTCCATTTTCTGATAAAATACCTTTTTGAAGCCATGAGAGGAATTCAATTCCTATCCTGGTTTCTAGCTTACTTCTTGCCAGTGGTGTCTGCCTTGGAAAATCCAACTCCTACAACTGACTGGTATAACTCCTCCCCGGATGACGCCCACCAGAAGGAATCCCTTGCCCATGGATGATTCAAATATCCTTCTGGACACTGGGGACATAAATTCCACTATGGCCGTTTGATCACTACTCCTCCTCCTGAACCTACTCTGGTAAGACCTTACGCCTCCTTTTACCTCTTGACGTATTTGGTGGGTTACTATCTACTTGGTTGTTTCAGTTCTATTTTTGGAAGATTTGCTTACCTATGACACCTTGGACATCTTGCAATGGTCACGGTTCCTATTGGCTTGGTAATAGCAGGTTTGAATGTAGGGGCTTTAGCCCATCAGTTAGGGAGTTTATTCCCTGCCAAGTGGGTCCCTGACAGTATGGCAATATAGGTTTGACTTTGCTTGATCACCACTGGTCATATATGTGATAAGTGTAGCTGTGACAATCCACATGTTTGGTGATTTTGCAGGCAGGGCTAATGTTGGCAAAGCAAAAGTTTGGTTGTTTGTTGAAGGTGAGCCTAGTAGGTAACAGAGGGCTGCTAGAGGTAAGTAGGGTGAGCCTAGTAGGTAACATAGTCTACTAGGATAAGTAAGGCCTGCCTGGTAGGTAACATAGGACTACCAAGGCAGATGATGCCTCCACTCAGCAGAAGAAATTAGCTGCTTTGGGCTATAGTGCTTCACCTTGCAGGAAAATGTGGCTGCAGAAGGGTGAAGATTGAGATAGCAAGCAGGGAGCCTTGTCTGTCTAGGGGGGAGTAGGTTTTGGACCCCTGGCGGGTAACGCGGGCTGCCAGGGAGGGGAAGAGCTTTGAGAGCTCTACGTACCCTAATACGCTTACAGAAGGTCTGTGAGCAAGCACCCTACCTAACAGACTGGTAGGGTGTCCTTGTTTATATCCCTATGGGAGCTTTGGGGGAACCAAAAGTGAGCATTGGAGGGTATAGACTTGCTCAGAGGTGTCACCAAGGCGGCTTGCTTGGGGAAGCAAGCTGCAGAACTTGGTGTGATCAGGCCTATGGGAAGTAGAGCTGATTACTCTGCAACTGAAAGCCCAGACTTAATCACCTGGGTGAGTAAAGACAACACATAGACATTGATCTATGGTTGAATGGCCTAAGTGGACTGCCACTTGTGAGGGCCCAGTCAAACGCCAGTTCAATGTAGACTCATGCCTGGGTCTACAAGTTCTGGTAATGGGGACTGAGATAAAGAACCAATGTGGTCCACAGAAATAACAGAGAAAACTAGCAGGAGGGACTGTTTGGTCACAGTGAAGGCTAGTTGATGGACTGTTAATTCATATTGAATGGTAGGAACCAATATGGTTCAGTATGTAGAAGGTTATAGGAGGTTCCTAGTGAGGATTTGTGGAGAAACTGGTTGAGGATAAGTTGAAGGACAAGAAGATTATGATGCAGGACTAGCTGATCATATAGCAGGATGGCCAAAAGACCAGAAGTTGGTGCTGAAGAACTGAAGAGCTGAGAGGATGAACTAGCCAGACTAGATGCAGAGGCTGGAAAAGCTGATTTTAGTGGCTTTTGAGAGGAAAATAGATAAAAAGAAGCAGTTAAATAATAATTGGATACTGCCTGATTATGATTTAAAAAAGATTAAAAATCATAGAATGGAAAAGAAAGAGGAAGAAAAATAATATATAGTTTGTTAGAACTATATATTATTTTAAGAAGAAGAATTAAAGAGGAAATGAGCCAGAAAGAAGCTGGAAGAAGAGCAGAGAAACTGTAAGGGAAAAAGAGCAAATTTTGCCAAGAACAACTAGGAGAGGCAAAAGAACGAGCAGCAAGCAGGTTCAAAGTTGCAAAACATTGAAAGAAACACAGAGAAACATGGAGAAATGTTGAAAAATCAAGGGGTCAAAATTTGCCTAAGTAAAACATATGTGGAAGCGCTCAAGATTTGCCAGGGAAACATGACAGGAATTACGGCAAAACCGTTTGAAACGCGGAGCAGTTGTTTACCCAGAGCAAGACAGCCTTGAGTTTGAACCAAGGTCAATGACAGGTCATCCAGGGAAACCATTTTTGGCAAAATTGTTGAATCAAGGCGTGTGATTGGCTGCAAGCCGGAGTCTATTTGATCAGTGTATTAAGGGCTTTAACTTAAGAGTTAAAGCCTAAAAAATGAGGAGAAGAAGCAGAAAATTCAGGGCTTTCATTGGATGAAGTAAGTTTAAAGGTTTAATATATTATAGAAGAAAAAAAACAGGATAGTTTAAGCTTTGAAGAAACAGAGTTCTAAGAGAGGTTTTTGGTCTGAAACAAGGGGTTATAAAAGGGAGAGCCATCTGAGACTCTTCAGGGATGGGATGAAGTGGATTACAAAGGCCACAAGAGCTACAGAAGGAGCAAAGGATCAAGAATAAGAAGCTGGATCCTAAGCGCGGCGCCAGAGTCCAAGTTTAAGATGCAGGAGTCCAAGTCTAAGGAGAAGAAGTCCAAGACTAAGGTGCAGGAGTCCAAGAACAAGTACAAGGGGTCCAAGATATTGTTGAAGGACTCCAAGTATTGGTGAATCCATATTGTTTCCTTAACCCCCTGAGCCATATACCAGAAGGTTTCTAAGGGGATCTTCTTTCTAAGAGTGAATAAAAGCCCATTTTGACTCCTATACATATTTCTGAGATACATTTCCACTTACTAGAGAATGACAACCCCTTCCAGCCAGTCTCTGGATACAATCCAGGACACACTTGAGGACTGGTGGACAGGAACCCCACAGTAGCCATTCCCTGCACTAACTTCTTCATATTCTCAGATAGATCATCTGGAGGTGGCATGATGGCTTTCAGCTTCTCCTTGGGTTCCACAGCAGTATGAGGGTGCAGCAACTGGCATCTAGCCTTAAACTTCCCAAGGCAACAGATTAAGACATATGCTTCCTCTACATTACTGGGAGCATGAGATTCTACAAACTGATGGTATTCTGAGGTAAGTATCTCACATACCCAATCTAACCCTTGGTTTTCCAGAAAAGTCTGCCAGGCGTGCTTGCCTTCCACTGTGTTGTAGCTACCATAGACCAGGTCCTGGTATTAATTTGGGAGAGTATTTAATTCATCAATAAACTCCTATGTTGTTTTGAAGTGTGTTTGGTCTACTGCTTTAATTTGGCAATTACTGTTTCTATGCCACCTCCAAAACGCTCAAATGTGGCCAATTTTTAGTTTGCCCATGTATAGTACCTGTCAGTGAGCTGTGCCAAGCAGAAGCTCTACCTTCTAAGAAGTATTGAACTTCCTCAAAGCGGTCTCCTTGCTTAACCCTATTCCTCTTAATAGAGTTCAAAACAGTTGAGCCAAGTGGGTAAGCTGTTACCATCAAAGAAGGGAATTTTCTGGGCAGCAATGGCCTTTAACAGGTCCAGAGGATTAGATTTAGAGCTTGTAGCCTCTCTGGGGGGATTAATGGAAGACATTTCAAAGTCTTCCCTGGAAGGATCACCAATGTAAGATTTTACTTGAAAAATGTGATTTTACAAGTCTTATAGGTTAAAAAAGACAGAGGTAACATTCTTCCACTTGTTATTGTCTGGATGACAAGTTCAATGCTAAAGTTGATATTTGCACAAATTGACTGAAAAACAGTATTTGGGATATATGAAGTTACTTGTGCTTGAATATTAGATAATTTGGTCAAATATATAGTATTTGCCAACTGATAAAATATGGGGGTTTGGTGAAGTTGAAGGGATTAGCCATGAGGCTGGTGTTTAATCAAAAATTGGGGATTTCAGGGGGTTTGGTTAAATGAAATTCAGTTGATTGACGGTTATGCCACACTTCAACACTTGAAAAAAGTTTGGTCTCAAAACAGGTTTAAATTAAATTTCATAACCCAAGATTAAATGATGATCAAGGGTAATAAGCTTGGGTGAAACTATTTTTTAAAACTCATTAGGTGATGCTGAACCTATCCCAGATCTCCAGTAGGTTCTTTGCTCAATGTATGTTACCATGTGCCCTGCATTCCAACT
The DNA here is from genome assembly GCA_014839935.2 of Entomophthora muscae. NCBI lineage: Eukaryota > Fungi > Entomophthoromycota > Entomophthoromycetes > Entomophthorales > Entomophthoraceae > Entomophthora > Entomophthora muscae. Next base: position 13,460 of record QTSX02007151.1, on the reverse strand, counting down.
ACAAAATAGGGTGAAGGTTTACTGATATATGGACATTTCTTCAATGGATGGTAACCCATTGGGTGTAAGCTCAATGTGAAGTAGCATGGATAGTAGGAAATAATTAAAAAGGTGATAAGAAGCATTCATGTTTATCTTGGGATGCAATTTAACCAAAGTGGGGTTAATTGTCATTAATGACATGTGAAAAGGGTGTTGATAAGCTTCTTGATCCCTACCTTAGTATTGCTTTATAGGATTGACAGGGTTGTTGGGAGGAGGTTGCAGCTTCAGGCTGGGGTTGGGCTTCAAAGTCAAGCTCAGAATGGTATTGGAGCCTCATAAGATCATCTTGGACATTGAGAGCTTTGGCATCCTCAATCATCTTCCAGATCTGGTCCCTACTCAGCCAGCTTCTGTACCCAGTGATGACAATGTTGTTGGTGGATTGGGTTTCCTTGTTGCAAGCAGTGACAGTCAAGATCACATCAAAGTTAATTGTGAAGGTGATGTGGATCTTGGGAACATCCCTGGGAGCTCTTTGGATGTCTTTGATCAGGAATTCTCTCAGCAAAAGATTTTTCTTTGATAAACAACTCTCTTCTCTGTAGACCAAAACTCTCACTTCCCTTTGGAAGTCAAATACAGTTGTGAACACTTCAGTGGTTGTGACAGGCAAGGCTGTGTTCTTTTGAACCACTCTGCTCATTACTTTGCCAACAGTATCAACTCCAAGCCCCTTCTCACACCAACTGAACCCCATGGGTTTACATCCAACTACTAGCTTTATCTGCACTTATACCCAGGCTCACAAACAATTAATTTAATCCCAAACCAACCTGTCAGCCATCCTACAACCACAACAGGCCCTTTAAACCATATCTGAAATAAAAAATTACAGTTACAACTAAAGTTATTCTGGAAACCAATATCAATCTTTCCCCACAACTGGGCAGGCGCCCATCATACTTGCTACCAGCACCAACTTAAATAAAACTAATCCAATTGACTAGAAAGCATAGCGCCAGAGTTTAGATCCCCAATCACATCTAGAAAATACAAGGCCTGATTCTTCAGGGATAACCAATAGAAACAAACCAGTGGGCGACCTTTGAGCACACCTCCATAGACAAAGTGGAGGTCTCCACTGCCAACATCACCCCATCACCCCATTGCATATAGAAAAATGCTGCATCCCACTCTTCAGATCAACAGAATTGAAGCTATAGACCCTATCCCTGAAATACATCTACCATAAAATACCCAACTGAATAACTCTGGCATGAGATATACAATTAATTTAAATCAGATATATAATAAGGGTCCCATATGTATAATATCATAACCAGACGGTCAACCACTGAGGTCAAGTTGGTACTATATGTCAGCCTATATTGTTTTAAAAAAATAGTCCAAATAGAGATCAGCATAAGTAATACCCATTCACACTGGGAATGTATGAACAATAAAGTCCAGGGAAGGTAACCTGGGCAACAATATCCATCATAAAGTTTGAAGGTTGGTTAAGGAAACCAAGGAAGCATCTAACTGGCCAGTAAACTACCACTACTATGGCAAAGTTTACCAGATGCGTTTAGAGCCCCAAGTAAAGCTTCATGATGGGAAGCCTCTTGTAATGCCTATACCTGTAAATTTAATTCCCCTTTAGCACAGGATAGGGTCCTTTCCCCCTGTTATTATAAGAAACTCCCCCAAACCCTGCCAGACCACAAGCTCATTAAAGAATTTGGCTCACACAGTTGACAAGAGCTTTGTGTTGGTCTATCCCTCTAAGGTTCCTGGAATACACCTCCCCTCTCTATCCTTACGTTGGAGGAAGCACTGATTAATATGTGCTGCTTGCTGGCTTGATGTTGGCCCTGATTGAATCCAATTGGCTTCAGCCAATCAGTTAACTCCACACTGTATATTCCAATTTCCTCCAGTTCCCAAGTGGTTTATCTACCAACCCATCCACAAGTCTGTAGCCAATCATCTTTAAGCCTGAAGATTAATTTGAAATCTTCCAACTCAATGGAAAAAGTTTAAAAAGTTATTCCTGGGCTAGCCAGATCCTTTGCCCATTCCAGTGCCTCATAATGGGTGTCAGGATACCAGGAGTACCGCGATGCTCCAGCAGGTGATGGAGGAGTCTATCAGGTACTGGCATGGACCATCAGATGATGGGAGCTAACTTTATCAGGTAGGAAAGGGCCTTCCCAGCCACAGCCCAGGGCCCGGCTGCTGGCAAGGCAGAATCAACTGATCCTGTGAGTGCCAGGTAAAGCACTCCCAGGAATTGACCACTCTGGCCAGCAGCATCAGATGTTGGTGGGGTTGAGATGGTTGTTTAGGCGTTGGGGGTGATTCCATTGGGACCAAGTAGGCAGAAGGGTTGTTGTATTTCCCATTGAAGATCAATGGGTATATAGTGATTTCTCTGCCGTCACAGACAATTTGGTAGGGTTCATTGGGGGCGTTTGGGCAGGTGTACTAGTGCAAGTCTTCCAAGGTCCAGGGTTTGTGATCAGAGCTGTGAAGATACTAAGTGAAGTGCACAGGGCCAAAGGGAGCGTTGGATGGACAGTAGTAGTCAAAGGCTTTGGTTTTGTCAACTGAAGTCTGGCTATCTATTACTGAGGATGGGTGCTGGTGCTTTGGCAAATGCAGATGGAAGAGTATCAAAAATAGGCATGGAAACAAATTGGTGAACCAAAGTTTCATAAAAACTTTATTGGTAAGGATGACAATACAGAATTTCTATGGTGCTTCTGACTTATATACTCACTCACATGCAAGAGCCCCTGGGCATTCTTCTGGTGCTGTCTGTGTGTCCAGGCTTGGCATCTCAGGTTCTGCTGTTTGGTTGGCTGCTTCATGGTCATTTTTGGGGGTTTCAAGAACAGTTGCTTGGCTTTTTGGTTGGCTGCTTCATGGTCATTTTTAGGGGTTTCAAGAACAGTTGTTTGGATTTTTGGTGGCCCATCTTGGCTTGGCTGATCATTGGTTCTGGCAGGTTTGGCTTCTGGAGTCATGAGGGTTTTCCCAATTTGATCACCATTCTTGGACTGGCTTGACAGGTATTTTTGATGAGAAGGAACTTGATAAAAAAGGGGTTACCAGCTGAGAACCCCAAATTACTAAATGGAGAATGGGCTTGGACTGGGTTTACTGGGCAGCTAAAATTAGCCTGCCTAGGCCCAGCCAAACCCACCAAGGCTTGGGCGTAGCTTTTGGGGCCCAGAATGGGCTCACAGCTGCCACCAGGACAGGAATGGTTCCTGCACCTGGATTTTTGATTTCCAAAGCAAATCCAGGTGCAGGTGAATCCCCCACGCCTGCTTGCCCCGCTTGGCGGCTAGGCGCGGGTTTGATTCCCGCCCAGGGCTTTGAAATTGTTACTTTTGTAACATTATTCCCTTCTAAACCAGAGTTGGCTTTCTTTCTATCTCAGCACTAGCACACAGCATCAGATGAGTTGTTAGATTGTCAGCTGGTTCCCAGGTGCTTTCCTTGGGCAGGTATCCTAGCCATTTGATATAGTACTGTGGTTTGCGGTATTGGGTGCAGTCACTGTGTATATACTCTACTTTGTGTTCAAGGGATCTCCCTATCAGGATGGGTGGAGGAGCAGTATTCAGTTTCTGGTGGGGCAGGGAGGTTCCATCCTTTTTGAATAGTAAGGATCAGTGGAATACATTATGTATTTTCCAGGAGTTGGGTAGCTTCAGACGGTAGGCCACTTTGCCTACTTGTCCCATGATCTGATGGGCCCCGCTTTTTTGGTGAGCTAACTTACAGCATGGGACATTTAGGGGTATGTTCCTTGATTCTAGATAGACCTCGTCCCCAATCTCTAGAAGTTTTCCAGGGGTTTGCTTTTTTGTCAGCAAAGGCTTTGTAGGTCTGTACCGCTTGGGTTAGGTTTCTGGAGCAGGTCATCTGGGTCTCGTGGATGTGTTCCATCCAGGTTCTACCTGCTTTGTTAGACTCCTGGTTTCCAATCTTGGGGTCCCAAGTGGGGTCAAATATGTAATTGGCTTTGAAGGGGGACATCCCAGTGGACGCGTGATCTTTGCTATTGTACACGTACTGGGCTGTGGACAAGAGGTCTGCCCAGTTGTCCTGATTGGCGTTTGCATAGCATTGGAGGTATTGTTCCAAAATCTGGTTTATCTGTTCAGTTTGGCCATTGGTCTGGGGTTGGTACAAAGTGGACACACATATTTTGATTCCTAGGTCTTTTATCACTTGCGCCCAGTAGTGAGATGTGAATTGTTGTCCTCAGTCTGTCACTATTTCTTCTGGAGTTCCGTGTTGGGTGAGTATTTGGTCATGAAAGTGACAGATAGTTTCAGTGGTAGTGCAGTAGGTAGTGGTGGGAACAAAGTAAGCCATTTTGGTGAAACAATCAACCATTACTAGAATCACATTATAGTCCTTGGAGGGGGGAGTTCAACTATGTAGTCCATGGATACCAATTTCCAGGGGCCTGAAGGGATGTCTAAGGGGCAGAGAAGGCCTTCTGGCTTCAAGCGTCTTGTTTTGGTGCGCCCACATGTTTCAAAACCTTCAATGTAGTTGATAACATAAGAGTCTATCTTGGGCTACAGGTAATTCCTTTTGATGCTTTGAAGGGTTTTATGGCAACCCAGGTGACCGGCTAGTTCTGAGTCAAGGTAGTCTTTTAGGATGGAAATCTGAGCCATTACTTCAGGTACATAGATTCTTCCTTGGAACAGTAAGGTGGCTCCCTTTAGTGAGTAGCCTTTTTTTTTACAGAGAGCTGTTTAGTTGTGTTGAGAGTTCTGAAATCATGTTCTTGGCAACAGGGTCCTTTGCCTGGGCTTCTAATACATCCAATTTTTTAGCAACAATTTTCAGGTATTTTAGCTGTATCTTTCTGCTGGTTGTGTCCAACATGGTTTGGGTATTGTGTTCTCTCAACTTGGTGGAATATGGCATCAGGTTGAATCTCCTACTTAGGGCATTTGGGACAATATTTACTTTTCCAGGTTTATAGTCAATTTCTAGTATGTAGTTTGTCAGTTCCAGAGCCCATCTTGCTTGTTGTTGATTAAGCTGATGTGGTTTAAAGAAGTAGAAATTTTTTTGTGGTCTTTCAGGACCTTTACTGAGTGTTTGGCCCTGCATAAGTATCTGTGTCAATGCTTCAGGGTCTTTATTACAGAAAAAATTTCTTTATCATATATCAGGTAGTTTCCTTCAGCTGAGATTGTTTTTTGGAGTAATATGCTACAGGATGTAGCATATCATCCCCTCCTTCTTGAAAAAGCACCCATCCCAGGGAAAGTTCTGAAGCATTGGTTTCAAGGATGAACAGCTTTGTGTGGTCAGGCATGGCCAACACAGGTGCAGAGGTGAAGGTTGTCTTCAGGGCCTCAAAGGCAACAGTACAGTTAGGGGGCCACTCAAACTGGACTTTGTCCAAGAAAAGGCGGGTCAGGGGCAGGGTGATCTGAGATTTTTATGAAATCTTGACAGTAGTTTGCAAGCCCCAAGAAACTCCTAACGTCTTTCTGACAGGTGGGGGTGGGCCAGGCTGTGACCGCATTCACTTTATCTCGGGCCATGATAAACCCCCCCAGTTTGTACCACATAGCCCAAGAATTCTACTTTGAATTGAAAGAACTCACACTTCTTGAGTTTGACGTGGAGGTTGGCTGCTTCTAGTTTCTCCAATATAAGGTCCAGGTAGTGGAGGTGGTCTTTATGTGTTTTGCTATATATCAGTATGTTGTCAAGGTACACCACACAGAATTGGTCAAGGTATTCTCCCAGGACTGAGTTGATCATTCTCTGGAAGATGCTAGGGGCGTTGCATAGCCCAAAAGGGATGGGCCAGGTATTCATAGAGTCCATATCAAGTTTTGAAAGCTGTTTTGTATTCATTGCCTTCTTTGTTTTGGATTTGATTAAAAGTGTCTTGGAGGTCAATCTTAGAGTATACTTCTGCCCCAGTCAAGACATCACACAGGTCATTGATAATAGGTATGGGGTATTGGTTTTTTACTGTGATCTTGTTCAGCTTCTGGTAGTTTACACAAGGTCTCATTCCCCCATTTTTCTTCTCAACAAATAATAAGGGAGAGGAGCACAGGGCCTTTGAGACCTGGGTAAACCCTTTCTTAGTCATGTTCTTAATGTACGCTTTCAAGGCTACTTGTTCTTTGTGGTTGCAACTATAGATGGGCCTGTGGCTAGGTTGCATATCAGGGAGTAAATCAATGACATAGTTGTAGATAGAGTGCTCAGGTAGTTGAGTTGCTGCCTCTTTGCTGAAGACACTGGCCCATTTCTTGAGGGCTGAGGGCAGCTTCCCTGAGCAAGGGTCCAATTGCAAGGTCATGAGTTTGGTGGGGGGTACTATGTGTGGGATTGGCTGGATGAGTACAGTGTCAGGGTTAGGTCCCTTTCCCAGGGTTACGGTTTGGTCACAATAGTTCAGGATTGTACCATGCTTGTCAGCCCAGGAATCTCCAAGTATCAATGGGTGTGGTAATCCTTTCAACAAGATAACAGACAAGGGGTAGGTGTTTTGCCCAATCTTTAGCCCAAGGTGTTGGTTACATTCTTGGCCAATATCAGTTGAACTGTTTCCCATAGTAACTTGGAATTGAGTATCTGAGGGGGTGAGTCCCAGCTTGGACGCTAATGCAGGGTCAATGAAACTTTCATCAGCCCCTGTGTCTAAGAAAGCCTTTTTGTGAATTGCTTTATCTCCCACTTCTAGGATCACTATAATATACTTATAAGACTGGCAGGTAGTGTTTAATTGGGCAAGGAAGCCTGAAGTTTGGTTTCTTCTGGGACAGGTCCTGGTCTGGTGCCCTGCTTCATGGCAGTGGAAACACAACTCGTCTCTGTAATGTCATTGCAACTCCTCAGGTGTCATGGCTGGTCTGGCCGCAGTGGGGCTTCTGGCCATCCAGGGTCCATGGGGGGCAGCGCCGTGGGTTTCTTGGTTTAAGCTTAGTACTTGGCAGAGCACAATCAGTTCTTCTAATCCAATTGTGTGGGGGTAGTGCTTGAGAAGATCCTTTAACCCTGGGTTCAGGGTTCACGCCTTTTCTGAATGGGATGACAGCTAGTTTAATGTCCAGCATAGCACAGGTATGTAGTTTGGTGAATTCTTCTACATAGGTCTGAAGTGGGCGGCCATTTTTATTGAACTTCAACAGAGTAATAAAGGCAAAGTGCTGGGTATTCTGGTCCTTGCCTGTGGCCATTAGTTCAGCCTCAAAACAAGAATATAGTCCAAACAAAATTCTACGTTGTTGGTGGTAGCTTTGTCAAACCAGTCCAGGGAATCCTTGGTTAGCATGTAGGCTACCCCCAAGACTTTGACTGTGTCATTGGGGTAGGCTGCAGCATTGACTAGGAAGTGCATTTGTAGTACTGGAATGGCTCTTCTAGCTTCCTCTAGGCTGAGCTTGCCCATCTGGGGCATGGTCACATTGGAGGTGGATTGATTCACAATAACATTCTGCACTTGGGAGGAGGTCACAGCAATCAGATCTTTGCTCTCTAGAGCATCCTTGGAATTATCCAAAGTCTGGGTTGTTTTCTTCCACATGGAGGAGATTTGGTATGATAGCCACAAATAAAAGTAATAAGTGGTAATCATAAAAACAAACATACAAGTAGCCCCAAGTGCTAATAACATCTTGGGGCCCAGGTTACCAAGTTTGGGGTGGATTGTCATAATGCCAGGATACCAGGAGTACTGTGATGCTCCAGCAGGTGATGGAGGAGTTGAAGCAGGTTCTGGCATGGTCCACCAGATAATGGGACCTAACTTTACCAGGTAGGAAAGGTCTTCCTAGCCACAGCCCAAGGCCTGGCCTCTGGAAAGGCAGAGTCAGTCAATCCTGTGAGCACCAGGTAAAACACTCCCAGGAATTGACTACTCTGGCCAGCAGCGTCAGATATGGGTGGGGTTGAGATGGTTGTTTAGGCGTTGGAGGTGGTTCCATTGAAACCAAGTAAGCAGTAGGATTGTTGTATTTCCTGTTGAAGATCAATGGGTATATAGTTATTTCTCTGCCATCACGGATAATTTGGTAGGGTTCCTTGGGAGGCGTTTGGGTGGGTGTACCACTGCAAGTCTTCCAAGGTCCAGGGTTTGTGATCAGAGTTGTGGGGATACTCAGTAAAGTGCACAGGGCCAAAGGGAGCGTTGGGCGGGCAGTATTAGTCAAAGACTTTGGTTTTGTCACCTGAAGTCTGGATATCTATTAATTAGGATGGGTGCTGGTACTAGCAAATGCAAATGGAAGAGTATCAAAAATAGGTATGGAAACAAATTGGTGAACCAAAGGTTTATAATAACTTTATTGGTAAGGATGGCAATACAGAATTTCTATGGTGCTTCTGAATTATATACTTACTCACATGCAAGAGCCTCTGGGCATTCTTCTGGTGCTGTCTGTGTGGCCAGGCTTGGAATCTCAGGTTCTGCTGTTTAGTTGGCTGCTTCATGATCATTTTTGAGGTTTTCAAGAACAGTTGTTTGGCTTTTTGGTGGCCCATCTTGGCTTGGCTGATCATTGGTTCTGGCAGGTTTGGCTTCTGGGGTCATGTGGATTTTCCCAATTAGATCATTATTCTTGGACTGGCTTGACAGGTATTTTTGATGAGAAGGAACTTGATTAAAAAGGGGTTACCAATTGGGAACCCCAAATTACTAAATGGAGGGAGGGCTTGGACTGGGTTTACTGGGCAGCTAAAATTAGCCTGCCCAGGCCCAGTCAAACTCGTCAAGGCTTGGGAGTAGTTTTTGGGGTCCAGATGTGCCCTGCAGCTGCCACCAGGGCAGGAATGATTCCTGCACCCGGATTTTTGATTTTCAAAGCAAATCCAGGTGCAGGTGAATCCCCCACGCCTGCTTGCCCCGCTTGGCGGCTAGGCATAGGTTTGATTCCCGCCCAGGGTTTCAAAATTGTTACTTTTTTAACAATGGGGCACCAATTATTAAATAATCTCATTAAAATTGCAGGCAGGGCTCCCATGGACCCTTGCTTGTCCATCCTTTATTGTTAAAGCTTGAATATATCAAAATATCTCATCTTTGATTTTTTTGCAAGGATTTTGACCATCTCTATAAAAAAGCCTTTTCTCCATTGTCTCCAGCCATCCCTGCTGGTCCCCTCCTACTCCTGCACCCCCTGAGCAGATAGTAAGCTGCTTAACAGCCCCTTACTGGATTCCAAACCTGAACCTATCTTTACCTTTCAACCAAGGGTTAACAGAAATCATGCACACTTACTTCAAGGCTTGGCCCCCAGTGAAAAGGCAAAGATAGCTCATAGCATCATTCTCTGGCTTGGATCTTTCCCCCTTGGCAGACCCTCTGGACCCTTGTGGTTTCTGAATCCAAGGCAAAGGGGATGGGGTAAAGTTTAATGGATGCAGCATAAATACCTTGGTCTCCCTGCTTTTACCCTGAACCAGGATCTCCCAGGACTCCCAGGGATGTGGTTCCTCCTACTGAGATCCCTTCTTGCCACTGCCAGGGTACCCAATGTCTGGGGTAAGGATAGCCATCATCACCTCAGGTGGGCTATCAGCTTGGATGCAAGGCTTACTACAGGTTAGGTACTAGCTTGATAATTTAGGGGAGGGATTTCCCCAGACAGGGCCATGGGCCAACATAAGGGGCTCTGGAATCCATCAGTCTTGGTAGGGTGATGCAGATTACTCCTTGGATACCAAGCAGGTAGGAAACTACTCAAGCCAGGAGAGGCACCAGGCTGCCAAGCATGATCTGGATAAGGCTGTGGCTTCAGGGTATACAGCTGTTAAGTTGATTGGGGCTCACCTTTGGTTTCAAGCTGTAAGCTGCATTACTAGCTTGTGTAAATAGGGCACTTTTAGTACCCGTACCATCCATTTTGTTCAAGTTTAAAGATGTGTGTGTAATAATGTAGTTTATTGGGGCTTCTCTGTCCTGAGGCTTAAAGGAAGTGTAATGTGGAGTGTAAGAAGTTTTTTTTATATGATGCCTGTGAATGATGGTATATATACTATTCTGGGTGTATGTCTGTTGTCCTCTGTCTGATCATGGATCTCTACTCTCTGCTGTGATCCTAATCAACTGACTTACAAGGACCCAATTGGCTGCAGCAGAGAATATGATGTTATTGCCAGAGGCAGACCTAGTTTCTGGTGTGCAGATGGCCTCATGGGGTACACTAGTTGGTTGTGCCACAGAATAATATAGTGGTCTTCTGACCATTTTGCTGTCAGATAACCCCTTTTCCTGTTCACGTAGCTATGATTATTATTTAATGGAAGAGTACACCTGCTGTGTGCAGGAGTAGCAAGCGCTCTACCTACGCCTTTGACCTAATAAGGGAGAAACACTTGGGATTGTACGGCAGAATTTATGAGGGTTTTGCTGGCAGATGACAGGTCAGATTTAATGGTAGATAATCCTCAATCCAGTGCAATGGTTTGAATTGTGAGTTAGGTTAGGGATTTACTAGCGGTAAATGTCCTTTGGTGCCACCATTAGTGGCATAGGGTGAGAAGTGTCCACCTATGTGGAGTCTTGTGACAATCATTCTTAAGGGGGTTTAAGAGCAATAAACATGAACCTGTATTAGTGTTGATTTGTTGGCGGGGATTAATGGTTGTATTATTTACTGGAAATAAATAACAATTAATAGTATTTACCGGTAGTAAATAATGGCACTAGGATTTATCAGCAGTGTATATGTGGCAAGAGAGATTTACTGGCAGTAAATTATCTAGTGTAACTTATCAATCTTATAATTTTGCCTTTAGTGTGATGAAGCAACCCATTGTGAGCAGCATTTACCAATCCATCATTGATATGGCTGGCTATCACTGATAGTCAACCATCTGTAGCTTCACAGCAACAACCAACCCATGTGAAACCTTACCCTGGGGGTTAAGTTGGCTGAAGTCCCTGACCAAGTACGCTATGAGGTAAGGAACAGTGGGATATGTGGCTAACAGTGTGGTAGAGAAGGGGGCATCAGGGTTAGCTAGACTGTGCTTTTCAACAGGTTGGACTGTGGCAGTTCTTTGTAAAACTGGCTGTTGGTATCCCCAGTGTGGGGGTCTGCAAAGACAGTGGTTAATGATTGGGTCCATACACTAGGAAAAAAGTTGGCACAGAAGAGTAGATGTGTTGGCTTACCTTTTCCTGGGGCAGGGTGAGAGAGAGGAGCTAAACTAACTAACTAAGCTCAGCTCCCATCCCGGGAGAAGACTCCACCAGGATGCCATCCAGTGCAACACTGGGATGGATGCTCAGACAGGGGTCCAGAAGGACAAGGTGGAGGTTACTGAAGGGATTTAGGTGTTAACAGCCATCATATGTATGCCTGATAACAGCAAGGGGTGTGATCCAGGGCCAATATGGGTTGCTATGGGGTTGGCTCAGTGATGAGAACTTCACTGGAAATGTTGGGCAAAGGGGCCAGTTCCACAGGCGCAGGAGAATGGAGGGTCATCTCCTGGAAAAGAGGGAATCTTAATTTCATGAAGCCAGGTTTTGGAGGAGAGAGGTGCCAGAAGCCAGTACACCACAAGCTTTACAAGAAGATTGTTCATGACAGAGCAGGCAGGAAGGGTCTTATCTAACACAGGCAACAGAGGCAGTTAACTGCTGCCACATGCTGGGGGAGGCATAATATAGCAGAAGAAGAACTGAGAGTACATTAAAAACCACCAATTTGGCTAGGATGAGCATTTTTGTCTTTTTTTTTGCAATTTTGGGAGCTTCCAGGTGTTTGCAGTAGACTTACAACTTAATGGAGTGCACTCTAGGGAGTGCCACAAGATAAAATTGAGGGCCTATGGACTAAACCAGAATTTTGGAGGCAAGGAGACCACACAGGATTCTTTAAAGGCAAAAGAACTGAATTCAGAACTGGTTTTTGATTCAAATTTGAGTAAAACCAACTTAAAGTAAGTTTTTATTGACTTTATTAAGAAAAATTAAGTTCAACCCTGCTTTTAAAAGTGTAAAGTGAATATTCAAGTTCAAACCCACACTGAAAAGTGTATAAGGTAAGATCAAGTAATTAAAATTAACTCTAGTTGATTTCCTGGAAGTATCCAGGGGTAAGGGGAAGCATCAGAAGGTAAAGAGAATACTGAGACTTTTACTAATAGCTATTTTAGATTAACTGCAGGCTCCCAAGTTTGAACTTGAGAAATTTTAAGAAAATTTAAAACATTTATTAAAAAATAGACAAGCAGAGACCCTTAGGGGACCTAATTAGATTTTAAGGAAATTCTTTTTGACCATGGTGCCACCAGGGGCAGGAGATCCCCTGGTTAATTAGGAGAGAGAATTTTCATCCCAGAATCAGGGGGATTTTAGGGGTTTGTATTAATTTCCACACCTGGATCTTATGGACTGGGGATTATAGGTTGGGCAGGAGGACTAAATCCTTAAGATTTAGAGCAAGATAGACCTTCTGATTTGGAAAATTCTAATTATCAGAGATAAATTTGCTTAAAATGGGGACAAAGAAAGCCAACAAATAATCCAAATTAATCATGGTTTCTTCCTGAGTTGGACATGAAATCTGGGACCAGGTAGAAACTGTTTGGGAGAGGTAAACCAAGAAAAATCTCCCATCAATTTTGTGTCAAATTCCCCAGTAACTTTAGGGGTTTGGCAGGGTTTTGAGAGGATTTCTTGGTTCTTTGGGGTTAGATGGCCCTATCCAAGGCCATAGAAAAAGTAACTTTACACAGGGGGTTTGGGTTTTGGTAGTGCAGTTCCCAAGAATAGTAATTTTAACTGGAAAGTATAGGACTGTTCTGTTATACACAATATAAGGGAATTCTTTTAATGATAGCACAGCCTATCAACAAGAGCCTTAAGTTTATTATATAGTGTTTTGGCTGCAAGGCAGAAACACTTAAAGTCATCAAATGAGGTGCCCTAACAGCTGGGGCTTTGAGAAAATGATTTTTCTAGGCTGAACCTGGGGTTGGCTAAGTCCAAAGGTTTGGATGCTGGCCAGATTAAAATTTTTCTTCTGGAGATGATCCATCTTGGAGCATTCAAGTTCAGGTCCTAAAAATAGATCCCCAAAAAGCTAGCATATTTGGGTATCTTATTTTTGGCAAATCTTTGGTATGGGAACTGGGGTTGGCTAATTGGCAAATGTGTCAAAACAGCAGGCTTGACCTGCCAATAAGGTTCAACTAAACAGGTTTGTGACCCATAATCCAAATTCCCAGTGACCTGTGGCCAAACAAAGAAGATGACTCAAATTTCCAAATCCAAAAACATGAACATATGGGTCATTATTTTCTTGTTATGCCTAGGCGCCAGATTTATTCTTTTATAACTTAATTGCATTATTCATATTCAAATTATTCAGAAAGCTTAAAATACAATCAACAAATTCCAAAACTTTAATTGATCTTGGGCCTAGATGATTTTTTTTTAAAAATAAATCATCAATTTT